>CM052718.1:13383355-13452469 GCA_028551405.1 Uromys caudimaculatus
AAACTGTCTTGAACGTCTTTTGATGTCTCCTGGCCATTAGCTATCTCTCTTTTACATGAGACCAGAAGGAAGCGGGCAGCAATTACAGTTGCTAAGAGAAGTCCTAGCAGTGCATCACCCGCAAACGACCCCATTAGAAATTCAGAGTCCAGCATATTTGAGAGAGCTCACCTGCCACTGCAGATTTGCGAAGCCTCCCCGTCCGGTGGGCGGGGGGTTCTCCTTGATGACAAAAGCTCCCGGCGTCCCGGGTTTTCGGCACCAGTTGTCGCGCGCGCCTCTCGCCGGCAAGAAGACACGCGCCACGCAGCAGGCTCCGTCTGCAGTTCAGCTTTATTTAGCCGTTGATAGAGAAGGAAGAAGGAGAACCCCGGGGCCCCAAAATGGTGGTGTTATATAGCTCCGAGGCAGCGTGCCCTCCATTGGTTGGCGTGCCCCGGGAGTGGGCGGTGATTAGTCATGTACACCCATAATGCGCTTCGGGGTTTTCCCGCGCTATCCGTAAGTTTCCTCAGAGTGACAGGGGAAGTCAGCGCCATCTAATGGCGAATACTCTAACCGCTCCTTACAATGATCACTTTTTATTTATTATTCTACTTAGAATACTTTCCTTTCTTGGCTTCAAAGACATCAATCTAACCAGGTTCTGTTCCTGTCTCTCTGACAGCTTCTTTTCCATTTCCTTTGCTAGTTCATCTTCCCAATCTCTAAACTTTGAGGAACTTAGACCTCTTACCCATTTTCCCTCATTTTCTTTCTTTCTTTTTTTTTTTTTTTTTTCGAGACAGGGTTTCTCTGTGTAGCCCTGACTGTCCTGGAACTCACTCTGTAGACCAGGCTGGCCTCGAACTCAAAAATCCGCCTGCCTCTGCCTACCAAGTGCTGGGATTAAAGGCGTGCGCCACCACTGCCCAGCTTCCCTCATTTTCTAGGTTGCTTCAATTAGTCATGTAACTTTGAATGTCATTTATCCAATGTCCAAAATTCCTAAGAGTGCACAAACATGTTTTTCACTATACTTACTGTTCACAATATTTATGACATATTCACAATCTAGATACTTTTTATTACTTCCATTTCTAACAAAGATTCTGGTCCAGGCTCTCTCATCCTTTATCTGAGCGGGATTTTGAATCATCTCTTCTCCATCTTTGGTCTTATTATCACTGTAGTTGTGACTACAGTGATTCTTTTAAGTTATTGTTGAAGGTTTGCAACACCTCTTCAATCCCTCATCTCTGAATAAAAGCCAACATTCTACATAAATACCCCGTCCATCTCCTAATGTTCTGCTTGCCACTTCTCTCCAGCTTCACTAGCTTTATTATGCTTACCCACACCCAACACACTTGGCCTCAGGGCTTTTCTTTTTGTGTTCTATACACACTGAGCTTTCCCGCCAAGGTAACTATAGAACTCTGGGCTCATGTACTTGCTTTCTTCTAGTCTACTTCAAGTTTTAACCAATCAGAGGACACTCTCTGGCTCACACTATATGGAGTGGTTCCTCCTACTTCATTTTCTCCTTAGCACTTATCGTCACCTACTATTTTATGTATGTGTGTTTACTGGCGCCTCCTCTGACTGAAATGGAAAGTCCATGGGGATGGGGATTGTTACGTTTTGTTCACTGATATCCAAGTACCTAAAATGCATAGCATCCAGTAGATATTTGTTGACTACCTGAATTAGTTAGCTACACTGGCCTCTCTTCTTATTGGCTTTAATTATATACTCTTTGGCTCCCTACATTTCTGACTGCTTATCAATTTTATGTAATTGTTTCCTTCTGCTTTTTAAGAATTTTTTTTTTTTTGGTTGTTATTTTGAGAGCAGAGTGCAAAGAAATCGGAGGTAAAAGATTAAGAATGGGGAATTAAGGGCTGAAGAGATGGCTCAGAGGTTAAGAGCACTGGCTGCTTCTCCATAAGTCCGAGTTCAATTCCCAGAAACCACATAGTGGCTCACAACCATCTGTAATGGGATCTGATGCCCTCTTCTGGCTTGCAGGCGTACATGCAGGCAGAACGCTGTATGCATAAATAAATAAACCTTTTTTTTAAAAAAAAACAAAAAAAACAAAAAAAACCTTTTACTTAGAGCTCGGGTTCAAGCTAGCCTCAAACTGATGATCTCCATGTCTCAGCTAGGATTACACACATTCTACCATGCCCAGCTCCTGCTCATTTTCTCTTCTTTCTAACTCATTGTGAACAATATCTCACTACATTTCGGGAAGAAATTGCACAATGGAGAAAATCATAGTATTTAAAGCACTTATCTTGGGTTTTTATTGATGTGATAAAACACTGTGACCAAAGGCAGCTTGGAGAGGAAAAGAATTACTTCAGCTTACAGTTCCATTTCACAGTCTATCACTGAGGGAAGGCAAGGCCCGAACAAAGCAGGAACCAAAAAGACCATGGAGGAATGCTGCTTACTGGCTTGCTCCTCATGGCTTGTTCATCCAGCTTTCTCAGAGAACTCGGGACCACTCACCCAGATTGGCACCACCCACAGTGGGCTGGGCCCTCCCACATCAGTCATCAATCAAGAAAATGCCCAACAGACTTGCCTATGAGCCAGTCTTATGGAGGCATTTCTCAATTCTGAGTCCCTCTTCCCAAATGACCCTAATTTGTGTCAGGTTGACATAACCCTAATACAGCACTGTGGTGAAGATAAAGTTCCTGCTTGTTTAGACACTAAAAGCATGATTTATTCAAAGTTCTTTCTCACTAATTTTAGTATAATCTTTTTTATCTCACTCTTCAGTCTAGAGTTTCACATGTCACCACTTTTCTACGGGTATAAGGACAACTACTTAAAAAGTAGCTAGAAGCTCTACTGGTTTAGGGAAGTGGCAGCAACAAGTGCTCCTCTAGTTCCCATGGCCTCACCATCCACAGGGGGTGGCTGCCAAGCGTGAATTCCCTCCTCCTGAGTGGGCCCGTCCAATCAGGTGGCTGTTGGTTACCCACAAGGGTCACCATGGCATCTTTTGGAATACCGTGTTGTGCCGGTCATTGTTGTAGATCATAGGCATTACAGCTGGGTAGGGCTGTTGGTCGCCATTTTCCTTGGCAGCTTGCATGGCTCCTTCCAGTACTTTGAGAGCTAGTCCTCGGGGATGAGGCTTCCAGGTCACATCCAAATTGGCTCTTCCAAGTCCAGTGTCCAAAGTGTGTGGTGTCATCAGCAAAAGGGACTTACCTTCTTTTCCCATAAGATACTATGGGCAATGGCTGTAACCTATGTTGTTTGGGGGCATCTTTTTAATTGCCCTGACCAAAAATTGAAAGGAAGTTACCTATGCCTAGCAAAAGGCTTTCTGATAGATGACAGTCTATGGATTTTGGGGTGGGAGGAGTACTGTCACACCAGTTGGTGTAACTTCAACTAAACTGTATATGTATGTATGTATGTATGTATGTATGTATACACATATACATATAAACATATATGTGTGGGTATATATATGTGTATATAAATACATATATATATAATGTAATTTTAAGTAAATGTAATTCCCTATGGCATTTTAAATATCCTTAGTATCATTTCCCCCTCTTCCTCTGTGTTGCCCTCCCCAATCCCTCTTTAGGTTAGACCCCCCACACCTTTTTTTCCCATTTCCCCCTTCATAGTCACTGTATTCTACTATTCCCCTCTCCTGTCCCCCTTCCGCATATGCCCTCTTTTTTTTGAGACAATGCCTTACTATGTAGCTTTTGCTGGCCTGTAACTCCTTGTGTAGATCAGGATCGCCTTGAACTCATACAGATCCACCTGTCTCTGCCTCCTCAGTGCTGGGTTGTCATTGTTTATACTTTGCTGGTATCTGTAGCTATTCAGGCTATACACTTACTGTGGTGGTTTGAATGAGACTGGCCCCCATAGACACACATGTTTGACTGCTTGTTACCCAGTTAGTGAAACTGTTTGGGAAGAATTAGGAGGTGTGGCATTGTTGGAGATGGTGTGGCCTTGTTAGAGGAGGTGTGGCCTTGTTGGAGGAATCATAGCCTTGTTGGAAGTGTGTCACTGGAGGTGGGCTTTGAAGTTACAAAAGTGCTCGTGTTCTCTCTCTCTCTCTCTCTCTCTCTCTCTCTCTCTCTCTCTGCCTGCAGCCTGCCAATCAGAATATAAAACTCTCAGCTCCTGTTCTAGTGCCATGCCTGTCTGCTTTCCATCATGAAGGTCATGGACTCTACTACCCTGGGGAACCATGAGCCCCAAGCAAAATATCTTCTTTTATAAAAGTTGCCTTGATCATGGTGTCTCTTCACAGCAGTAGAACATTAAGATACTCATATCTGAAAGCTCAGAGCTAGCTAGCATCCACAAAGAAGAGAAAATGTGGTATTTGTCTTTCTGGGTCTGGATCACCTTACTGGATATCATATTCACTTACCTGCAAATTTCTTGATTTTATTTCACAGCTAAATAGTATTTTATTGTGTTTATGTACCACATTTTCATTATACATTCTTCAGTTGAAGGGCTTCAGTTCTATTTACATATCCTAGATATTGTAAATAGAATGGCACTGAATGTGCTGAGCAGATGATATCTATGGAGTAGAATGTCAAAACCTTTGGGCATATGCCCAGCGGTGGTATAACTAGCTATACAGAGGATTTATTTTTAGTTTTTTAGAATTCTCCAGATTTCCAGAGTGGCTGCTGTTTTAGTTTTATTTATTTAAGGCAGGATGTCATGTAGCTCATGCTGGCCTCAGACCTGTTACATAGCTGACAAGGCGATAATCTTGAATTTGCTCCTTTTCCCTCTAACTCCCAAATGCTGGATTACAACATGTGTCACCATGCCCAGACACTTCAACTCTTAAATGAACAGTTATGCCAAGGACAATGGTACATACCTGTAATCCTAGTACTTGGAAGAAGAGGAAGGAGGATCAGGAGTTCAAGTATCTCTAATTACAAAGCAAGCCTGAGGCCAGCCTGAGCTACATGAGACCTTGTCTTAAAAACAAGAAAAAAAAAGTCAATACATTGGCATTTCATTAAAGTTTAAGAATCTTTTAAAAAACTTAATCTTATTTAGTGTAATTTTCCCCTAGTATACAAATTTCTAAAAATTTGAGAATTGTATATATAAGTGCATTATTTGTGTCCCTCCAGTTCCGCCTATATACCACCACCACCTCTTGATTTATATATATATATGGATCAACATATATGTGTGTGCATATATGTGTGTGTATGTATGGGTGGGGGGTGGGGGTGTGAACTTACTGAGTCTAATTAGTGTTATCCCAATGTGCATGTGTTTAAAACCAACCACTTAGGGTTGGGTGCCTGACCCTGAAGAAAACTTGTTCTTCTTTCATCAACCTGTAGATATTCATCTAAGAGTATAGCCATTCAATAACTTCCTCCACTCATGTTGGCATGTCAACTGGTATGATATTTGCAGGTTTTGTGCAGGCTGTATTGTTAAGTGTCTGTGGTCGCAATGTCCCTGTCTTGCAGCAGTCATTCTGGTCCTCAGGATCTTACAATATTTCCACCTCCTCTTCTGTAATATTCCTTGAAGGGGTTATGTTATAGATGTCCCACTTGGGGCTGAACACCCCACGGTCACTTAGACTAGACATTTTGACCATTTGAAATAGCCTCTGTACTAGAATATCTGTAATAGTCTCCGTCTGCTGCAAAAAGGAGCTTCTCTGATGAAGGAGGAGAGCTGCACTGATCTATGAATGTAAAGGTGTTTAGAAGACAGTTGGAAACTACATTATTTAGCAGCATGCTAGTAGCAGGTTATCCTCTAGGGTCTGTGATCTCTTTAGCCACAGGTTCTTGGCTAGGTTTACAGTACCAGGCATGAGCTTCCCCCAGTCAAGCAAGCTTTTTAGGTCCAAACAGATAGCTCTTGGTTACCCCCAAGATATAAGTGCCACTATTATACCATCAGGAATATCTTACCAGCCGAGTAGTCGTGGGTCTCAGGCTTTACAGTGGAGTAGATTTGTTGATAATTTTTCTCCTTTGGCGTCTTATACATCACCTTTTGATGCTATGAGATCTAACCTTTGGGGAAGGTGCTTTCAAATACCAGTTTCATTTCTTCAAGCACTGTGACAGATTTGTATGGGGGAATCAGCAATAGGGTATTGCCTTCATGTTATGGCAAGCAACCAAAAACAATGACAATCACCTATATTGTTTTGAGAGTCTCTGAGATTTCAATCTTTACATTTGAGTGTGTAACTTGGAGTATCGAGCCAGAAAAGGAGTAAGGAACCATTGAGGGGTGGTGGTGGTGAGAAGGAGCTCTAGAGAGAGGTGTGGCAGGAGACAGATGCTAGAAAGAAAGAAAGGGGCAAGATTACATGGAAAGTGGGAAGGGAAGATGATACAGAGGGAGAGGAAGGAGGGATGAATGACACTAAGGATGTTTGGGAAAGTCATTGGGAAACCTTTATCTTATAAGCTTACCTTAAAATATTTTTAAATGGAATTAACCCCACATCTGGAAGCACCTTCCCCAAGGGTTAGGTCTCATAGCATCAAAAGGGGATGCATATAAGCTGCCAAAGGAGAAAAATTATCAACAAATCTACTCCACTGTAAAGCCTGAGAACCACGACTACTGGGCTGACAAGTTGAATAATGCTTCCCCCAGGAGGTGCATGCAAGAAACCTCAGTCCCAGGCAGATGATGCCTGCCTTTGAGTTGTTTATAAAGCATACTCTAAGTCTAGTAGCGGACCTTAGCAATGACTTTTAAAACGTTTTCTGTTCTTCCATTTACAGACTTAAACTCATCTAATTATAATTGTAATATAGTCCGTCTTTTTAAGTGCCTCAGTTGTGTTAACACCTGCATGATTTCGTAATAGTTAGGTTCTTTAGTTTGGTTGGGTTTTAGTTTTGGTTTGGTGTCTGTGTATAATTCTTTGACAGATTTCAATATGTAACTCAGGCTGGCTTAAAGCTCATGATGATCCTCTTGCCTCTGCCTCTCAAGGCTAAGATTACAGGCAAATACTACCAAGCCCAGTTCTCTTAAGAAATTCTTAAAACAGCACATCACACTTACAATGAAGCTTGCATTCTCTTTAAACAAACAAACAAACAAAAAAGACTTATTTATTTATTTATTTCATGTATATGAGTACACTGTCGCTGTCTTCAAACACACCAGAAGAGAGCATCAGATCCCATTACAGATGGTTGTGAGCCACCATGTGGTTGCTGGGAATTGAACTCGGAACCTCTGGAAGAGCAGTCAGTGCTCTTAACCACTGAGCCATCTCTCCAGCCCCTCTTGCATTCTCTTTTCTTTTTTATTTTATAATAAAATTTAATGTTAGAAAATTTTAGAGAAATGTTCCATATAGCAGTACAAATCAATACAGTCCTTCTAATGAGCAGTCTACCAACAAGTACCAAAGTATAAATTGTGCATAAAATTTTATCTAGTAAGCTTATTTCTAGGAATTTATGTTGACAGAAATATGTATGTACTGTGGGATATTTAACACAGTATTCACAATGGTGAATTATGAGAAAGATGTCAAAATTAAATACAGAATTAATAAATTATGAAATTACTTGTAGACATTTCTATAATAATTAAAATGCTATTTTCTAGGCTAAAACTTTAGAAGCCAATATTATCATCATCTTATACTTTCACATTAAAAATATGATTAAAATAAATTAAATCACTTTGTAAAAACATTATGCAATTGGAAATTATTTCTGACAGATCAACTCTTATAGTTTTATAGGCCATTCATTTTTTCTCCTTTGAAATGACAAAGGAAAGTTGACTTCAGTCAAAATAGCACACATAACCTAATCTATAAATCACAAGTTTAATGTTACTTGTTTTCAGTAGACTTTGAAAACCTTACTACTGTCACATTCAACTAGAAATAAATTGACAACTCCTGACTAAATTCAGAGAAAATAAATACTAGTCTTCTAAAATATACAGGATTCATCTCCCTTATGTGAATATAAAATTCAAATACCTCCAATTTTCTCCCTTGAAGCTATATTAGCTTCACTCTGAGCAAAGAGCAGCATTCCTTTGCGTTTCCCAAGGCCACTGCACTGAGACTCATCAGATACCTATAACACCTGCTGAAGTTACCCCTTAAATGTTTCTAGTCCTGTAGTGACTATGTCTGTAAAGAATGAAGTGTGGGATTTTTTTTTCAGGACATTTAAGTTTTTTAATAGTTAAACCACAGATGTAGAAAATGAAAGAATTCAGAGTATTAGCAACAAATAAAATTGTACCAGTGGACTTTAAAATTCTATAAAATTGTAATCATTTCAATTATAATCACTGTTGATGCTTTAGAAAAGAATCCCGAGTCCTATCTATCCTTCTGAATGTGTCACTTACCTGAACTCTGCCATATTTGTGTATTTTAAACATATATTATTATTATGCTGTCTGCGATTTTTAGAGCACAGATGTTCAGAATTGAGAGTTAATCTTGGTAGATTTTTCCTTTGACCAGTATGAAATGTCCTTCCTTATCCTTTTTGATGACTTTTGGTTGAAAGTTGATTTTATTCGGTATTAGAATGGCTACTCCAGCTTGTTTCTTGGGATCATTTGCTTGGAAAATTGTTTTCCAACCTTTTACTCTGAGGTAGTGTCTGTCTTTGTCACTGAGGTGCGTTTCCTGTATGCAACAAAATATTGGGTCCTGTTTACGTATCCAGTCTGTTAGTCTATGGCTTTTTATTGGGGAATTGAGTCCATTGATGTTAAGAGATATTAAGGAAAAGTGAGTGTTACTTCCTGCTATTTTTGTTGTTAGAGGTGAAATTATGTTTGTGTAGCTATCTTCTTTTGGGTTTGTTGAAAGATTACTTTCTTGCTTTTTCTAAGGTGTAGTTTCCCTCCTTGTGTTGATATTTTCCATCTATTATCCTTTGTAAGGCTGGGTTTGTGGAAAGATATTGTGTAAATTTGGTTTTGTCATGGAATATCTTGGTTTCACCATCTATGGTAATTGAGAGTTTTGCTGGGTATAGCAGCCTGAGCTGGCAGTTGTGTTCTCTTAGGGTCTGTATGAGATCTGTCCAAGATCTTCTAGCTTTCATATTCTCTGGTGAGAAGTCTGGTGTAATTCTGATAGGTCTGCCTTTATATGTTACTTGACCTTTTTCCCTTACTGCTTTTAATATTCTTTCTGTGTTTAGTTTTAATTATTATGTGACAGGAGGAATTACTTTTCTGGTCCAGTCTATTTCAGGAGTTCTGTGGGCTTCTTGTATGTTCATGAGCATCTCTTTCTTTAGGTTAGGAAAGTTTTCTTCTATAATTTTGTTGAAGGTATTTACTGGCCCTTTAAGTTGGGAATCTTCGCTCTCTTCTATATCTATTATCCTTAGGTTTCATCTTCTCATTGTGTCCTGGATTTCCTGGATGTTTTGGGTTAGGAGCTTTTTGCTTTTTGCATTTTCTTTGACTGTTGTGTCAATGTTTTCTATAGTATCTTCTGCACCTGAGATTCTTTCTTCTATCTCTTGTATTCTGTTGGTGATGCTTGCATCTATGACTCCTGATCTCTTTCCTAGGTTTTCTAACTCCAGGGTTGTCTCCCTTTGTGATTTCTTTATTGTTTCTATTCCCAGTTTTAGATCCTGAATGGTTTTTATCATTTCCTTCGACTGTTTGATTGTGTTTTCCTGTATTCCTTTAAGGGATTTTTGTGTTTTCTCTTTAAGGGCTTCTACCTGTTTACTTGTGTTCTCCTGTATTTCTTTAAGGGAGTTTTTTATGTCCTTAAAGTCTTCTATCATCATCATGAGAAGTGATTTTAGATCTAAATCTTGCTTTTCTGGTGTGATGGTGTACCCAGGACTTGCTATGGTGGGAGAATTGGGTTCTGATGATGCCAAGTAACCTTGGTTTCTGTTACTTATGTTCTTACACTTGCCTCCTGCCATCTGGTTATCTCTAGTGCTACCTGTCCTCGCTATATCTGACTGGAGCCTGTCCTTCCTGTGATTCTGGTTGTGTCAGAACTACTCAGAGACCAACTGTCTCTCGCTTGCATTCTCTTAAATGCTCTCAAACTATAAATGAGCTTTGGTTAAAAATTACAGTCTGTAATCAGCTATATATTTTAAAGTAGAATAGTAAAATTGATCTATTTCTCTAATATGCCAAATTTCCTTTATACCCAAATACACAAAATTATGAATATTCATAATTATTGTTTTTTATCCTTGTAAATATTTTCCATTTTAATATCCTACTTTCTCAGGGTTGTAAATTACTTGCATACTAAGAAAACACATTATCCCATACAATTTTGGGAATTTCCTCTCTTGTACTTTTAAGAACCTCCTTTTCAGTTCAGTAAATTCTTCACACTGGGAGAGTAATGGTTAGAATGCAGTGGACTTTGAGAGCATGACTCTGTCCTGTGCCTCTACCCATCAGACTCCTTATCCTTAGTCTCTGGGTGGTTCCTGCACATCACTTCCCCAATCTTGTTGCCAGGCCTCTTCTCCACCTGTACTCTCTCCCTTAGCAATCTGAACTTTGTCTTTCAATTGCATCTCTATGTAGATAGTATCCACATTTCCATCTCTAGCCCGCCCTCCATAACTCACTCATCTAGCCTCCTACTCAGTGCCCCATTCAGATGCATAGTAAGTACATTACACTTGGGTTGTGGCAGTTAGCTTTAATTGTTGACACAATCTACAATCGCCAGGGAAGACAATCTCAGTGAGGAATATCTGGATCAGGTTGGCCTGTGGACAGTCTATGGGAGATAGCCTTGACTGTATCAGCTGAAGTGTGAAGCATGTGGCTGACACCATTCCCTGGGTTTGGCTCCTCTCCTCTATAAGAATGGAGAAAGTCAGCTGAGCATTAGTAAGCATGCATGCATGCATTCTTTTTCTCTGTTCTTCTTGAATAGGGATGTGACTTAATGCTTCAAGTTCCTGCCTTGACTTTCTCACAGTGATAAACTGTAACCTGGAAGTGTAATCTGAATAAACATTTTCTTTTAAAATGGCTTCTGTCAGGCTACTTTATCATAGCAATGGGAAACAAAGCTGGGATGGAAATTAGTATAGAAAGTGAGACTGTTGCTGAGATAAACCTGACCATGTAACTTTTAAGCCTAATTTCTAAGACATTTACTCTGTGAGTGTGTGTTTGTGTGTGTGTGTGTGTGTGTGTGTGTGTGTGTGTGTGTGTGTGTGAGAGAGAGAGAGAGAGAGAGAGAGAGAGAGAGAGAGAGGCAGACACAGAGACATAGAGAGACAGACAGACAGACAGACAAAGTGCATATGGAGAACAGAGGACAATTTCAAGAATCGATTCTCTCCTTACACAATGTGGGTTTCCAGGAATTGAACTCAGGTTTTCATGCTTGGCTGAAAGCACCCTTACCAGCCAAGCCACCTCACATTCAAAATTGGTTTTTTGTGGAAAGGATGTGGAACATTTGATACTTGGGACTAGAAAAGTTATTGAATAATGTAGGCAGAGCTTAATGGGCCATTTGGAAGAGAAATGCAGACAGCAGAGAACCAGCTCAGAGGATTCAGATGGGAACAAGAACTCCATTAGGAACTAGGCTAGTGAGCAGTTATGTGGATATTCATTCTGCTCATATCTTGAGACCTTGCATGAAGTTGGATTTGAAGATAATTGACTGATTTATTCAGCAGAGGAAATTTCAAATCGAGACAGTATTCAGGCTGGTGTTGCAGAAGCAACTGAAACTGACAGAGATCACCATTGTAGAGAAGCTTCCTGCTCTGCCCTGGAACAATAGGAAGTGTTCCTCAGGGTCAACACAGAAGCTGATACACCTACCGTCCAAGGAAGCTAGGGTACATCATAGGCTAGCAGCAGAACCGGGCAGTGTTGCAAACATGGTTCCATGTGGCACTGGTTTTAAAACCATGATAGATGCAAGATTCAGATTGTGAAGAATAGCTAAAGCCAGGCACTATATATCAGGGTCAGAGACCCTTTGGAAAGGCCTAAAAGGCACTGAATGAAGCCGTGAAGGTAAAGCCTCAGTTGCATTGAAGATATGGGACATTGGAGATGCCAAGAGCAGATATCTGTATCCACCCATAGAGCAGAATTATTCTCTTTCATTTTGTATTTCTTTGGATCTTGCAAGAGAACCATAAAGATTTTACCTGTATCATCTTGTGGTTCTTAGTCATGGGTTTCCTTCATCATATACCATAGATTTGAAGGAACATCCGAGCTTTGTTCAGCTAATTGGGTACAACTCGTAATTGGATAAGAAGAGGGATCATCAGAGCTACACTGAAACTCTTCCAACTGTAGTAAAAATGTTATCTTTCGAGTATTCGCAATGCTGTGCCTTGAACCCAGGACCTTCACTGAGCTACATGAAGATTGTGTTTCATCCTGAAAGAAACAAAAAGCTCTTGAGGAGTTTCAGTGGTACAATATTTTCACAGCATTTAAAAAAAAAAGTCACCATGTAAAATGGGCGGGACAAGATGAAAGTACAGGAAGGTCTTTTATAGACTAGAGAAATAGCCCAGGTGAAAGGTGAGGGCCCGCACCTTTGTTCAAATGCCCTGCCCTTGGGCTAATCTCCTTCCTCACCTTCACCTTCAGGTCTGCACATTCAGCTGCCTCTTGAAGTCTCAGAGGCTTACCCAATAGAACAAGGCTCTTGGTTTGCCTTCTAATCAGCTCCACTCCTAGTCTTCCCCATTTCAGGCATCACTTTCTGTCACTTGTTCCTGCAAGCCTAGACTCATCAAGCTCTCCTCCTGGTTCTGCTAGAGGATTCTCATCCTGCAGATATCTGCTGGACTCTTCTATTGCTTATCAATCATTACCACTACGGGCTATGAGCTCCACAAGGGCAAAGTTTAGTTTGCCAGTATCTCCCAAGCACTGGACTTTCCTGAACCATGAATGATCTATGAGCAGATAAGATTGGTGGCTTTCAGTGACTTAGGTTATATGAGAGGACAGGCTTCCATGTGACTTCCTAGCCCTGACTGGAATTATTTGATGAAGAGCGATGCCATCCATTTGGTTAAAAGGTGAAAGAAGACTGATTGGAAGGGGGAAATATGGAAGTAGCTCACACTGTTGGGTTTGACATGTTTAGGGAACTTCCCTAAGGAGAAGCGCAGTAGGCAGGTGTACATACAGACCTGGGGTTTAAAAGCACGATCTGAAGGCTGGGCAGTGGTGGCGCACGCCTTTAATCCCAGCACTCGGGAAGCAGAGGCAGGTAGATCTCTGAGTTTGAGACCAGCCTGGTCTACAAAACAAGTTCCAGGGCTACACCAAGAAACCTTGTCTTGAAAAACAAACAAACAAACAAACAAACAAACAAACAAAACCAAAAAGCACCATCTGAATCTACAATGTAAACAGGACAATGAAGTAGTGGGCATCACCACTGAGTCTGCTTTGTGCCAAGAGATAGGACTTGGGGGGGGGGGGTGTCACTGATATTTGAACACCAGTGAAGGAGAGGGCCCAAAGAGAGCAGAGAAGGAGCTATCAGGCAGTCAAAGTTTATGAGAGATTTAAGTTAAATACCAACAGGAGGATTTTGACCAGGAAAAAATACCTGACTGGTAGGTACTGAAGAGAGGTTAAATGTAAGGACAGAGGTACCATGAGTATGCCATGTGTGACTGATGAGACCAGTTTCAGTGAGAGGCAGAGAAAGATATCAGATTACCAGAGTGTGAAGAGGTAGGAACTCCAGGACAGGTCATTGTATGAGGCCTGGCTAGAAAACAGGGAGGAACCGTACAAAAAAGGTCCAAGGAACATGTTACAGGCCTTTTCTCCATCACCACACTCAGCCCACTCTCACAAACACCACCTGTTCTTAGAAAACTATCTTACTTACAGACCAACAGAAAAGATGGGTTCCCCAATGAGAAATAGCACCACATTCCACAAGTTAATGTTTACAGATTCCCAAAGACCATACATACACTCTGCCCCAGACCCCAGATCTACATCATGCCCCCAGAATTCCACCCTTATCTGGTGTGCTGTCCTACATCTAATCCCAGCACTTTGGAAGCAGAGGCAGGAGGATCAGGAGTTCAAGTTCAAGGCTAGACTGGGCTACACAAGACCAATCTTTCACAACAAAACTTTCTTTAACAGTTTAAGGATGGCAGATACTGACCAAAAGTAACTTGTGGAGGAAAGGGCTTATTTCGTTTTACAAATTACAGTCCATAACCAATGGGAGCCAGAGCAGGAACTCTTGAGCAGAACTCAAGCAGAAACCTAGAGGCAGAAACTGAAGCAGAAGCTATGAAGGAATGCTGCTTACTGCCTGCTCAGCTACCTTCCTTATACAGCCCAGACCCACCTGCCTATGGATATCACAACCCTCCGTGGGCTAGGCCCTCCTATATAAATTAGCAATCACAAATGCCCCACAGGCGGGGCTGGAGAGATGGCTCAGCAGTTAAGAACACTGGCTGCTCTCGCACAGGATATGAGTTCAGTTTCCACCAGCCACATGGTGGCTCACAACTGTTCATAATGCCAATTACAGGGGATTCAGTGTACTCTTCTGGCCTCCACTCATGTGCACATACCCTCCACAGACAGACAAGCAGACACATAGACACATAGACATGTGTAATTTAAAAATGAATCTTTAGGCTGCTCTTCCAGCAGACCTGGATTTAGTCAATCTCCAAGACTCACAAAGTCCCTTAGAACTGTCTAGCTCTAGTTCCAGGGGATCCGATGCTCTCTTCTGCCCTCCTCAGATACTGTATACATGAGATGCACAGGTGTACAGACAGGCAAAACACCCATAACCATAAAAATAAAAATAAATGAACCTTTAAAAATAATATTAAATGCCGGGCAGTGGTGGCGCACGCCTTTAATCCCAGCACTTGGGAGGCAGAGGCAGGCGGATTTCTGAGTTCAAGGCCAGCCTGGTCTACAGAGTGAGTTCCAGAACAGCCAGGGCTATACAGAGAAACCCTGTCTCGAAAAACTAAAAAAAAAAAAAAAAAAAAAAAAATTAAATAAATCTTTTTAAGGAAAGGAAGGAAGGAACAAAGAAAGAAAGACAGAAATTTCCTACAGACATGCCCACAGGCCAATGCAATGCAGACAGTTCATTAGCTGAGGTTCCATCTCCTCAGATCTGTCAGGTTGACAACTGAAGATAACTGTGACACATAACAAGGGTAAAAAGAACGGGGGCTGAGAGATGGCTCGGTGGTTAAGAGCACCGACTGCTCTCCAGGGATCCTGAGTTCAATTCCCAGCACCCACATGGTGGCTCACAACCATCTGTAAAATCCGACCTGATACCCTCTTCTGGGTGTGTGCCAAGACAGTGACAGTATATATATGATCTTTTTTTAAAAAAGGAAAGAAAGAAAAGAACAATTAATACATGCTATAATCTGTGCAACACATTTTTCCGTCTAACCAGCACAGTACCTCTAGGGCGTAGGCGGTGATGTCTGACTCTTGAGAGACAGCCAAACAGTTGTTTGAGGATTGCTCATCTGTGAGCTGTAGAGTGGGAGCTAAAATGTAAGTAAGTCCCATGCAGCTCCTTTTTATTCCCTGCCTAGATGGCTGATTCCGATCCTGGGGAAAGAAGCTATGATAACATGCTGAAAATGCTGTCCGACCTGAACAAGGACCTGGAAAAGCTATTGGAAGAGATGGAAAAAATCTCAGGTAGGACGTCTTCCCAGCGTGCCTCCCCTTCTCTCCAATGGCTTCACTGGTTCCCAGATATCAGAACCTATATCAAGTGCTTTCTCTAGTGTGGTTTATCCTGACACCCTTCCAACTTTTACAGCTTGTAACTATAACAACGCAACAATTGACAGTTGTAATGTTATTCCGTGATTATCTTCCATGGGTTTACATCTAACTTCTACCATTGGACTATTACTTTCATGAGGGCAGAGTATAGAGGTGTGTACTTGGCATAGCCAAAGATACTAACTCACGTGTGCAGCAAATGGCAAGCATGGGTCATTACTGCATTTGTGAACAGAAGCTGAACACTCTTTCTGTGAATTATTTAAGTAGAAAGGTTGGCATGACCATGGCAAGATTAGTGTCTTACTGAAAACGGGAGGCACAGTCCTGTGGAATAAAACAGCAACAGGATGGGTGCATGTTTTCATTCTTGTTATCTTATCCAGCATGTTTCCATGAAGCAGGAGTAGCAACAACATTATAATTCTATATGTTCTTAATTCAAAATATGTATAATTTCAGAAGCATGCACAGATCTCTGAGTTCTAGGCCAAGCTTGTCTACACCCTGGGCTACACAGCAAAGCTCTGCCTTAAAACAAAATACTTTAAAAAATAAAAAACTAAACATCATAATTCTTATAATCTGTGAGCCCAAATTTTGCTAGAGAAAATGGGAGGGGGCACTTTACAGGGCATAGGGCATATATACTTTACTCAAATGAAAACAATTTTAGAGCAAGCACACTGGCTGTGAGTACGTAAAAGCACTTGTAGCTGAACCTGACAACCTGAGTTCAATCCCTAAAACCCACACTGCTGAAGGGGAGACTTGACTCCTGTAAGTAGTCAGCCTCTGACCTCTGCACATGAGCATGGGCACACCAAGACACATACACAGGATCCTACATGCACACAATACACATAAATTCATGCAAGCTCACACACATACACATAAATACACAAACACATGATGTTAAAAATGTAAGCCATAAAAAGCTAAATAACTCCAATCTAATCGTTTGTCCTTTTATTGAATAAGTCTACTATGTGCCATTTTAAGAATAAAAACTTGAGCTTAGCAGTGCTGTCACATGCCTTCAATCTCAGCCCTTGGGAGGCAGAGGCAGGTAGATCTCTGTGAGTTCAAAGGCAACCTGGTCTACAGAGTGAGTTCCAGAATAGCCAAGGCTACACAGAGAAACCCTGTGGGGGGCGGGGGCGTGGGGAGAATAGAAGCTTGAATAGAAACCGTTCCTTTGTTGAAAGTGGGTAAGGGCCAGGGATAGGCAGCAATGTGACTATTTGTAATCTTAAAATATGAATTAAGATGAAAAGTATGTCCTGTTATATGAAAATGGCTAGCACTAACAGCACAGTAAGTTCAGGCTGAGGAAGGTGCTAAGGAGAGGCCTTGCCCCGAGAAGGAGTTGTGTGTGGGCAGGAGTGATGGTGATGGTGCTAAAGTGGAGGTGAAGATCACTCCAAAGACAGCTGAGGTGAGTGCCGGAGCCGTGATGGGGCCAAACTCCTCAACTGTCTAACCAAAGAGAGAACAGGGCTGCTGCCAAACCAAGGACTTTTACCATCCTCCTCTAGGTGACCGCAGGGCAAGGTTCCAAACCCTTTCCCCTCAAGGGCGTTTTTGTCATGGTGTTTTCCCTGAGACAGAAGCCCTAACCCAAACAGCACCACCAGCTGGGGGCAAGCCATTCAAATACCCAAGACTAGAAGACATTTGTCTTTCAAACTACCACACAAATGTTTATACAAATTGTCTAATTTGAGGAGTAATATCATTTTTTAAGCCTTATTTATCCATTTATCATCTCTGGAGAGTATGTTATCAGTATATAAGCAACCACAAGTTAAATATTGTTTTAAATTTTTGAATAATTTATCTTGTTTTTTCTTTTCTTCTCCCCCTCTTCCTCCTCCTCTTCTTCCTTTCTTCCTCTTCTTCTCTTTTTTAAAGATACTGTCTCACTTGTAGCCCAAGCAGGCTTGGAATTTGATTTATAGATTAGGCTGACTACCTCCCAGGTGCTGAGATCCAAGGCATGCATATCCATCCCAGATTTTTTTTATTTATTTACACAGAAAGCATTTTCCCTGGACCATCCCCGTAGGCCCCAGCTCCCTTAAATTGGGGAGAGGCCCCACTCTGTAGCCAAGCCTGGCCTCCAACTCATAGAAATCTGCATGCCTCTGCTTTCCAAGTGCTGGGATTCGAGCTCTGCTACCACACCAGGCCACCATGAAGTTTTCTGATTCTTATAGGATATCTTAGCTACTCTGATGTATACTACATCAGGTTTTAACAAACTGTAGCGTCCCACAGCTGCCGTTGGCAGTGCCCTTGTCGTCATCACCTCTACCATTCAGGAAGCTGCCCCTCCTCAGACTTTTGTCTTATTTTATGGTTTCAAGCTTTCTTCACAGGTTCCTTCGTTCAGGGGAGTAACAGTTTCATTTACCTAACATTCTGCTTGGATTTGTGTTAAACCTAACCAGGGGCAGGGTATTTGTTAGGTCTTTGTTTCCAGGGCTGGAAGCTGAACCCAGGGCCTTTGACATCTGCAGTGCTGTGTCCGGTGCTCCTTCCTCTGTGCCCAGACATTAGCATGTTTTGTTTGTTTGGGTTTCCAGCTCAGTCTGGCTTTTTAATCCCCGGTAACTCTCCTGCCTCAGCCTTCCAAGTGCTGGGATTACAGGGATGAGCCACCACACATGGTGGAAAAGGTGATGTTATTTTAACAGGAAGTGTTCTCAGGGGAGAGAGGTGGCGCTTCAGATTGCTCAGGTGCTCGTTAAGGTTGTCTCAGTTTTGCAATATTTTCTAGATTTTTTTTTATTTTTCCATTTTCTTTCCTTGTTGTGTGCTTGTTTGAGACAGGATCTCTCTACATAGTGTTAGATCTGGGGGGAAAACATTTCCACGACTGTCTGACTGAAGCAAGCTGGATTTAGAAACATAACAAGGAACTGGCCAGGCAGCCGTCTTCCCCTAAGCTGGTGTTTCAGAGAGCAGCCCCTCACTAGCTTTTGAGGTCCTTTTTATGGGGAGGGGCTAGGGTTCCTAGAAAACAGCTGTCAGGATAATTGGCTATTAGCGCCTGAACAGAAGAGTGGGGGACTCAGGGCTCAAGGCTGCCTGTGGGGTAGGTAAGTGTGAGAATTCATCCTGAGAAGGGGGAGTCTTCATGGGTGTTCAGGAGGTTAGCAAGGTGAAGAGGTGGGCACACTTCATGGAATTACAAGATCAGCATAGGTTGAAAACCATGATTTGTAGGACTCATTAGGCCCAGGAAACAGAAACCCATTCTTGTAAAGCATTGAGCTTTAGTAACAATGTATAACAATGTCGCTCCTTGACAACAATGTGGCTCCTCTCTGGGTTTCACAATAGCTCTGACTGTCCTAGGGTTCACTGTGTATACCAACCAGCCTGACCTCAAATGCCCCTGCCCCTACCCCTACCCCTGCCCCTGCCCCTGCCCCTGCCCCTGCCCCAGTTCTGGGATTAAAGGCATGCACCACCACACTTGGCTTTTACATATTTTTCCATGTGTGTACTTCTGTGGGTTTGTACCTATTAGAAGTGGATACTTTACCACTTTATTTGCTAACTAATACTGGACTACAGGAAGGTTGCACAGATCCATATTGCTATTTAGTACTCTTCTGGGTTATTGATAGTGATGATAATAACAGCATATGATTATTATATACCAAGTTGATGTCTTTTCCATATGCTCTAAATACATTATCTCTTTTACTTATAACAATTTTAGGGGGAGTAGATGTAATTATATCGCTGTTTATGGATGGGACAACTTGGTAGTAGAATGTGATTACCATGTATCCAATGCTCTGACTCCTTCCCCGGCACTGACTCTCTCTCTTCTCACCCCCCAGAAAAAGAAAAGAATAATATAACTAAGTTTTCAGAAATAGCTCTCTAGGTTTTTATTGGCAATCCTGGAATCAGTGCACCCAGGGAACTGTACACTTTTGCTGATCCTGTCTTCAGAGTCATCACAGCTTCTGTACTCACTGTCCTTTTCAAAACTACCCCCTACAGCTCTGGGTTTGACTTGGAAGCATCACATTCTCAGCACCCAAATCAGTACCCGCTATCTACTGCTGTGGAACCAGTCCAAGAGGCTGGAAACCAAAAGCATTTGCTATAGCCCAACTTTGAAAGGTAATAAATCTGGACTTGGCATAGCTTGCTGATTCTGGCTGTTTCTCCTAAGAGCACAGTCATAATACCAACCATGGCTTCAGTCTCTGAACACTTGAGAGGGTTCCGAAAAATCTGCTTCCAAACTCATGTAGCTGGTGACAAGAGATTTTGTTTGTTTCCCCTTTCTCTCTCTTCCTTTTCTTTTCTTTCTTTCTTTCTTTTTTTTTTTTTTTTTTTTTTTTTTTTTTTTTTTTTTTTGATGGTAGTGCTGGAACCTTGGGAATACCAGGCACATAGTCTATCCCTGAGCTATGGTCTTAGCAGTTGGCTTTTCTGCATGGCCTCCTCATAGGGCTGGTCTTAACTTACCTGCTATTTCTCTGTCACAACGCATGCTGTTTACTTCTTTCTCAGCATGTTTCACAGCCTCTGATGACTTGTATCCTGACGATCTGTCTCCTCCTACTGCAACTTATCATGGACACTTCAGGAACACAGATGTGTCCACTCTACACCCTGCTATATAGTGCCAGAGATGCCCTAGCAAATGGCAGCACAGAACGGCAATCAGTAAATAGTAAATTAATGGAACTCTCAAGAGACACACTCCTGAAGTGGACTGCAGTACCACACACACCTGTAATCCCAGTGCTTTCAAGGTAGAGGCAAGAGGACGTCCTCAGCTACATAGCAAGCTTGAGACCAGCTTGAACTATATGAAACACTATCTTTACAAAACAAAACAAGACAGACATATCTCCTATGCTATAGATTCTAAAATATTTCCGTTGGCTCAGAAGACAGGAGAGCCATGCAAATGGTAGAGCACCTTGCTGTCCTACTGATGGCCTTTCCTTACAGTGCTGGGAGCCATGTGGCTAGCTAAGCTTATTAATGATTCTAACCAACTACAGGCATGAAGGGACCTCCACGTCTTTAAAATACATATGTCACCAAAGTCATTTGCAGCTACAAATACTCCTTTTCTTGACTTTTATTGTGAACATATCTATCTTATGTGTAGGGGTGTTTTGCCTGCCTGCATATATGCATGACTTGTACATTTTTGCAATACTCATAAGAGGCTAGAAAAGAGCATCAGATCAATCCCCTGGATTGGAGTTATAGACAGTTGTGAATGGTCATGTGAGTCCTGGGAATTAAACTCCTGTCCTGGGAAAACAGCAATGCCCTTACCCACTGAACTGTCTCTCCAGAATACTCTTTGTAGAGGAAACTCCTTGGGAATTTTTCTCTTAGGATAGAGTTCTTGCTTCACTTTGTTTTTGTTGACTTTTTTTATTCAGGAGGTTTTTATTCTTCCCATGTCAGGAATCAAACTGAGGCTTCATACATGCTATGAAAGGTGCGGAAGTTTGAATGAGATTGGCTCCCATAGACTCATACATTTGAATACTTGGTCCCCAGTTAATGGAACTGTTTAGGAAGGATTAGGAGGTGTGGCCTTGCTGGAGAAGGCATGTCATGCCAGGCCCAGACTTGCTCTCTGTCTTTGCCTGCAACTTGTGGATCAGATATGAGTTCTCAACTACTTCTCCAGAACCCTGCCTGCCTGCCTGCCTGCCTGCTTCCAAACTCCTAGCCATGATAGTCATGGACCCACCCTCTGATACTGTAAGCAAGCCCCCAATTAAATGCTTCTTTTTATAGGTTGCCTTGGTCATGGTGTCTCCTCACAGCAATGGAAGTGACTAAGACAGAGAGCTTTACCACTCAGCTCCAAAACAAAGTAGTTTTAAATGGTGTATTCATCCCTGGGCCTTATAAAAGAATTTTTCCTTGCTCTGCCTTGGCCTATGGAGCTCAGAGGAGTTAGTATGTAGTGCTGTGAGGTACTAGATGAGATTCATTTTTTGAGCTATTTATCCCCTAATGTTATTTTCTTTCTTACCTTAAGTCTTTGCCTGAGCACCTAGATTATTTACTTTATAATAAAGGTTTCTAATTTTAAGCAGTTCTTCTCATCTGGGTGTCTAGTTTCATTGCTCACAATTCTACCTTCCACCAAATATTGAGTATGAACACAATCCAGCCATCTCCACTGACAGTCATGACAAGGGTCACCTTTCTTCTAGTTCTGATAAAATTCCTTATTTCCATCCGATTTCTCATGGAAACAGCTTTGCCATCTGTAGGTCCGCAAGCATTCCGTCCAGCATTGCCTATATTCTCTATGAAGACACAGAGTTCCTCTCTAAATTCCTCTTTTCTTCCTGAACAAAATTTCTTTTAAAGCTCCATTTATTCACTGTGTCATGCACTTCTATTATATGCTTCAAAACTCTAGCCACCTCTACCCACCACCAAAGCTGCTCTCATACTTTCAGATGTTTGTTATAAGCAACACTCTCCATACAGGCACAAATTTCTGACTAATCATCTGGGGATGCTATAACAAATGTCCACAGACAAGGTGGCTTTAAAAATAAACATTTATTTCTCATGGCCCTAGAGTCCGAGACATCTGAGATCTAGGTGCCAGCAGGTTATCTGGTGAGAATTCTCCTCAGTGTTTGTATCATCCACTTTCTCATTGTGTCCTCACATGGCCAATTGCAAGTGCTGTGCCTCTTATAAAGACACAAACCCAGGGGGCCTGAGGACTCCGCCCTATTGCTGCACATCCGCCAGAGGCCCACCGCCTAATACCATTAACTTGGGACCATGTTTGTACATAAATGTAGAGCTATGCATATATCCAGTTCATAACATGGATCTGGTTCTCACTGGAAGCTAGTAGATGGTCTCTATTTTGTGAATGAGGAGACTGAGTTAGCAAATCTGCTGCACCTTTGTTCCAGCTCACAGAGCCAGAGGTAGAGAGAAGGGAAGCAGACTCTGCTCTGGCTTCCAGGTCCATATGTCATCTGCTGTCTGGAGTTTGGAAAGGGTGGTCTGCAGATTCGTTGTGCTAGAATGATCCCCAACCTGCTAGACAAAAAAAAAAATTGATATATTGTGGAATAGGCCAGTGATCTCCATTGTAGGAAGTGTCCCAAGTGCCACTCCTGATCCAAACACTAAAGAGTCCCTATGCTAGTAGTAGAGCCATATGCACCCTGTTGAGACCATGCATGCTCTCATTACCTTTCCTAGTAATTTTTCCATAACTAAATATGTGCTTCTCTCCACTACTTCAAGGCTGTGATGAGGTGATGTCACTTGCATGTATGCACACATGCATATCTCTCCCTAATCATTTTCCTATAGTCTCATTGGTTAATTTCCTTGGTGATATAATTTCCCAACATATCCAATTTTTTTTTTTTACCCTGGCAGAGGAATTTTAAGGGGACATGTCTGCTGTGCTATGTTGTCATGCAGAGGGACAGCCCATGTTCTGCTAAAGCTCTAGAGGGAAGAACCAGAAGTGGATGCTGCCGACTGAGTCAGGCCCACACTTCACTGCGTCTGCACGAGCACCGTGTGTTTACTTAGAGGCCCAGTAGATGCTGCCCTCAAGCTGTTCTGGGAAAAAGCAGAAATGCTTGTCTGTGTGATGGTGAATGTTCAAGGATGCCTAACAGTGAGGCAGCCAGACCTTTCCAGGAGAAGGTCCCTCATGCCTTACTGGTGTCAGGGACAAGTAGGTAGATGTCTCAGGTCACTGAGCACAAGAAAACATATAATTTGGATCTTGTG
The DNA here is from genome assembly GCA_028551405.1 of Uromys caudimaculatus. NCBI lineage: Eukaryota > Metazoa > Chordata > Mammalia > Rodentia > Muridae > Uromys > Uromys caudimaculatus. The sequence goes on from CM052718.1 coordinate 13,406,957, forward strand.
GGTCTAGAAATGGTTGGCTTACCCAAGCATGTAAGCTTGGGTAGTGTAAAAATGATGACTTCTTAGGCATCACCTGCAACCAATAGCTTGGGACTACAGTCACCACTGGCTGAAAACTACATACAGGTAAGGGTACATGTTTGCTGTGATTTTCCTCCCATTCCATATCAGACCAGCCTCCATCTTGTTACTGCTTTTGACTCAAATGCTGAGAAGTTAAGACTTCTAGAATATTAGCAGTGTCACTGTTGCTAAGTTTTATAGGGAGTTTATAGTACCTTATAAACTTTATAAAGTTTATAAACTTTCTCTCCTTGGGATACTCAGTGTCCCCCAGGGTTTTGCCCCTAAAGCTGAGCAAAGTGGGCCCCCCCCCCCAGAGCGTCAGCACCTGTTACCTAACTGGGCCTGTTTGGTCATTGTAGTGCAGGCAACCTGGATGGCCTACGATATGGTGGTCATGCGTACCAACCCCACACTAGCAGAGTCCATGCGCCGGCTAGAAGATGCTTTTCTCAACTGCAAGGAGGAGATGGAGAAGAACTGGCAAGAGCTACTCACCGAGACCAAGCGCAAGCAGTGAGCCACCATCTGTCACCAGCCTGTGGGCCGAAGCCAGGGACATGGGTCCAGAAGCCCAGATGTGTAGCCATGTGCATGGTACTTGTTTCTCAATAAACTTATTTTCAAGCAAACCAAAGGATCCCTCTCTGTCTTGCACAATAATTGACCCAACTTCACAGCAGACTTTGTAAGCAAAGGTGAAAAGTGTGTGAGGGATGCTTTCAGTGAGCTAAGCACTCGTCCGTATCAGTTGTACTAAGCATGGGAGAAAAAGAAACAAACGGGGCTGGCAAGACTGCAGATGCAGACACTTGCCACTCAAGATTGATAGCTGCTGAGTTCAGTCCCCAGTTCCACATAGAGGATTCAGGAGAGAAGCAGTTCACAAAGCCGTTCTCTGATCTCTGCACTCCCACCATGACATGTGAATTCCCCCCTCACAATAATCATAAAAAATCTCTTTTTAAAATATTTTATTATTTCATGTGTATGGGTGTGTATGGGTGCCTGCATGTATGTCTATGCACCACATTCATGCAGTGCCCACAGCGGCCAGAAGAGGGTGTAAGATGCCTAGGACTAGAGTTACAGACAGTTGTGAGCCACTGTGTGGATTCTAGGAATCAAACCTGGGCCATCAGGAAGAGTAACCAGTTCTCTAAAACAGAGCCATCTCGTCAGCCCCTAAATTGAATTGTTTGTTTGTATTTTAAGGGAAAAAATGGCCCACTTGAGATAACTCAGGTTGAAGGTCAGGACAAGCAGCAGTACTCAGATTTATCTACCTGCCTAAAGTGGGCTTTACGTGGATGAAGGTATGCCACCGCGAATGTGCTTTGCCCCAGGTACCAAACCAGATGGCCATTGGTGATCTTGTCCCCATGGATCTCCTGAGTGACAGGTGTCCAGAAGAGAGTTAAATGCCTTGTCCTGGTCACACCAGTAACAGAAAGGTGTAACTAGAGTAAAACACAGGGCTAGTCTAGAGGGGAGCTTGTAAGAGCCGTATGGGAGTCAAGAAAGCTTAAGGAAGACTCACAAGGTGCCAAGTGGTCCTGGGCCAGCCTGGGCTGGGACTGTGGGCTGTAGAGTGATAATCCAGTCAGGAGATAGGATATTTAAGTGTCCTTCAGACCCCAGAGGAGAGTCAAGCCTGATTCCCAAATGGCCTCAGGATAGCAAAAATCCCAGAATGAGGACATTTCCTGAGGAGCTCTTTGCTTCCTCTTCCATCTTGAGGGAACGTAGGACGTTCAGATAGGTTTCTAGTGAGTACCAAAGGGTCCCACAGATGGAAGTGGCTTTGATAAAACTAAGGCATCCTAAGCAGGTAAGGGCCTGGGCCAAAACCAGCAAGGTGTAGTGGGACCCAAGAGGGACTGAGGGAGCCAAGGGCAGGGGAATAGAAGGGATCTCACTTCAAACATAATTAACCGTCCTTAACCTGACCTGACCGGGAAAGCTTTGGGCACAAGAACAGGAAGTTCTGACCATAGGCTTCTTCCCACGCCCCAGGTCCACTTAGACCCTCCCAGAGCAGGGTCTCTGCCGAGCAGCCACACAGTTCCGGTTGTTTCCCAGCACTCAGATTGTGGTCTGCAACCAGGTCTTAGGGGGCAGAGTCAGAGTGAATGGATAGAGGACCCCCTTACTTCCCAGTGGGAAGGGCTGCAGCTCCTTGGCCTGAAACAAGGCAGTCCCCTCTGAAACTGTGAAGGTAGCCGTGACCTGGTGGTTGAGACAGTAAATGGTGTTGCCCAATACTGTGCAGTGCAGCGGGGCGGGGTCAGGCAGTGGCAGGGAGGCAGCACGGCTCCAGGAGCCTGTCACTGTGTTGTATCGCATCACCGCAGCACCTACGCCCCGCAACAAGTCAAACCGGTATAGGAAGCCCCCTAGTGCCACCATATCACTGGAGCGTCGGTGGCTGGCGCTGTAGGGACACTCATCCCATGAGTCTTTCACGGGGCTGTATCTGAGCAAGCGGTAAAAGAGATGACCCCCTGTGACATAGATTTCTCCTCGGCAGACCACAGCCTCATGGGCCACAGGGAAGGTGCCCTCAGGGAGGGATGCTCTCAGGGTCCAGGTATCTGTGCGTGGGTCGTAGCGCTCCATGCTGTATAGGCACTCACCACCAATGGCATAAAGCATTCCATCCAGGGCCACCAGCTTGAGCTGGGCCCGGGCCTGCTGCATGGGCCGAACTTGGCTCCAAATGTTGGTCAGAGGGTTGTAGCAGAATACCTTGTTGGAGCAGACAGCCCCGGCACCAGAACCCCTGATGCCACCTGCCAGAAACAGATAGTTATGCATAGTGCAGAGGCCACAGCCCCGAAGTGGGACCTCCTCTGGTACTTGAGTCAGGGGCCGCCACACATTCTCTTGTGGGTTGAACACATGGAGGTATGTGTGAAGCTGCAAATGCTCAGAGCCGGTTGCAGGAACTTCCTCGCTCTGAGGGCCCCTTGTGAGCCCTGAGCGGCTCACCTGATAAAGGTAGGGCAGCACAAGGACCCCCAGCACTGTCTGGCCCTGGCAAGTCCGCAGGTTCAGGATGCGCTCCCTGTCGGCTCCACTCAGCTGTCGATAGAGGTGTGGGTCTCCCAGCACATGCAGCAAGTTGTTACTCATCAAGGCATAGGTCTCCTGGGCTAAGCCCAGCTCTCCGTGCTGCTGGGCGAAGGCCAAAACCTCCAAGCAGCTGCCTAGATCTAGCTTGGGAGGCCACGGCGCCACGGTTGTGCTAGGCTGTGAGGCTTGTGAGCAGTACTTATGCGGCCCCTCCACCACTCCCCAACTGCCAGGCTTCTGCAGAAAGACCATAAGCTTTTGGGTCTCTTTCTGCTTCTCTGTGAGGATGTCCCTGCTGCCTGCAGGTCTGGCTCCCTCCTTTAGCACTCGCCCCTGGGACTGCTGGGGCACTGCTTGGGTCAGTATGTGTTCGGAGCTCTGAGCTAAGCTGCGTTTCCTCCTCCGTTGCCGAGGCTGAGGGATGGGCTGAACACCCTGCCTCATAGAAGTAGATGGTACAGGACCGGGCTGTGCCACAACAGGGACCTGTGGGGCAGCCACAGGCTCTGCAGCTGGGGGCAGCAAGTCTAGACTCTTCTGCTTGGTTTCATCTCCTCTAGGGTCTGGGGTGAGAGATGCATTAGTCTCTAAATTCATTGGCTCTATTTCACATCTAGCCTCAGCTAGGCTCCCTGAGCCTATTGTTGTGTCTAAGACTAGTCTGTGTTTGTCCTGGAGGCTGGAGATGGCTCCTTCAGAGGAGGAACCTGGCAGTATATCCTCAGAGTATATGGATGGGCTGGGCCCTGCAGGACTCTCAGGATCTGCCCTTGGGGCACTGCCTTGGGCCTTTTCTTGCCTGGGGAAGGGGTGGCTTCTAAGAACCATAGTAATTAAATTGCCCCAGCTACTTGAGATTCGTCTTTCAGGGGAGCTCTTGGAGAGGTCCACATTAGATTCTGTAGACATAGGCCTTGGCTCACTGTCTACTGCAGGAACTAGGGCAGAGGCTAGAGTTGGGGCTGATGTTGGGGGTGGGGTTGCTGTTGAGATGAGGGTTAAGGCTGTGGCTGGAGTTGGGGATGGGGTTGGGGTCGAGGTTAGAGATGGAGTTGGTGTTGAGATTGTGGTTGAGGCTGTAACTGGGGTTGGGTCGGGGGGTGACGTTAGAGCTGGGGCCGCTATTGAAACTGGGGTTGGGGCCGTTGTAACTGGGGCTGGGACTAAGGGTGAGGCTGGGGTTGAGGGTGGGGGTGATACTGAGGGAGGTGCTAGGATCACGGCTGGAGCTGAAGTTGAGGCTCCTGCTGGAAAGGAGGCTGGCCCTGCTCTGAGACTGTCACCACCAGAAGGACCCTGGCTAACACCCAGGGGCAAGTTGTTTAAAGGAGCAGAGGTAGAGGCTGCGTGTAGGAACCCAGGGCTGGGATGCACTGCTGTGGCAGAGGATGGAACCAGCTCAGTGTCCTGGGTCAGAGCAGAGGCTGGAAAGTTGTGGGAGGGAGTAGAGCTGAAGCCGTGTGTGGACTTCCTTGTATCCATGATAAACGCAAGGCTCTGGTCTGTAGCTGGCCTGCCAGCTATGTGCTTGCTTTCCTCACCTTGACTCGACCCTCTCCCTTTGCCAATGAGGTGGCCCTCTCCTAGTTTCTCCATCTTGCTCTGGTCAGCTACTTGGTCCGCTGCACAAGCCTCAGAGTGAAGTTCTTCTGGCAAGGACTTCTGGGAGGGACTGACATTGTTGCTGACAACAGCTGCCCCTCTCTCCCGGGGCCAGACTTCCTCCCTAGCCAGGATGCCCTGAGTCTCCCCAGGGGCAAGGGATCCAGTCTCCTTGTTCTCAGCACCCTTAGCTCCTGACCCTGCAGTGCTGGTGAGAGGGAGATGGAGGCTGCTTTTCCCACACTCGTCCTTGAAGGAGTCCACCTGAGGCTGACTATCCATAGCCTCAGCTAGGCCCATCTCCTGAGGAGCCTTGAGCCCCTTGTCTGAGCGGTGTGATGAGGGGCCTGCAAGGGGACTGCTGGTAAGGATGCCCTGGCTGGCCGAACCTGCTATATCCACAGCATCCCACACACTCACCACGGTGCCCAGGCGGAGAGGATCCAGCTTTAGAGACCGGCAGGGTCTATCTCCTGAGCTGGCCCCAGGCCGCCGACGTCGGCGCAAGCTGCCTAGGCTTCTGCCCAGAGGGCCAGGAGGCCCCACAGCCAGGTGCCAGGGGCTGGTGTCCTGTTGCTCTGTATGGCCAGGGCTTTGCCCAGCTGTCCCCTTACCATAGGTTCCAGTTGCCCCCAGCTGCATCTCTGTTTTGCTGTCAAGACTTCGAGGGGTAAAGTGGATCATGATGGGGACAGGAATATCCCTTCCTTTGTGGTGGCCCAGGGTGGAAGTTTCTGGCCTTGCTGGTTCCTTCCTTTTCTTTCCCAGGGCTGCTGGGGTGGTCCCTCTGCTGGCCACCTCTCCAGGTGTCTTATGTGGCAGTCGGGCATCTGAAGCCATACTTCTGTCTACTGATGGCTCTGGGTCCTGAGTCCTAGCTGTAGCAGATCTCCTCTGGCCATCTCCGGGAGCCTCTGGTGTCTGCTGTCCTTTGCTCTGCCCCTCACTGGCATCACTGGCCTTGGACTTTGGATGCAGGGCCTGCCTGACTCCTGCCTGAGTAGGTTGCACACCTGGAGCTGTGGATGCTGATCCTTGTGTCTCCTGGTCCTCCCCGGAGCCAAACCAGTGCAAAGCCAGTGCTAAGGTGGCTACCACTGCTAATGCCAGCAAGGTGAGTACAGCTGCATCCCAGTCATCATCTTCATCACCATCCCAGCCCCAGAGGGGCCCGCCAGCTTCTAGAGCGCCCTGGAGCATGGCGAGGACTGCAGATCTGCTGTGAAGAGCCTGCTCTGCCTGGCAGCTCTACCTGCTCCACCCCCAGCCCAAGCTGCTGGGGATACAGATGACATTGCAGGGAGCTCACCTAGGACAGTCCTGTTAAGGTGGACTGATTCTCCAGGCCTCGAGGGATACCTGCCTGTTAAGGTGGACTGATTCTCCAGGCCTCGAGGGATACCTGCCTGCATACAGGCTTGCAGGCTTGTCAGTAAACACTGCACATATCAAGAGAGCCTGTGGTTTGCAGCAGCCTGCCCCATTGTCTGCCCCCATCCCAGCTCCTGCCCCTTCCTTCTTTGCTCAGGGTACTAGGGACAAGTGGCACTGTTCATGTACACTCTGCCAACATCTCACCCCATTATCTTCTGCCCTAAAGACCCTCCCATAGCCCTAAGTTCACCCTACACCCTATAGGCTATACAGGAGTGCTGGCAAGGAAGGGTTACCACACAGGGAGATGTTATCTTGAGTCTTAGCAACATGATGCAGCCCTGATGAAATTACCAGAAACCAGAGAGGCCAATTCCACCATAGCCACCAGAGAAGGGGGTAGGGGTGGTTATTCTGGTGGGCTCTCAGGCTGAACACCAGAGCCCGGGATGAGGGTCATGTGAGTGACTGTCTGGGCATGGTTGGGCTAAGTACCGTTCTCATCCTCCCTTGTCCAGCAGCTACCAACCACTGCTCCAAGAAAACGAGAGATAAAGTCGTTTTCAAGTCAAGAGGGTAAAATAGGAGTAAGGAAGACTGAAGAAAACCCAAACACTACACCTCCCTCTCTCCCTGTGACCAGTTTTATTCCACCTCTAACTTAACACCTAAGCTGGAGCCCTCTGGCCTCCTTTTTTCCTCTTGGCATGCTCAGGTGCCACCCCAGTGTGTCTCTGAAAAGATCAGGGCACAGTCTGCCTGTCCTGTAGTCATTCATCAGCATGTACCCAGATCCTTCAGAGACCCTTTCTGGCTCAGGTGCTCTACCAGGCCAGTTCCAAGGTACCCTCCCCCTCCTCTGTCTTTCCTGTCTGAACCAAACCGCACTCCATCCTCACCCAGTTCACTTTTCCCAGGCTGGCACATAGGTACTTGTTTTGTTTGTTTGTTTGTTTGTTTGTTTGTTTGTTTGTTTCAGGGAGGGACCTTCTCTACCCCCTCACCCCAGAAATCCACATCAGGAGTGAGTCTTAACACATTTTCCAGGTAGGACCCAGATGCATAAAAGGGACCGGGGTCCCCCAGAATAAAGGTAACTCTCCCAACAAGAAGTAGACCTTTTTCTTCCTCTGAAACAAGGGACCCAAGGACTCCTTTGACTCAGGCATCAAGGGGTTGCCAAGAGTGTCCCTGGCACCTCGCCTGGGCTCTGCTGAGCCTCAAGTATCTCATCTGGCCTGGTCCCATCACAGCTTCCCACAGAACTATTAAATGACAGTAAGAGGAGGGGGTGAGCCCCACATTTTAAGGTGGACTTCAACAGCAGAGGACTTCCTTGTCTTTATTCTCTGTCCCAGTCTCGGGCTCTGTCTGCTTTTGTAGTTAAGTTTGGAGACCCGGGACCAGCAACACATATAGCGGTCACTTCCCCTGCAGCTCTTTATGGGCTGATCAGTGCCTTATTAGCTACACATGACTGCGGAAAATCGGGGCAGTTAGAGTGGGGAATCCCAGGGGAGCCTCAGAGGGGGGCATCATCGCAGGAACCAACACAAACTCACAAAGAATGAGGGTGGAGATGGACTCAGGAGAGGAGCGGGGTACTGTCAAAAAGGAAGCACCTGCCTTTGCCAGAGTCAGACAGAGGGCAAAACTTCATTATGTCCAGAGCAGCGGTTCTCACCCTTCCTAATGCTGTGACCCTTTAATACAGTTCTTCATGCTGTGGTGACCCCAACCATAAAATTACTTTCACTGCTACTTCATAACTTTAATTTTGCCTCTGTTAGGAACCATAATGTAAATATCTGATAATCAGGATATCTGATATGGGACCCCCTCCAAAGGGGTCACAACCCCGAGGAGGTGCCGCCAGCCCCCAGGAAAAAAGACAGCCACTGGCACTCATTGTTTACCAGATGAAGCTTTAAAAGTAGCACAGCTAGAAAGGTTACAAATTGTGAGTCACACAACTGGTCTGTGTTGGCTTTAACGGCACAGGCAGCACAAATATCAAAGAAAACAACAAAAATTGAGGGGCCCATGCTAGCAACCCCTCCAGGAACCCTCTTTTCCAGGGTTCACTAAAGACTAACCTCTCCATCTCCGTAAGAGGAACAAGGGACATCTGTTTGCATAGTTAAGGTTGGTTTCTACAGAGATGGCACGGCACAGCACATACAATGTCAGATATAGAGCTAAATACAAAAGAACTTCCAAGACACATAAACTATGCAGACTATCAAAGTCCATCATGAATAAAAATTCTCTATTATTGAAATTTCTTACATAGCTCTAATTGAAACATCGTGTTGCGACATTTATTATCCCATCTCTAGACTAATTTTAAGGCTTAGAAAATATTAACCTCTGCCAAGTGTGCTGGTACAGGTCTTTAATCCCAGCACTCAGGATTAAGAGGCAGGGGGAGCTGTGTGAGATTTTGGCTAGTCTGGTCTACATAGTGAGCTCTAGGACAGCCAGGGATATATATAGTAAGACCCTATGAAAGAAAGAAAGAAAAGAAAGAAAGAAAGAAAGAAGGAAGGAAGGAAGGAAGGAAGGAAGGAAGGAAGGAAGGAAGGAAGGAAGGAAAGAAGGAAGGAAGGAAGAGGGAGGAAGAAATAAGATCTGTCACAACAAAAGTTAATGAAACAGAAATTTAAAAGAGAAGCAGGAGAGATGGCTCAGCAGTTAGGAGCACAGGCTTGTAGAGGACCCGGGTTCAATTCCCCACACACACATAGTGGCTCACAATCATCTGTTAACTCAAGTCAAGTCCCAGAGCACCTATCACTCTCTCCTGGCCTCCTCATACGCTGCATGCAGATGGCACCCAGACATACACGCAGGCAAAACACCCATACAAGTAATATCTTTTTAAAAGAAAGTTAAAACAACATAAAGAATCAACAAAACATTCAGCAATATAAATATCAAATACAATATCAGTGTCAAAAACAATATCAACGAACCACTAGCCAAACTAAAAGAGAGAAAAGGCAGGCCAGCTTAATTCCAGTATTTGGGGGCAGAAGGTGGATCTCTGAGTTCAAGGCCAGCCTGGTTTACAGAGCAAGTTCCAGGACAGCCAGAGCTACACAGAGAAACCCTGTCTCAGAAAAATTAAAACAACAACAACAAAAATAGACTTTAGTTCCTTCCAGAAATTCTAAGATAGTTCAACATATATAAATTAATGTAATACAAGCATAAATGGCCTCAAAGACAGAAATCATGTGGCCCTCTCAATAGATCCCAAAAAGGCTTTGATAAAATCCAATTTGATCAAATACCTAAAGAAAAAGGGACAGAAGGAATATGTTTTAATACAATAAACACTAGGTATGCCAAACCTACAGCCAGCATCATACTAAAGAGAAAAACACATAAAAGCATTTTCATTAAAACCAGGAACAAGGCAGAATTAGTTTCTCCATTTTTATTCAGCATTTTTCCTGAAGTCTTAGCTATAGCAATAAAACAAAATAAAATAAAAGTGGACACATGTAGGAATAGAAAACAAAGTAGCATAGTTTGCAGATTCTATACATAGGAGACCCTAAAGACTCTTTATGTAGACTAGGCTGGCCTTGAACTCACAACCAACCTGCCTCTGTGTCCTGAGTGCTGGGATACCCGGTGTGCACCACCACACCTGGCTTGGGATCTAAGTTTTTGTTGGTTATTACTTTCACCTTTATCAAGCCCACTGACAGGTCATGCTTTTGGAAATAGATATTTATCATTTCTGCTAATTTGTGTCTTTTTGTTGCATTTGCTTCTGTTTTTATTGGGTCAGGATCACACTGTGTATTTCAGGCTGGTCTTGAACTTGAGATCCTCCTGCTCTGGCTCTAAATGCTGGAACTATCTGTTTACTTTGCTTTCTTTTTTTTCGGTCTTTTTTTTTTTTTTTCTTTTGCTGTTTTTTTTTTTTTTTTCTCTACTTGCAAAATGAATTCTAAATGTCATTAAAATTTTCATCAACACTGAGGTTATTTTAGGCCTATAAATTTTTCTCTACTTCAGATGCATCCTATACAGTTTTCCTCTGAAGTGTTTTGTATCATTCATGACTCAAGATTTGAGTTTTGATCCCAAAGGTTGGTTTTTTTTTTTAAGTTTACTTTTTAAAATAATTGTTCATTGAGAATTTGTTTTGGAATATAATCAAGTCTTACACTATAGTCTCTCCAATCAATTTGTATTATTTTCAGGCCCAAAACATTAGTTTTGCAGCTGTTACATGGGCTTACATAGATACACAATTAGAGCTCTCTGTATTATTCCTTTGTTCTTTTTTTTTTTTTTAAGATTTATTTATTTATTTTATGTGAGTACATCGCTGTCTTTAGACACACCAAAAGAGGGCATCAGATCCGATTACAGATGGTTGTGAGCCACCATGTGGTTGCTGGGAATTGAATTCAGGACCTCTGGAAGAGCAGCCAGTGCTCTTAACCGCTGAGCCATCTTTCCAGCCCAATATTCTTTTGTTCTTAAAGCTTTTTTGTCTGCAGATTTATCTCATTCTGGAATGGGTGCGTTGGTCTGTGACCCAGGCTAATGGCCAACCAGCACACAGTCTCCGCAGTAACAGGAGATATTACTGAAGGCCCCGGAGGGTGGGGCCAAGCACTTGTTCTGGTTGCCAGGAAGCCAGACGGGACATAATGGGGTATGAGAGTTTGACAAGCTGTCAAGCTCCCCAGCCTTGCTTCCTCAAGAGGGTAACCACCACAGCAGGTCAGTGCGTCTCCAGGCCTTCCCTCGGAGCACCCTGTGCCCCTATAAGGGCCCTCCCCAGGACTTCCTTTCCCAACACCTTAAAAACCCCTCTTCCACCCAGAAACTCCAGGCCATACCCTTTCCACGGTCTGGGTTCAAACTTGGCCTGTATTTAAACACTGGTACCAAAGCGCCTGCGACAGAAGGCCATAGATGGCTTTGAAGCTCGCTCCTGCCCTAGTGCGCCCGCCTCCCATCCTGGGAAACTATTGTTTGTTTTCCGGTGCCCTGGGATACGTGTTCGTTTTGCCCTCGGTCGTGCTGGTCCTGAGTGGAGCTGGGGAAGTGTGTGTCCTACGAATTCTGTCCACAGGTGCTGCAAGCCATAAGCGCCTCCACCTGCGCTATGGGCTCAGAAGTCTGTGTCGGCACGTGGCGGCCACATCGGCCCCGCGGTCCCATCGCCGCGCTCTACAGAGGCCCCGGGCCAAAATACAAGCTGCCACCGAACACCGGTAGCAAGGGCGGAGGCAGGGGAGGAAACAGGGAAGGTGGGACTGTGGGCTGTCTACACTGGTGCCTGGAGTCCAGGAACAGAACTGTGCCTGAAGCAAAAAGGGAGGCCAAAGGATAAAAGGTTCTGGGCTGGGGCTGCTTTGGAGAAATGGGAGAGGAGAAGGAGCTGGCAGCCTCTGGGCACTGCGGGAGGTGACGCGGGGATGCTCCCGCAGGTTACAAACTACATGACCCGTCTCGGCCGCGAGCCCCCGCCTTCTCCTTCGGCTCGCGTCTACCCTTGCGGCATACAACCTGCGGACCGGGGCCGAGTTACCTGGTGCCTGCCCGCATGACTGTGCGCGGCACCGTTGGCTCCCCGGCCTTCTCCATCTACGGTCGCCTAAGCCACATCGCGCCCGCCCTCACTCCGGGACCGGGTCAGCACCCTGGGACCCGGATCTCCCCAATGTGGAACTGCCTCCAAGAACGCCCACTAGGAAACCCCCCACCCCCTAAACCCAGAGTCCCGGGAACCTCCTACCCATACCCAGACACCCGAACCTCACTGTGGCTCCCATTTCTCCCTAGTGCCAAGACCCCAGGCTAGGCTTCCCATATCTCACCCCACCCCAGTTCTGGCCCACACTCTTGGTCCATCCCATAGACAGGTACTTCCCAGAACGCGCGGGAAATGTGACGTACCCCAGCGCTCCTCGGCATACCATGGCTTCCCGAAACTGGGGCATCGTCTCAAAGGAACAAACCCCAGGTGAGGCCTGAAGGACTGGATCCAGCACTAGGGAACTTCCCATACGCCAACCCGCAGTCTGCCATAAAGGCAAGGAGATTGGCCCAATGTACCCTCTTGCTGACTCCTCCTTAGGCCCTGGGTCGTACACCGTGCCTTCGCTCTTGGGTCCACGTGTCATAGGCAAAGTCTCAGCCCCAACTTATTCCATCTACAGCCGCAGCGCTGTGGGCAGCTGCTTCGAGGACCTCAGCAAGGTGGGGAAGGGGGTGCCAGCTGCATGTGCAATCTCTAGTAATCAAGAGGGTCAGTGAAGTTGGGGGTGGTGCAGAACTCCAGGCACCTCACCGGTGACTCAGGAAACTGAGGCAGGAGGATTGTGAGTTCAAAGCCAGCCTGGGGTACATAGTGAGATTTTTTAGCTTGAGAAAAAACAAAACAAAACAACAACAAAAAAAACAAAAACAACAACAAAAAAAAAACCCCAGCTGTTCACAAGGAACAGAGGCTGGACCCAGTACCCATCTTGTCACCTAGACCCCAGGCCCTTGTGCCTACCACCTTGTGAATCCTGGGGTCTACAAGTCTCGAGCCCCGCAGTTCACGATGCTGGGGCGGACTTTGCCACCCCGAGAGAACACCAAGAAGCCAGGACCCGCATCCTACAGCGTGGACAAGGTGGTCTGGAATCGAGGGTCAAGGGGCAGGGGATGAGGGTCTGAGGTCTAAGGCATGGGTCAAAGTCCCCAAGGAGTTGGCATCCCTGTATGAAGCCGAACAGCTGGCTTGGTAAGGTCAGCGGCGTCTCTCGAATCCGCAGTACCGGAAGCCTAGTGGCTGGAGCTTCGGGATCCGGCACTCAGACTACCTGGCCCCCATGATACGGTACCACGTGGACGACTGACGCCAGCAAGCATGCACGCACGGACCCTTGCTTGTTTACTTAAAAGCTTTCTAAGTCAGTGCTGTGTGTGTCTCTTTCTCCAAAGAGGGCAAGAAGGGGCTGGGGGAGGAGAGGACAAGGTGAGTTGAAGCATCGATAGTCTCAGTGGTTACTGAACCTAGAGATCAGTCGGACAGGACAAGCGGTGCCGGGGACCCATAGATACCGAGACCCCAGGGAACTGGGCAGAGCGAACTCCGGTCTGGAGCGCTGTAACCCGACCCTTATGGTCCTGGCAATGTCATTTAGCCACAAGATAGCAGGTAGGGAGCAGCTTAGGTGGTGATTGGCCTTACCTTGACAAGTGCCGCCTACTGGGGCAGCCCTATTTGTCCGCTGTCCCTAACGGTAGTCCCCATTGGTGAACTGTCTGCTCTGCACCTAACTCCACGCGGGGCTGAGGGATACCAGGCCGGAACCGAGCCAGATCCAGAAAACTGGTAAAGGCCCCTGAACTGAATAGGTACTAGACGGAGATCAAGTTGTGAGGTCGAGAAATGGAAGCCAGAGGGGGGTGGGGATGGGACAGTGCTGGGTGTTGAGAAAAACATGAGACCGATGGGCGCCAGAGACACCTGTAAGAGCAAGGTTCGGACAAGTGACCATGACTTCAAAGACACGGACGGGGTGAGGGGTGGGGGGAAGTTCCAGCGGTGTCTTAATATTCCTTATAGGCTGGAGCAATGGCAGCTCCAGGGACACCACCTCCCTGGGCCCCAGAGACAGCTGGTGCTGACTCAGGGGGAGGGAGTGGGGAGCCCAGGCAGCTGCCTGAGCTGATCTGCCTGAAGCGAGATGGAGGGCATCTGAGCGAAGCAGATATCAGAAACTTCGTGCACTCGGTGATGGACGGAAGAGCACAGGATACACAAATTGGTGTGTGGAAAGTCCTAACTAGACCCTGACCCCCAACTACCCCATACACACCTCATGGGTCCACAGTACTCCGCCACCATCACGGCCCCAGAAAACTCATGCCTCATGAATACCTCGTTCATTATATCCATACTTAGGGGCTATGTTGATGGCCATTCGGCTGCAGGGCATGGACCTGGAGGAGACATCTGTGCTGACTAGGGCCCTTGCAGAGTCTGGGCAGCAACTGGAGTGGCCCAAGGCCTGGCACCAGCAGCTTGTGGACAAACACTCCACAGGAGGTGTGGGTGACAAGGTTAGCCTGGTTCTGGCACCCGCCCTGGCTGCATGTGGCTGCAAGGTTAGTGACCGTCTCCTCTCCTCTACAGATCTCTGATCCACTCAGGCACCTCCTCCTATCCTCAAACCTGGCTCAAAGCTCTCAAAGACAAAACCCAGGGCTGTCCTATCCCCCACGATACACACGTTCCACCATGGAATAGAGCTGCCTCTGTACCCAACAGGACTCTCTAAGAGCTAACAAAGGAAGAGCAGGGCCTTTCTCTCCTTGTCCCTCAGACTTGGGTCCCAGATGAGTGCCAGCTCCTGCCCTACTGACAAACTGCTCCCACCAAGTACAGTTTAGTTTTCTTTCCGCCAATTGGGCACCCACATTAACTGTTTAAAAGACTCTAAAATATTGTAAGCTTTTTTTTTTAAAGTAATTTCATCTGTTCTAACTAGAGGAGAGATGAGGTTAAGGGGGCTGGGCAGGGGCAGTCAGCAACCCTCTCCACCAGGTGCCAATGATCAGCGGACGAAGTTTGGGACACACAGGGGGCACACTGGATAAGCTGGAATCTATTCCTGGGTTCAGTGTCACTCAGAGCCCAGAGCAGGTACAGGTGGGCCACTAATTGGTCAGTGATCTGGGTTGAGGGAGTCGCTGGCCAGAATCACAGGATGATCAATGGACAGGTTATTTATCTGGGTCACTAACAAGAGAGGACATTAGCTATTCTAAAGGTCATTGGTTGTAGATAGGCCTGGAGTCATCAAAAGAACTTTGATCAGGATCCTTACTTGGGAACGGGTGGAAAACACTGATTAGCTGCTACACATTAATGTGTCATAGCTAACCAGGATCCTTGGCAGGTTAGTCATCATCATATTGACTCTCACTGGCCATGTTTTGAACTTTTGCTGGGTCAGTGGTCAGGGCCAGTGAGTGGGTCCTTCCTCAGAAGTCAATGAAGGTGTCTGAGCAGATGCTGCAGATACTTGAGGAAGTCGGCTGCTGCATTGTTGGCCAGAGTGAAAAGCTGGTTCCCGCTGATGGAATCCTGTATGCTGCACGAGATGTGACAGCTACTGTGGACAGTGTGCCACTCATTACAGGTGACATGAAATGGGGTACCCTGCCTGACATACAGTCCACTAGGCACTGCCACCTTTCTCAGAGAGGCAACCCTTCCTGTCCCCAAGTATACCCTGGGATGATATTTCTGTTCTTCACAGCTTCGATCCTCAGTAAGAAGGCCGTGGAGGGACTATCCACTCTGGTGGTAGATGTTAAGTTTGGGGGGGCTGCAGTCTTCCCAGACCAGGAGAAGGCCCGAGAACTGGCAAAGATGTTGGTGAGCCATACTAGGCTGCAGTGGCCTTTCTATGAAGGGACATGAACCTCATGTTCCTTCGTGTCCCTGCCTCTGCCCACTCAACAGTCCTGGAAGAACCAAAAGGCAATCCCTCTTTCCAACTCTCCTACCCTATCCAATCAAAGCTGTCCTGACCGTGGACCTGGGGAAATCCTCCAGAGCCCCTCCACTTAGGGCGACCGACAAGACTACCCCTATCCCCTCTGAGGCCTGGCAGCGTTGGTTTCTGATCTCTACCCTAAGCCTTTACTGACATTCTAACCCAGGGGCAGCAGGTATGGGATTTGATAATGCCAGCTGGATACTGAATAGTGCCTCCCCAGGTTAGAGTGGGAGTGGGCCTAGGGCTGCAGGTCGCCGCAGCCCTGACCTCCATGGATAACCCTCTGGGCCGCAGCGTGGGCCATACCCTGGAAGTGGAAGAAGCGTTGCTTTGCCTGGATGGTGCGGGGCCGCCGGATCTGCGGGACCTGGTCATTAGGCTAGGTGAGAGGGTTGGGGTTAAGACCACCAGTCTGTAGGCCAGGAGCTCTCAATCCCTGCAGCTTCTGCGCTCCACCCCGCCCGCCAGCAGGAGGCGTCATTCTTTGGCTTAGCGGACAGGCGGAAACACAAGACCAGGGCGCCGCCCGAGTGGCCGCGGCGTTGGATGACGGCTCTGCGCTGCGCCGCTTCCAGTTGATGCTTTCGGCGCAGGGCGTGGACCCCCGCCTAGCTAGTGCATTGTGCTCCGGGAGCCCCACGCAACGCCGGCAGCTGCTGCCTCACGCCCGAGAGCAAGAGGAGCTGCTCGCACCCGCAGACGGTGAGACCGGATATCTCCGGCACCTGGTCCCACCCACTTCCTCTCCGTGTCTTTCCTGGTCCTGGCACGTGCGTCCTCCCGCAGGTCCTCAGTGTCCACCCTCTCCCTTAGGCATTGTGGAGTGCATCCGAGCGCTGCCGCTGGCCCGTGTGCTGCACGAGCTCGGAGCCGGACGCAGGCGAGCGGGGCAGCCGATCAGACCGGGAGTAGGTGCCGAGCTACTGGTCGACGTGGGCCAATGGTTGTCCCGCGGTAAGCGCTTTCTGGAACCCATAAACAACCCTTCCGGTCGCCCGCTGTGACCTAGGTAACCGCCTCCTTCGCTCGCACAGGGACACCCTGGCTCCGCGTGCACTTGGACGGTCCTGCGCTCAGCAGCCAGCAGCGCCACACTCTCCTGGGGGCGCTCGTGCTGTCAGATCGAGCACCCTTCAAGGCCCCTTCACCCTTCGCTGAGCTTGTCCTCCCACCGACCACCACATAGCCCTAAATCTCGAACCCACCTCAGCCAGGTGAGTTCGCAGTTGGGCAAGTCCTCCCCCACAAAGGGTGGGACTGGGTGAAGACAGTTCACACGTGACCTCCGTGATTTGTCTATGCTGCTGCTTCTAGCTCACCACGTGAGCTAGAGACCTTCTGAGGCCCAGAAAATGGGCATATTGAGAATATTTACCAATCCCATCGTTTTAGGGTGGTCCCAGCTCAGGGCTGATGGTGCCCTGGACGTGTCCTCCGTCTCATAAGAGAGTCAAGTTCGAGCCACACAGGGGCAACGTACTGGGGGAGCCCAGTAGGCTGGATGCCAATGGTTCTAAATGCTAGTTGTAATAACCTTCCCTTGACAAACCCCCAGAGGCCAGAAAAACATGAAAGTAGAAGGCAAGGGCTGAGGGACTGCAGAGGTGTAGGGTATCATCCAGGTCAGTGCAGATGAGTCTGCCCAGGAAGGTGAAGGAAGCAGTTCAAGGTTCACTGGGCTGAGTTGATACATTGAACACTTGTTTTCTACTGAACTCTGAAGTGACCCTGAAGCTAGAAAGGATTACTTCTTAAAGGTGGTAAGCCCGAGTATCAACATCCTCCCTTTAAAAAAAATTTATTGTAAATAGACACATGCATTCCAGAGCCCAGGCAAAGCATATTCTCTGTGCTTCCGAGCATCCACAGGGAAGCTGTGGAAGCCCTGCAGTTGCGGTGTGGGTTTTCCATAGGTTGGGGTAATGAGGCTGAGGCTTCCAGGTTAAAGAACTAGGTTTGAGCAAACCAGCTATGGACATTGGGTGTTGCCTGGACTGCATGCAGCTTAGGCAGAGCAGTTCTGAGTTCAGATGAGCCAGTGCAGCTTGCTAACCTGCTTGAATGTGGGGCAGATGTTTCTCCTGCAGAGGCCTAGGCACCTTGTCTGTTCTTTTGTGACTTTTGCCATCTCTGTTCTTTTCCAGGAGCTTCAGGTCCATGATGCTACTGGCTCTAGGGCCCAAAGCTTGGTCCAAGCTCTCTCAGTTCAAACCCCTTCTCAGGATCTCAGGTGAAACTCTGCATATAAATTCCCGGCACTGGTCAGGGCAGGGCCAACGCGGAGGCCCTGGGCTAAGAACTAGACTGCTGATCACTGCCTTGTTTGGGGCTGGGCTAGGCTGGGCCTGGCTGGCCGCAAGAGCTGAGAAGGAACAGTGGCGCCAACAGCAACGGACAGAGGCCCTGCGCCAGGCTGCTGTGGGCCAGGGTGACTTCAGCCTACTAGACCACAAAGGCCAGCCACGATGCAAAGCAGACTTCCGAGGCCAGTGGGTGCTGATGTACTTTGGTTTTACTCACTGCCCTGATATTTGCCCGGATGAGCTGGAAAAGCTGGTGCAGGTGGTGCAGAAGCTAGAAGCAGAGCCTGACCTGCCCCTGGTGCAGCCCGTCTTTATCACTGTGGACCCAGAACGAGATGACATGGCAGCCATGGCCCGATATGTGCAAGAATTCCACCCAAGACTGCTGGGTCTGACTGGTTCTACAGAACAAGTGGCCCATGCTAGTCGCAACTACCGTGTATACTACAGTGCTGGTCCCAAGGATGAGGACCAGGACTATATCGTGGACCACTCCATTGCCATCTATTTGCTCAACCCAGATGGTCTCTTCACAGATTACTATGGTCGGAGCAGATCAGCAGAGCAGATCGTAGAGAGTGTACGCCGGCACATAGCTGCCTTCCACAGCGTCCTGCCCTGAACTATACCTACTGCCTAGGCCCTGTCATTAAATGGATGTACTTAAACTGTGTGTGTGCTCTGTGCCCGCAGCCCATTTAAATGGTTTGTTGGGTGAACAGGTGGGGTGGCAACACTTTATTGGGCTAGGCCAGCCAGGAGGCAGCACTGGAGTGAATGGCCCCATCGTACAGGTATAGACTACCTTCCACCCCTGCCTCAGGGCTCTCCACTCAAGGCTGGGCCATGGATGGGGCAGCATAGGTCTGGAAGCGGGTGTGGGCTCGCTGGTGTGTGAGCAGTCTCAGAGACATTGTGTCCACAGCTGTCTCCAGTCCTGGCTGCTGGGTGATCTCCACTGTATAGTCATTAGCCTGTGGAAACAAGGCGTCAGCAGAGTCCAGGGGAGTTGCCCCATCCTTTGTGTCCTAGGCCACTTACCAGTTGCAAAGAGGCCAGCATGGAGCGGCACACCTCAAAAGCAGGCTGCCCAGCTACAAGCTCTGCAAAGGGACACCATTCATTGAGCTGGGGGAACCGTGAAACCAACTGGTCCCCATAGGTGTGGATATCAAAGGGCACGTGCTGCTCCTGCATAGGGAAAGGACATATTAGCTTCAAGTGGAGAGACAGTGCTGGACAAACCCCAGGCTGGGGGTAGGAGGCTATTAGTTCCCAAAGAGCACGCCTCACCTGCTCCTGGAGCAGGGGCTGGATGGTATCTTCCCAGTCCCTGATGCGCTGGCTTAGCTCTGTCTCCTGGATAAACTTCTGGGAGGTGGCAATGAAGAGTTCCTACAGAAGGACCGGTGAGTTCTCCCTTGCACGTATGGGCCCAGGATGTCCCCACTGCTCCCACCTTTGTGATCCAGGCCTACCACATTTCTTCGGACCAGCTCCTCATATCTCAGGGACTCTGGCATGGCCTCTGCATCTAGAAAGATCCAACCATGAGCTGCTACAGCTATGGGGCTACACACTCTCCTCCCTGCAGCTCCCCTTCCAGACCTACCTAGGTCAGCAGCTTCCCCAGGCATCACCCCCTCGGGCTCTTCTGCATACTCTTCGGGCTCTAGAAAGTCATCTGCTGAGACATGGGAGAAGTGACCAAAGGCTCAGCCAGCAGTAGGTGCTGAAAGTACTAACACTGGACCCTGACCACACAACACATACCCTCCATCTAAAGGCACCTACCTGCTACCCCTAGGTCTTCTAGGGACTCTTCCAAGCGATCCTCCTCTGTAGGCCACAGATCCTGCTTGGCCCCAGGTAGCCATCTCTCGGTCATCTATCCAGAGAACATCTGTAAGGTAACTCATCTATTCCATGCCTCAGACCTGTGGGCTTACAGACCTCAGTACTATGG
This sequence comes from Uromys caudimaculatus, assembly GCA_028551405.1. Lineage (NCBI taxonomy): Eukaryota > Metazoa > Chordata > Mammalia > Rodentia > Muridae > Uromys > Uromys caudimaculatus. The sequence goes on from CM052718.1 coordinate 13,426,876, forward strand.
GTACTTGCCTTACGTCTCCGCAGCTTCTGAAGGGTCTCCAGCTGATCTTTTACATGTTTCCAGTACAGGACTTCCATGTCTGCAGACAAAGACCTTATGAGGGGATTCCCCATCCAGCCCAAGCTCACACTAGTCCACACAGAACTTCTATGGAGCTAGACACTGGTAGGGAGGATGGGGGGTGGAGCTGGGGAAGGAGATAAAGACTGTTCTCTGAACAGGTGCATAGGACCCTAGCCTCACCTGCAAAGGTTGGGCCCTTCCGCCGAGCCCGCCTGCCATCAGTGTGTTCAGCATCTGTGAGAGAGTAGTTAGCAAGCGCAAGGCCAAAACCTGAGTGTTCCAGATGGGTCTGTTCACAACACCCAGGAAAAAGGGTGTGTTGCCTTAGCCCACACACTCACAGGCATCCAGGTACCACTGGTGGAAGTCCTGCAACTTGGTAGCACCCTTCCTCTTGCGCTTCTGTCCTGGAGCCTCCTCCACACCGGGTGGCACAGTATAGGGTTTACCTGGAGACAGAGAGAGACTGCCTCAAGAGTAGCCAAGGGAAAGAGATGCAGAACTCACCTCCAGGCCATTACCCCAGGAGCCCTAGGCAGCGCAGCATGAGTAAGGTGCCACCAATCCAATTTACCTTTCTGGAAGAGCTTAGAGTCCAAGGAGTCAAAAGGGTCCAGGCTCTGCCAGGGGTCTGGAGTCTCCTGAGCAGAAAACACAAACAGAAGCTGAGAAGGGGAAGGTATAAGGCCCGGCTACCAGAGCTGACACAAGGGGTAATAGCCCAGGGTCAGAGGCCCAGAGCAGCACAGGGAAGACTTCAGTTTCCGGAAGAAGTGCCAAGGATCTAAAAATTAACAGGGCAAAGACAGGGCGGGTGGTGCCCTTGAACGTAGCCTTGTTGGCAGGGCCTAGGGACCTAGCATCTCTCACCTGCAGCCGGGAGGTGGGTTCCAGGGCCCCTTGTCGTTCCCGCAGCATGTATCTCCTTGGCAAGATGGCACTCTGCAAGACACAATCCACAAGTTCTCTTCCGAGCCCTGTCCACCCAGGCTCTCAAGATCCGCTTAGGCTTACATCAAATACATCGTTCAAGGGCTCTCTTAGGGCCTAACTCAAAGACTAAGAAGTAAAACCTTAAGATGGGCAGTGGTGGCACACGCCTGTAATCCCAGCACTTGGGAGGCAGAGGCAGGTGGATTTCTGAGTTCGAGGCCATCCTGGTCTACAGAGCGAGTTCCAGGACAGCCAGGGCTACACAGAGAAACCCTGTCTCAAAAAACAAAAAACAAAGAAACAAACAAAAAAGTAAAACCTTGGGCAGGGGCTGGGAAATGTTGACAAAGTGCTTGCCCTGCAAACCTGGGACCTGAGCTGAATCCCTCGCATTCAGTCACCCTCTGGTGATGCTCACTTGTGCTATAGCAGTACCTCAAGACACAGGATGTGAAGGGGAATGTAACAAGGCTGCTCTACGGCAGCAGCTCTCACCCTCCCCCCCCCCAATGCTGCGATCCTTTAATACAGTTATGTTGTGGTGACCCCAACCATAACAGCTACTTCATAGCTATAATTCTGCTATTATGAATCGTAACTATCTACTATGTGACCCCTAAAAGGGGTTGTAACCCACAGGTTGAAAATTGCTGTAATAAGGGGAGAGGAAATACTCCATCGTGCAAGGAAGCTCCTTAGGATCAGAGAAAACCAGAAAAGCTTCAGGAAGTTTCTAAAACTGACCAGATTCACTAGGCCCCTACCTCCCCAAGAATATATAAGCAGTAAAGACTGCTAAGAGAAGATTCTTCAACAGCCCAACCACTTAGAAGGTTTAGAAGCAGAGACTACCCTATGTGTAGAAGACTCTCAGACAAGCTAAGCTGCCTAGAAGAGGCTGAGACCAACTGAACCACCAGAAAAGAACACTCTCCAACCTGTTGGGCTTCCTGCAGGCTGTGCAGTGGCTCTAGGTTCTCAGATTTTAGTTCCCTAGACAGGATGAGTAGACTGTTCACATGTCCACAGAAAGAATATCATACAACATAAGAGACACCTGAAGGGACATGCCAGAACAAAGGATGAAATGGAGAGAAGCACGTGGCCCTGGACAGACAGGACGAGTCATGTGACTAAAGCTGAATAGCCCAAAAGCGGTGCATCTAAGGAAAAATTACAATACAGCTGTCCCTTCCCATGTGCTGTAACAGTGGCTTCTTGCTGTGCAGCAACTGCATGGTCCTTGCTGTGGATGGTGAGACTGCATCTTGGGCTGAACCATGTACCTGTGAAGAGCATGTCAAGATGACACTCTTCATGTATGGTATGGGTGGGGTGCCTGCTTGATGAGTAGAGTCCATCACACAAACATGGAGGCCCTGAAAATAGCTAAAAAGGAAGGAGAAAACTTTGCAGTCTCTATAGTGCACCAAGGTAGATTAATGGCAAGCAGCAGCAGAGGAGGTTGTCTGGCCATTGCTGTGTGAGGTAAGAAACACACCCGAGGCTAAGAAGGCAGCCAAGCAAGCACTTGTTTGTATAAGGCAACAATGCCTCCTATCTGGCAAGTAAACTAGATAAATGAGAGGATGGCAGAGGCACTGACTTGCCAGTTTTTAGAGCTCAGAGACTGAAAGGAAAAGAAGGGACAAAATTAGATTCATGTTCAAAAGCCCTTCCTGAGATCTAAGAACCCGTGGGATAGAAGTGAGAAGAATATGATAGAAAGTGAGGAGAAACCCCTCGCTCGGGTCTCATCTGTAATAGTAAAGGAGAGAGTCTGTCATCTAGCCTGAGATGGAATCAACAGTGGCCTAGTAGAAGACACTATGGTCACCAGCGTGTGACCGCCTACAAGTAGGGAAGATGTTTAAAAGATGTTTAAAGCAATCAAAGAGCCCATCACAGCCTGGCTTGTGAGGCTGTGGGACACAGAATCCGACAGGGTCCATCTGACTGCTATGGAGGCAGAAAATGAGCGCTTTAACTACCCATCCCACCCCTCCTTAAGGCAAAGGCTGCAAAACCAGAGACATGGAGGAAATCAATCAGACTGGTTTATCAGAACCATTAAGAACTTGGTTACCCCTGTCTGAGGTCCACATAAATGACTGGGAATGGAACTGAGTAGAAGAAGGGTAAGGCCTACTAAGGGACTGGGACTTAAAAGCAGCTGTGTTTGAACCCCAATTTAACAGGCCACATAGAACTATGTTCACAGGAAGTTTTTAAAAAGCCTGATCTAACAGTGGCCTGGAAATGTGTATGAGGATTTAGAGGCTCTGTTGAGTCCCATGTGGGATGTATCCCAGTTCTAGGGGACCCAACAGATAAGAATTTGTGCATGTATGTATATTTGCTCACACATATCAACATACACATAAACAGAACCTTAGGGAGAACTACTCACCAGGAAAACTTTTCCTTTAAAAGCTCAATATTGCTGGGGGTGTATCTCCATAGGAGAACGCTCACCTAGCATGTACAATACCCAGCACCATAAATATAAATAAGTACACAAACAAGGAAAGAACATGATAGCCTGGCATGGTGGCTCATATTTGTCCAACACTTGGGAAGCTGAGGCAGAAGGATCACACAAGTTCAAGATTAGCCTCAGCTACAAAACGAGGCCCTGTCTCCAATAACCAAACCAAACTAAATGAATAATAGACTGTAACATCCATCCACAATTAATAAATGTTGATATTTCCTCCTAAATACATCAGATTGGTTTTAGAAGAAATAATTTCCTCTTTTTTGTGTACGATGTGCATTACTTTTTTTTCTCGAATGTGGGTGCATACGTATGTAAATGCGTGTGGAAGCCGAAGTGAATGTCAGGAATCAGCCCCAGTTGTCTTCCCCACATTCACTGAGGTAGTTTCTCAATCAAACCCGAAGCTCGCCCCCACATTCAGTCTTGCTAGGCAGCCTGCTCCGAGTAGCCTGTCTCTACTAGCCTCCAGGGGTTCCAGGCAGGCCACCGTACGTACGTTCATGTGGCTTCTGGTGATCTAAACTCCGGGCCTCTGGACCTCATTCTTACCCAGCAAGTGCTTTAACCACTGAGCCATCTTTCCAGCTCACCAGTAGATTTTTTTTTTTTTTTTTTTTTTTTTTTTTAACGAGACAGGGTTTCTCTGTGTAGCTCTGGCTGTCCTGGAACTCACTCTGTAGACCAGGCTGGCCTTGAACTCAGAAATCCACCTGCCTCTGCCTCCCAAGTGCTGGGATTAAAGGTGTGCGCCACCACTGCCCGGCTAACTTTTTTTTTTTTTTTTTGGTTGTTGTTTTCAAGACAGGCTCTCAATATGTGGATCAAGCTGTCCTAAAACTTCACAATCCTGCCTCAGCCTCCAGGGTTTGGGGATTATAAGCACTAATGACCCTGCCTGGCTGGTGTGTATTTTTTTAAACTAGATTTTTAACAATTGTGTCTGTGTGTGGGGAGGCAGTCAAAGCACATGACTGCATGGCCGGTGAAGGCTAAATCCCCATTGCAGCTTGAGTGACTGATGTTACCAGCTCTGGTGTGGATGCTGAGAACGGTACTTGGATCTTCTGCAGAGACAGTAACAGTCTTAACTGCTGAGCCATCCCTACAGCACTCTAGTTTCTAACATATTCACATTACAGATCTGGAAATTAAAAGCAGGGCTTCCATGGGTTAGTCAAGAATTCCACCCCTGGGCTGGAGAGACGGCTCAGTGGTTAAGAGCACTGAATGCTCTTCCGAAGGTCCTGAGTTCAATTCATAGCAACCACATGGTGGCTCACAACCATCTGTAATGGGATCTGATGCCCTCTTCTGGTGTGTCTGAAGACAGCTACAGTGTACTCATATATATATATAAAATGAATAATTCTTAAAAAAAAAAAAAAATCCACCCCTCAACGACAGCCCCAGCCTCAAGGGTTTTTGTTTTGTTTTTCTTTGTTGTTTGTGCTCAATAAAGATTTCCTAATTATCTCTGGATAGGTTACACCTGTGGAGGTAAAATCCTCCAGATCCATTCTCTGCTGCCAGCCTGACAGCAGTGGTACTTGGGGTTCAGCTGACATCGCAGGTCACCAGAATCAGAGCCTTGAATGCCAGCCAGTGCATCCTCAGGGAGCAACTGCCGTTCTGCTTACAGGGGGAAGGGGTATGGAAGCTGCCATTAAACGTCTGTGAGGAAGATGGCCAGGCTTCTGGGCAGACACCTCCTCTGAGAGCATACACAAAATCAGAGTGCTGGATAACACCAAGGTGGCAGACAGGAGCCAAGAGCGCTGCACTGCTGCCTGGTGTAATGTTAACTCTGCCCCAGGACAGGGCTTGCTCTGTTGACAGCTTGGGCTCTGAGACTTCATTGGTTTCCCACCTGTTGTGAGGTCCTGGGCTCTGCAGGCTCTAGAGCAACCTCCGGGAGCTCTGCTGCATCCTCTGCATCCTCATCTCCACCGCCAAGCGCTGGACCATCTAGAAAAATGTTTGTGCAGGAACCAAGAAACCAGTTAGCCCTAAAGAGGCTGGAGGCCAGGCAGCAGATGGAGCTCCCATGTAGGAGGCTCATGGCCAAGTCTCAGAGGAGCTGGACAGGCCATTCTCTCCTCCCCGTTACACTTTAGCATCTGAAAAACTGAACTAAGCTTTATAGTCTTCCTCATACTGGCATGCTTCGGCTGGTTTACCTTACTTCTTGACAAGTATTTGTGTATTTGCTTACTTACTTACTTACTTACTTATGCTGGGAACTGAACCCTGGGCTTTGTTTATGGTCATGCAAGTACTCCACCCAAGCAACAGCTCCAGCCCAGATATTATTTATTGCCGTTTACATTTACCCAGAAGAGACCCAAGAAAGCAAATCTCACTGAAGATTGAGCCCCAGCACAGAGAGGCAACATAAGATAGTATCTGCTCCCATTAGGCCTGCTCTGTTCGCCAAAAGCCAATGACCAGGAAGTAGACAGGCTAGGGAAACTGAGAACATCCAAGGTCAGAGTCCACCTAGCTCAGCCTCCCTGATGCTTCTTCTCACCTGGCTCTCGAGAGATGCTGAATACAGGAACAGGACTCCCGTTCCTAGACACCTCCATTGGCTGTTCCTCAGCATCCTCAGTATCTGGGAGAGACAGATATTAGACAGTCAGCTCTGTGCTCAGAAGGTCTCCACTGGTACCCAATGAGCCTCTCTAGATTGTCAGTCGAAAACAGTACCCAGCAGGCCCCAACTTAGGACTAAGAAGGACACCAGGTACCAGACTCCAATATTGAGCTGAGCTATGACCTTGTGGCTTGTTGGCTGGCAATCAAGATACAAAGAAAGATGAGGGAAACTCTGACCAACCTATCCAGAGCGGAAAAGGAACGTGGCATGAGATAGCTTCTATGACTAGAGATGGCAGGCATAAGGTACCTAACAGTAGTCTCCCAAAAGAGAGACTTCTACTACTTCCTTCCCACTAAGCCCCCACATCCAAACCCTTACCTTTCTGGCTCCTTGGCATGGGATACGGTTCCACAGGCTCCACAGGCCACATTCCCACCGGATCCAACATAAAGGAGCCTCTGGGGTTGGGGGTACATGTGTTCATCCTGAAATCCTTCCGGCTGGCCAAGACATCACCCTGACAGCTGTGTTGGTAAAAGCACACATGCTACACAGGCCCTTCCCAGGCAGGTTTCCTCCCCTGCTCTCCCATGCTAGCTCAGTGTTGTACCTATACAAGGGGCTGCTGTTCTTTTCCACTTCATCAGGGGCCACCAGGGCCATGGGCAGAAGGGGTATGATAAGCAGCTCCTGTGGGTGGGAGGGGAGAGCTCTGAATTCTACACGGAGCAGCACTAAGATGGCTCTCCCCACCTCCTAAGGGACGGGACACTCACACTGGATGTCTGGTCATTTTTCAGATCCACATTAGCTCGGGAGTCAGGGAAGTCGTCCAGTGACAGGAACTGCAGGAGACAAGTACTCATGAGAGCAGAGCCAGGCAAGCACCCAGGGCAGCGTTCACATACCCCAACTCACCTCATCCTCTGTTTCACAGGGAGTCCCTGAGTTGACAGCCCTGTTGCTCCCATTTTCCTGCACTAAAGAGAGCTGCTTGGCTCGCCTGAGAGAGGAAAACATACCAAGAGCATCCTGAGAGGCTTCAGGAGCCTCCCAAGCTGCAAGCAGAGAACAGCTAAGAAGACGAAGGCCTCTTCCTTCTGGCTCACTTCTAATACTCACTTCTTGCCAGAAATAAAATCGAGGGCCTGGTAGACCAGTGAGTAGAGGTACTCCACCTGGAAACCAGAGGTTCGTAGTAAGGATGTGGGAAGGAGGGCCTGTCGGAAATGCTGCCTGGAGATACCTGCAGGGCAGGGGCCTTTCTTAATAGACACTGCTGCACACTACATCTGGCTGTCACCTCCAAATCTCCATACAAGCCAAGCCAGTTTTCCTACTGTTAAGAAATTCTCACTCCCCAGAGTGGTGGCATGTGCCTGTAACTTCAGCACAGGTGAGGCCGAAACAGGAGGATTATGAGTTTGATACCATACAATAAGTTCTGGATTAGAGTGAGACCCGTCCGAAAAAAGAAAAAACAAAAACAAAAATAAAATCAACAACAACAAAACCTTGGCAAGCCACTCCAGCACACAAAGACAGAGGCAAGAGAATCCTAGATTCATGGCCAGTCCAGGCTACATGCCAAACTACTGTCCTAGAACAATGCACATGCACACAGAAACAAAAACATTGAAATATAAACATAAAAATAATTCTCTGAGGCTGGAGAAATGTCTCAGCAGTTAGAGTGCTTGCTGTTCTTTCAGAGGACCTGAGTTTGGTTCCCAGCATCCACACCAGCAACTCATAACCACTAATAACTCCAGTTCCAGGGGAGTCAGATGCCTCAGGCTTCTAAGAGTACCTGCACTCATGTGGACATACCCCCACACATAAGCACCTGAAATGCAAAATAACAAAAATCTGAGTTTGGATCCTCAGAATTCATGCTAAAAAGCCAAATATCTAAGTGCAGTCTGCACTTAGAACCCCAGTCTTGGAGAAGCCTGGGGAAGCAGAGGTAGAAGGAACTCTGAAGTGCACTGGCCGGCCAGCCAAAGGAATCAGTGAGCTTCAGGTTAAATGAGAGACACTGTCTCAAAAATTCAAGTGGAGATAGAGTAAAGACACAAGACACCCACCTCAGGATCCCACATCATGTACATACACATGCAGAGAGCACACATATACAACAATAATAATCTCAAATGCAATCAGTCCCATCAGAATTACTTGGACAGCCTCTGTCCCATATTCTAAACATCCACAAGCACAGCCTCCTTGACACAGGTCATGGCCATGTCATGATGGGTGCCCACCATGTTTCAGGCAGCTCTTGGCACATCCCCCACAGGCCTGAACCCTTGCACACGGTACTCACTGGTTTTTTGCCCGGTGGCCCTAAGCCAGCTGCAGCTTCTCCTCCTAGCTTCATACCCATTCACAGGAGGGTGCCGTGACTCTCTGATGGCCCTGTCACACAGAAGCCATGACGGGCCTACCTGACAGACTTTTCACTTTTTTTGGTTTTGGTTTTGTGAAGCCCTGGCTGTCCTGAAACTCACTTTGTAGTCTAGGCTGGCCTCAAACTCACAGAGATCCACTTGCCTCTGCCTCCCAAGCACTAGAATAAAAGATATGCACCACTACCACCTAGCTTTTCACTTGCTTCTTATTGGTCTCCTCCACAGAACCAGAGTTCCCACATGGGATGAAATCTCAAGTTTTTCTAAATGACAATGTAGCACAACAGCATAGAGCACCCACCCTGTACCTGATCATCAGGCACATGAGGGGCAACAAAGCTCATAGCACACAGATCACAGCACACCTGACCACTTTAGTTATTGATTGTGGCTTTACGGAATCACAGTCAGGGTCTTATGTATGCTAGAGAAGTGCTAGACAATTGAACTATAACTCTAGCTTGGCTATACCATTTTGTAAGTATATGTTATATGTGTTTGTATGCGTGCAAACATGTGCAGATGTGCATGTACATTGTACAGATGTTTATGGAAGCTACAGGCTAACCTCAGGCGTCCACCTTGTTTTCCCGGCTGAATCTGAGAAGAGTCCTCGTCAGCTAGGCTGGCTGGTTAGTGAACTCAGGGTCTCACATGTCTCCGCACAACTGCGCTAGAGTTACAGATGCATGCCATCATGCGTGGCTCTTTATGTGGGGCTAAGGATCCACACTCAGGTTCTCAGGCTTATACAGCAGACTTCTGCCAACAGAACCATTTACTGGTCATGCCATTTTAAACTCAAGTTTACCTGGGCATTGTAGAACATACCTGTTATCCAAACACATGAGATGCAAAGGCAAGAGTATCAGCAGTTCAAGGCAAGCCTCAGCTACAGAGCAAGCTCAAGGCCAGTCTGAGCTAATAAAATCTTGCCTCCAAAACCCAACAGACTGGGGATATAGCTCAGCTGGTAAAGCATGTACCTAGCATGTGCGAAGCCCTAGCTTGGACCCTGACCCCAGGACTGCAAAAACTGGACATGGTGATTTACACCTGTCACACTAGCATTCCAGGAGGCGGATGCAAAGGGATCGGAAATTCAAGGTCATCTTCCTCAGATATATGTAGTGTTCGAGATCAGCCTGGGATGCGTGGGATTTGTCTCAAAATAAAAAACTCCAGGTTTTAGAGATGGACGCTGCTGCTGCACCAGGAGCTCAACACTAAGCACAAACATTAGCAGTCTGTGGAACCCACCTTTTTACTGTAGACACAGGCTGAGCCCTGGATCAACAGTGCTGCCTCAATGAAGTTCATTGTGGTTTTGCCTTCATCAAAAGAAATGCAGATCTGGTCCAGCTGCAAGAAAGAACATTAGTAAGCTGGGCTCGGTAAGCGGGGGCATGCCTATGACCCCAGCAGTTGGGAGACTGAGGCAGGAGTCAAGGTCTGCCTAGGCTACATAGTGAGACAGTCTCAAAGAAAATGAGATACCAGGACAGGAGAAGCCTATGCTCACTTCTTCCCAGGGCAGCTCAACCTACCACCCACAAACATAGATAGCTCCAAGTCTACTCTTGAATTTGCCAGTTGCCTCTAGAGGAAAGCTAGATCTTTGTGATTCCCCCTAGTTCCTGGATCCTTGGAGACCAAGGGTTGTGGAAGAGGGAGATCCCCAAGGATACTGACCATGATGGCCACAGCTATGCCCCAGCTCTCATCACCACTCCAAATTGTACCCACCCAGGTCAAAAGCCAACTGGGACACACCCCAGCAGAAAGACCCTTTACTCTGAGAAGGCAAAGGCAGAGGCAATACAGTACACTCTACCCTTAATTGGAAAATTCAGGAAATAGGTGCCACAAGTAGTTCCCCTCTGCAGCCCTCCTTGGCCTCTGGTAGCCTTTGCTCTTAGCCAGTGTTTCCCCCACTTCTACCTTGTACCATGTGCCCCTAGCCACCCCTGTCCAGGCCACCAGCCACATATGTCAGCAAGCGCCAAACCTATCCTCAGAACAGCTTTTTCCCTGGGGCTCTAGGGTTCCATTTACAGATTCCTACTGAAGATCTATAAATGATAAACAAAGACACTGTACAGAACTGTTCTTCAAGGTATTAGGGACTGAACTTAAAATTCTGCAGACACTCTAACTACTACCTAAACCCCTATGTCCAACTGTCTTACTCAAATATCCAGAGTTTTATAAATAAGAGTCCAATGAGCCGGGCAGTGGTGGCGCACGCCTTTAATCCCACCACTTGGGAGGCAGAGGCAGGTAGATTTCTGAGTTCGAGGCCAGCCTGGTCTACAGAGTGAGTTCCAGGACAGCCAGGGCTATACAGAGAAACCCTGTCTCGAAAAACCAAAAAAAAAAAGAGAAAGAATGTAAACAGATCTGGAGGTGGAAAAGTAGTTTTATCTGACTGATGCAGAAGAGCTGACCAACCCAGAAAACAAATTTAAGAAGTGTGCCCACAGACCCTTTTATGAAAACTTGATTCCCTAGTATGACCTCTTAACACTGTTCTTGGCATTTCTCAGCCAACTATGCAATGCAGGTTGATCATCAGATCAGGGGCTGGAGAGATGGCTCAGTGGTTAAGAGCACTGACTGTTCTTCCAGAGGTCCTGAGTTCAATTCCCAGCAACCACATGGTGGCTCACAACCATCTGTGATGGGATCTGATGCCCTCTTCTGGTGTGTCCGAAGACAGTTACTATATACTCATATACATAAAATAAATAAATCTTAAAAAAAAATACATCTTCATTTAATAAGCATTTATCCTGCACCTACCTACTATGTGTCAGACATTCTATGAAGTACAAGAAAGCATATATGTATCTCTATCTTTCTAGAATTTACACTGTAGGGTAGAAACAGACCACAAACAAGCAAGCAAACAATTAAGCAATGCTGTGGCCTGGCTATAATTTTTTTTTCTAAGATGTGTGTGTGTTTGCATTTATGTGTGTGCACCATGTGCATGGTCCATGGAACCAGAAAATGGTCCTTGAACCCCTGAAGTAGAGTTACAGGCCATTGTGAGCTACATTTTTTTTGGTTCTGAGAACTGAACCCAGGTCCTCTACAAGAGCAGCAAGCGCTCTTAATCAGAGTCATCTCTATGTCCCTGATTTAAATTTTCTAAAAAAAATGATGTGGGTGTTTTGCCTGCATCCATGTCTGTGCACCACTTGTGTGTTTGGTGGCAGAGGAGGCCAGATGAAGGCACTGGATCCCCAGGAACTGGAATTTCAGATAGCTGTGATCTGTCCTGTGGGTCCTCGGAAGGAATAGCCAGTGCTCTGAACTGATGAGCCATCTTTCCAGTTCCCTGTACCCCTATTCTTGTCTCCAGTTTTAATTCTTACTGGATGGTGTCCAATCTAGAAGCCTGGATGAGAAGGCTTTAAATACCTAGGTTTAATAGACCTAGACCAGATATAAGGAAGAACAGGTGAACTGAAGTGATATTCTAGCAGTCTAACTGACAGAATTCATCGGTAAACTTGGTGTGAGATATGAGGCCTTATTACATCTCTTAATTTTCACCTTTAATTAAACAGTAAAACTCTTTACCAAAATAGAGGACTAGAATTTGAGCCAAAAAGCAAAAGCTCCACTTTAAATAAAATCCAAGAGCTCATGTAACATCCCAGTGCATGCCAAGAGAGTGGCTAGAGCAAACAGATTTGGCCACAGCACTGGGACAGCTTACAAGGAAGAGTGATATGGGTGTATCCCACCACATGGAGTTGAAAATCCGTATTTTAAAAATAACACAAGTAAGATTTTCTATTTTTAAGGGAAAGAAGACTCCACCCCAAGAAGCTCAACACTTAAGAGAGAAAAAAGAAGCAGTGAAATAGAAATCTTAAGAGCCGTTTCAAAAAGGAAGCTGTCAGACCAACGAATCTCCCCAACAGGACACTTCGAGCGGCTCTTTTATTTTTAAATACGAAGACCACGATTGTTCAGGACGAGCTCTGTAACTATTCAGTAGTGGAATCCGATTGTATTGGGCCGAAGAGTGAACATGAAGAAATGGACTAGACAGAAATTGAATAGACTGCAGCTAAAAAACGGAGGAATGAAAAGCTGTTAGGCTAGATGGGAGGGGGAGGGGAGCCTGGACCACATACTGGCGGAGGGTGAGGGGGCTGAAGGGGGAGGAGCCAGGCCGAATCCTTCTGGACAAACCGGGCTCAAGTTAAGAGCCTCCGGTATGGGTGCGTCCCACAGCAGACAGATGGTGTGGGCGGGGTTTGAGGTCTAAGATACAAAATCCCTTTCCCTTCCAGAACCAGTTCTCTCAAATACAGTAAGAGTCCAGGCGTGGGAGGGTCGACTGGTACTGGCAAATAATCGGAAGTCTGAGACAGAAGATTTCAGGTTTAAGACCTGCCTTGGCCTGGCTCAAGAAGGAAAAAAGGTTTAAAAAAAAACAACCCTCAGTGGTAGAGTACCTGCCAAGCTTGTCCAAAGCCCCAGGTTAAATCCGCCCCCAAAAAGGGAAAACAAAAATTAAGCTTAATGTATTGTACTCCCAAAAGAAAATAGAAATAGTGTATTTGTTGGAGAAAATGATTATCATCCAACCAAATCGATTTCACAGCTCGCTAACCGACAGGCCTGAAAATGACAGCTCCAGGATAATCTAACTGAGAAGTAGGCTGGATTTTGGGAGAGGAAAGAAACAAGACCGAGGATGAAACACCAGACGGCTACAGACCTGGAGGCGGGAATGGCAGTGCCGCCTGAGTCGCCAAGCAGGTGCCATTCCCCCGCCGCCCTCACCTCCTCCAGATACTCGCCCAGCTGTGCCGCCACGTCCACCTCCCAGTTCTTAGTGAGATCTCGGATGGGCTGCAAGAGGTGAGCAAAGCGCACCTCCACATCCTCCATGTCCAGAATGGGACTAGAGGCCCGGCACCATGGTTCAACCCGCCACCAGTTCTGGCGCCATTTTGGCGTTCCCGCCCAGGAAGTACGTACCCGGCGCACTGCGCGCACACCTATGACGTAAGGCGGGCCCAGTTTTGAAGAGGTAAAGTGGCGGCCCTGACGGGGGCGGGGCCTACACCGAAGGGCGTGGTTCCGCGTCAAGGGAGGGCCCTGGAGGAGCCGAGAGTACTAAGTTTCTGGGCTGGTTAGCGTTGAGTTCCTTGGCACTGGGAGGAGCTCAGTGACCAGACCCAACGGATTCCAGCTGGGGCGTGGGCCAGAGGCGGGACTGAGAGCTGGTGGGAGACCGGAGGGCACCGCTTCCACAGACCACGTAGCGGACATGGCGAGCACCCGAGTCCCGCAGCAGCTTTTCCTACAGGGTGTGGCCGCTGTCTACTTGTTCGCTTTTGCGTCCCTCTATACCCAGATCCCAGGTGAGGGCGTGGAGGGTTGAATAGTCACTCGTGGTAGCATCCCTTCCTTTACTCTGCTCTCTGAGGCGCGTGTGAGGTCCAGGCCTCTCTCTACGCCGTTTTAGGGGGGTGGTAGTTTGCGGGCAACAAGAGTGTGGAGGGAAAAAGATGTGCAAGGGTCGAGTTCCCTTAACTATTAGGATTCTCATCTAGGGTTAGGAAAAACCCTGAGGGGAGTAGGTGACAGATTTCTACCTGGACTCTGGGCAGGTAGGAAAGGGATGACGAAAGGAAGGTGCTGACCCAGAATCAGGTCTTCTGAACCTGGTGTTGGGGTTCTAATTTCTAATTTGAGAGAGAGCATCTGGTAGAGCAAGCCCTACCTGGGATGGGCACATCTGCAGGCACAACCTGGGGTTGGGGGTTTGGGGCATCTGCATGCCTGGAGCTGGTGGTGGAGCATCTTCAGGGCCTAACTTCATTTAGTCTGGGAAGGTGTCTAAGACTTGGCCCTGACATACCCTCCCACAGGCCTCTATGGCCCAGAGGGCATCCTTCCTGCTCGAAGAACACTGCGGCCCCAAGGCAAGGGTCGGTGGCAGCAGCTGTGGGAAACACCATCTCTACTGTGGGAGGCACCGAGACTGGGGCTGGATACTGCACAGGGTCTGGATTTACTGACCTTATTGGGCACTGTGCTAGCCCTGGGTGCCCTGCTCCTGAACTCCCTGCGACACCCTGTCATCTACCTGCTGCTCTGGGCTGCCTACCTATCAGCCTACCAGGCAAGTGAGACACTTAGAACATCTGCCCCCATCTAACCCGCCCACTCTGCCTCATCTGATGCAGCAGACACACAGTGGCTATCTAACTGCTCCTCTCCCTACAGGTGGGCCAAGTGTTCCTTTATTTCCAGTGGTGAGTGACTCTGGGGCCAATCTGCCTGAGGCTGGGCAGGGATGTTTGCGTCTTCTGGGAGGGCCCTGTAAGGGAAGCAGCTTTAATAGGACAGAACCCTTTAGGATAGTTCCTCTCCCTGTAGGGATTCTCTGCTGCTGGAGACAGGCTTCCTGGCTATACTGGTAGCCCCACTGAGGCGGCCTTCCAAACACAAGATTCTCCAGGGTGGATTAGCAGGAGCCTTACCCCATGAAGACCTCCCATTCTGGCTTGTGCGCTGGCTGCTGTTCCGACTCATGTTTGCCTCTGGTGTGGTCAAACTGACCAGCCGCTGCCCTACGTGGTGGGGACTCACTGGTAAGAGCCTGGGACTGAAGCTGGGATGGTTGAGAGGCTCTTCACCAACCCTGACCTCCACTAATTACCTGCAGCTCTGACCTACCACTATGAGACACAATGCCTGCCCACACCAGCTGCCTGGTTTGCCCACCACCTGCCAGTCTGGCTGCACAAGCTCAGTGTGGTGGCCACCTTCCTCATCGAGATTGCAGTGCCTCCCCTGTTCTTTGCCCCCATTCGCCGCCTACGATTGACTGCCTTCTATGCTCAGGTGGGTAGAAGAGAGTATGGCCTTTACCACTGGCCAGTGAGGTGTGTTGGGTGTGGGAGTGGTCAGGTGGTGGGTGCTGTGGGCGAAGCATTGCAGGCAGAAGGATGTGTTACCCAGTTCAGGTGTGCACTGTCAGGTCAGGCTGTGACCTTTGGGAAAGTGTTGGTCCTTAGGTCTGCAGGGCCCAAGAAGAACAGCCCTCCATAGCTCTGACTGCACGCCTTCCTCGCAGGCATTACTGCAAATCCTGATTATCATTACTGGCAACTACAATTTCTTCAACCTGCTAACCTTGGTGCTCACCACCACCCTCCTGGATGACCGTCACCTGTCTGCTGAGCCTGGCCTCAGATGCCACAAGAAGACGCCCACCTGTGAGTGTCATCCTGTCCTGACAAGCAAACTGAAGTCATCCACCAAAGAACCCCTGTTCCTTGGCTGCAGACCCTCAGCCAATCTGTCACTGTCCTGCCCATAGCCTGGCCTAAAGCCCTGCTGACCACGCTGTCCCTCCTGCTGGAACTGACTGTCTATGGGCTGCTGGCCTACGGCACCGTCTACTACTTTGGCCTGGAGGTTGATTGGCAGCAGCATATCATCCTCTCAAAAACCAGTGAGTGCCAACTTGGGGATCTAAGGGGAAGGGCTGGCTTGGTCCCTAATCAAACTCCCCTCCCTTGGCAGCTTTCACCTTCTATCAGTTCTCCCAGTGGCTGAAGATAGTGACCCTGCCTACTGTGTGGCTGGGGACAGCCTCCCTGGCCTGGGAGTTGCTTGCTGCCCTCTGGAGGTGTGTATGTACCTGAAGACTGGGCAGAAGCTACTTTCGGATCAGATCTGACCATACTTGGCACCCCTGTCCCCAGGTGGATCCAGGTTCAAGGATGGCTACGGAAGTTCTTCTCCGGTGTCCAGCTCTCCATCCTGGGCACTGCTACAGTGGCCTTGTTCTTGATCAGCCTGGTAGGTAACCCCTCGAAGACTGGGCTTGGGAGAAGATGGGACAGCACTGAGCTGTGGTCTATTTGCCTGCAGGTACCTTACTCCTATGTGGAGCCTGAGACCCACGGCCGTCTCTGGATTGGGGCTCACCACCTGTTCAGTTCTGTGGAGCATCTACAACTGGCCAACTCTTACGGCCTTTTCCGTCGAATGACTGGTGTGGGTGGGCGGCCTGAAGTGGTGCTAGAGGGCAGCTATGATGGACAGCATTGGACAGTGAGCCCTCCCAGAGGATGTGGGGGTAAAGGGACCAAGTCCAGCCATCCCAGCTAACCATATGTCCGTCTGTCAGGAGATTGAATTCATGTACAAACCCGGGAATGTGAGCCGACCACCCCCTTTCCTGATTCCTCACCAGCCGCGCCTTGATTGGCAGATGTGGTTTGCAGCCCTTGGCCCACATACACACAGCCCCTGGTTCACCAGCCTGGTGTTTCGCCTCCTGCAGGGCAAGGAGCCAGGTGAGGGATGGGCTGGGGAAGGGGCTAAGAATGGAAAGACAGGTTCCAAGCCATGTTAACCTCTCCTCCCTGCCACAGTGATCCGACTGATCCAGAACCATGTTGCCAACTACCCCTTTCATGAGCAGCCACCCACCTACCTGCGGGCCCAGCGCTATAAGTACTGGTTCTCAAAGACTGGGGATCAGAGGTAAGGCTGCAGTGATGGATGGGGGGGCCAGGGCCTGGGCTGTAGCCACATGCTGACTCTCCAGTTCTGTTACAGCCGGTGGTGGCACCGCCAGTGGGTAGAGGAATTCTTCCCATCTGTATCCTTGGGAGACCCAACACTGGAAACCCTGCTCCAACAGTTTGGACTAAAGGTATGAAGGAGCCAGCTGAACCGTGAGAGGTAGCAGGGGGCTTGCCTGTTGCAGGAGTAAACCTCCTGGGCTTCTCTTGGTTTTGTCTCCATAGGATAAGGGTCCACTCCGGGCCCGCAGACCCAGCAATGCCCTAGCTCAGACTCTGAACTGGGTGCGGACACAGCTGTCTCCTCTGGAGCCTTCCATCCTGCTGTGGGGGCTCTTAGGGGCAGTGGTGGCTATCCGAGTAGTGCAGACCCTACTCGCCCCCCGCCCACTCCAGTCCTCAAAACAGACTAGAGAGGAAAAACGTAAGCAAACTCTCAAGAAGGATTCCAGAGCTGCCTCTGAGCAGGCTGCCCCCAACAGCAACAGCAGTGACTCCTGGGCCCCTCGGCGGAAAAAATAGCTTCACGTGCTATCATCAGCCAGCCACATGTCCTGAAGTCAGAGCCCCAGGATTCCAGCCCATACCATGACACAGCCCAGCCACTGTGCCTTAGCCAGCCCTGCCAGGGCAGATGCAGACTGGAATGCTACCCCTGAGGATGGCTGTGTGTCACCTTGAGAGCCCTGCTCGTCCCTCTACACCAGTCACATCCTTCACTAGTCACCTTCGACTGTCTTAGAACCGACCCAGAAGTGGGCCTGTGGCCTAGCTCAGGACTTTTCCTGGAACACTGCAATTAGTGTACCCATAGATGCAGAGGCCTGGGTCTGGAGCTCCTACCCAGCCCCACTGTGAAGAGGGTGAGCTAAACCTGCTGAGGACAGGAGCCAGGGGAAGTGGGTCTTTGAGACTGTGCCTGCCTGCCCCTCAGACTGCACCAATAAAGGCCCCATTTGTACATACCCATTTACTAGTGGTTTCTTCTGAGGAGGCCTGAGAATAGTTGGCACAGCCTAGACTGGTTACTGACCGCCTCGTTGTCACTCAATGTTCTCCATAAAGTAAAAGGGCCTGGCTACAAGAAGCCTCGTGGCACAACCTGGCACAATGAGGGCTGAGGCCAGTGAAGGAAGATGAAACTAGAACCACCCAAGGACCGGGGAACTTTCAGAACACAGCCCTCTGTCCACCTCCGGCGTTACTTCTGCTCTTCAGAAAGGTCAGAGTATGAAAGGGCTAAGGGGGGAAGAGTAGAGATGGTTGTGTTACAGATACAAATCTAGATAGGGGTGGATATATGTCCCAAGGTGCCGGACCTAGGAAGGAAGAAGATGCATGTGGTCACCTCTAGCCTGGTCCTGGGCAGAGGACATAGGAGCTGGAGTCTGTTTCCCAGGCCAGGCTGTCAGCTCCCTTCTTCCCTACGATCTGGCAGCACAGCTTCCTTTGTACCAGCTCTATTGTTGGTCCACACCTCTTCCTTTTCCTCTCCCAAAGTAGCTTCCCGATTCAGCTACACTGGCTGGCCAGCAAAGGACCCAAGAACTCTCCTGTCTATTTATTCCCAAAACTGGCGTTGTTGGCATGTGCCACCGTGCCTGTTTCTGTTTGGTGTTTCATTTTGGTGTTTTGTTTTGTTTGTTTTGAGACGGGGTTTCTCTGTGTAGCCCTGACCTAGAACTTGCTCTATAGACCAGGCTGGCCTTGCATTCAGAGATCCACCCACCTCTGCCTCCCATGTGCTGGGATTAAAGGTGAGCCTCACCATACCCAGCCATGCCTAGGTTTTTATATGGGTTATGGGGATCCAGGCTTGTGTCCTTGTGCTTATGTGGTAAGCACTTTGCTGACTAGACCGTCATCTCCCCAACCCCTTAACCATTTTTTTTTTCTTTTACTTTTATGTGCATAGATGTTTTGACTGCATATGTCTATGGTTAGGTGTCAGACCTTAGAGTTGCAGACAGTTGTTAGCTGCCATGTGGGTGCTGGGATTTGAACCCTGGTCCTTTGGAAGAGTAGTCAGCACCATTAATAAATAAATCTTTTTAAAAAACAAAACAAAACAAAACAAAAAAAAAACATGGCCAGCAAAGTTAGTGTCACTGTCTCAGTTGCTGCAGGGGGTTTTGTCACTGTGGTTGAAGGAAGCTGATAGTGGTTTCAGTATCCTATCAAAATAGCTTCGGCCTTGCAGCCCTGAGAGGAAATAAGCAGAAACCAGGGGCTGCGTTTTTGTTGCCACAGTTGTCTGCATAGGAAGACCCAGAAGAGAAGCCAGCATGTAACCAGCAGAGACAGCAAGGGGAAGTGGCAAGACTGGAGTGGGGTCAAGACAAAGCCAAGCCCCGTTCCTTCCTTCAGCCCCCACAGCGGTTCCAGCAATGGGAGCCCCCAGAAAGACCTGACAGTCCCCTTGAGTGAGCAGAATCTTGAGCCTTTATCCTCTCCTGCACACTTTGGGACTTTTTAGAGATGATAGGAAAGGGTCCCCAAGGGACACAGGTTCTGGGGACAATAGGAGGACAACAAAAGCAATACTCTGTCCAGTGACCACAACCAGAGTGGAAATGGACGTTCAAGAGATGATCGAGTCAGATGTGGTGACTCATACCTGTCATCCCAGAACTCAGTGGGCTAAGGCAGAAGGGTCTCAAATGTCAAACCAGCCTGGGCTACCTAACAAGGGAAGGGGAGTGAGGCTGGGGAGAGTAACTCACATGTGTCCACACTAAGTCACAGTACTCAGCCTCTACATGTAGATTTGAAGCAGCATTTCCAACGCAGGGAATCAAACGCCTTTGGAGAAATGGCTGATGCTCAGAGGGCTGGTGCAGCCTTGAGGGGAGTTGAAAAGCAGCGCCAGAAAGGTCGTCACTGTCAAACCCTCAGAGTGCACCCAGCCCTCCCTGCCTGTGTCTCTGGCACAGTCTTCCCAACCTCCCTAATGCTGCAACCCTTTAATATGGTTCCTTTTGGTTTTCCGAGAGCTTTCTTCTCTGGATAGCCTAGGCTGTCCTGGAACTCACCATATAGAACTAGAACAGGCTAGCCTTAAACTCAGAGATCTGCCTGCCCCGTCCCCAGCCCTTCCCCCATTGGGAGTGCAGGGATTAAAGACATGCACCACCACCATCCAGCTCAGTTCCTCATGTTGCAGTGACCCCCCCATCATAAAATTATTTTGTTACTACTTCATAACTGTATTTTTGCTACTGCTATGATGCTATATTTATTTATGCTATAAATATCTGATATATGACCCCAAAGGGTCGTGCCCCACAGATTGAGAACCACTGCTAGAAAAAACAAATGAAGTCTTCAGAACTTGTGACTCCTACTATATAGAAAACGCATTTTGAAGCAATGATTAAGTGACAGATCTTGAGGTGGGATCACCCTGGATTGTTCCAAGTGGGCCCTAAATGCCACCCCAAGTGTCATAGCAGCAGATAGCACTTGTCCACCTCCAGAAGACCTGAAGTACAGACACATAGCGACAGGTTACCAGGTGGTCCAGGAGCTGGGAGAAATGGGCAAAAGCAAACAAACATAACCAGCTCTTCCCAAACACTGATTTTTACTTCCCGCCTTCTGAACTTGAAATAATTAATTTCTAGGAATTTTGTTGTTTGTTTGTCTGTTTGTTTGTTTTCTGGGTCCAGGAAGGAAACCCAAGACTGGGAACATACCAGGTCAGCTCTATGCTACTGAGTATACTCTCAGAATTGTTTCTCTGTGTGTGTGTGTGTGTGTGTGTGTGTGTGTGTGTGTGTGTATCAAATCAACTGTCTCCCATAATGGCTCTACTCATTATATTTCCAGTAACAATATGAAAATGAGCTAGGCAGTAATGGTACACACCTTTAATCCCATCAGAAGGCAGAGGCAGGTGGATCTCTGCGAGTTCAAGGCCAGCCTGGTCTACAGAGCAAGTTCCACCAGCCAGAGCTACACAAAGAAACTCTGTCTCAAAAAAGGTGTGAAAATAGTCCCTTTCCTCCACTCCCTCGGTGGCTCATTAGCCTTACCTTTTTTTTTTTTGAGATTATAACATAAGTACATAATTTCCTCCTTCTCTTTCCTCCCTCCAAACCTTCTCATGTACTCTCCCTTACTCTCTTTCAAATTCATGACCCGCTTTTAGTCATTCACACACACACACACACACACACACACACACACACACACACGTATTCCTTGATACATTGATTTTGTACACTCAGTGGGTCACATGATCTCTTGTTTTCAGGGCTGACCATTTGGTATTAGATAATCAGTTGGTGCTTGCTTCCCCAGGGAAGACTATCCCTCCTGCTCTTGGCACTCTTTGCCTGTAGTTTTTTGTCTAGGGTTGGTGCCTCATGAACTTGCTCCATGTATATTAGTATAACTATTAGTGCTGTCTTCATTCAGGTTGTGTCTAGGCAGCCATGTTGGTGAGACCTCATGGGTGTAGCTCCCGACGTTTTTTAGGAGACAATCTCCTAAAAATCCGGCTCTTACATTCATTCTACTTCCTGTTCCTCAGTGATCCCTGAGCCTTACTATAGGAGTTCTGTTATAGATGTATCAGTAGGACTAGGCTCTACAACTCTACATTTTGATCGGGCATGGGGTAAAAATAATTCTTATTTAGTTTATGTGTATGCATGATTTGTCTGCACGAATGTCTGTGCACCACATGTGACCTGCCTGCTATCTTAGGAGGCCAGAAAAGAGTGTTCCAGATTCCCTAGGACTGAAGTTACAAGCTGTTGTGACCTGCCATAGGGGTGCTGGGATTCAAATCTGGTCTTCTGGAAGAACAGCCAGTGCTCTTAACCATTTAGCCACCTCTCCAGATCCTGTAACATCTTTTTCTATAATAGCCATTCTAACAAGTGTGAGGTAAAATCCCAGTGCTTGTGTTTGCATTTTTCCAATTCTTAATGATACTGAGCATTTTTTCATACACCTATCGGCCATTTTTTATGTCTCTTGAGGGAGAGGTAATGAATGTCTCACTATTTCACCCAGGCTAGTCCTGAATTCATGGGCTCAAGTGATTCTCTTGCTCAGCCAGCCTCCTGTGTAATTAGGATGACAAGCATGGCCTACCATCGCCAGATCTGTCTGTCTCTAGAGAAACTTCTGTGTAAGACCTTTGTCTTTTCTTCTCAATAGTGTTGGGATAGAGCCCAGGTTGTGATACATGAGGCATGCTAGGGAAGCACTCTACATCCACAGTGCTCGCTCTCTCTCTCGCTCTCTCTCTCATTTTTAAATTTTGTGTGTGTGTACCACATGCCTGCAGAAGCCCTCAGGAGTCAGAAGAGGGCATCAAATCCCCTAGAGCTGGAGTGAAAACTCCCTGGAAGCCATAGGGTGACCCTAGTGAAGACTCCTAACAATGGGGGATAGGGAACCTGAACTGGCCATCTTCTGTAACCAGCCAAAGCTTCCAGTGGTGCGACTGGGACATCATCCCAACTATAAAACCTCCAACCTACAATTCTCCCTGTCTGCAAGATGTGCTGTGGTAATGTGGCACAGAACTTGTGGGAGTGGCCAACCAATGACTGGTCCAACTTGAGGTCCACTCCTCAAGAGGAATCCCATGCCTGACACTGCCTGGATGACCAGGAACCAGAGGCTGGATAGCCCAGAGACCTAGGACAGAACTAAACATGACTAGCCAAAAAAAAAAAAAAAAGTCCATGAAATGATTCCTAATGATATTCTGCTGTACTCATAGATCCGTGCCTAGCCCAGTTGTCATCTGAGAGGCTTCCTCCAGCAACCGGTGGAAATCGATGCAGAGACTCACAATTAAACATTTGGTGGAGCTCGGGGAACCCCACAGAAGTGGGGCAGGGTGGAGGGAGGATTCTAGGAACCAGAGGGATCATGAACACCAGGAGAACACGGCCTCCTACAGAATTAACTAAGCAAGACTCACAGGAGCTCACAGAGATCCAAGTGGCAGTCAGGGAGCCTGCATGGGTCTGAGCTAGGCCCTCTGCATATATGTTATGGCTGTGTAACTTTGTGTTCTTAGGAGACTCCTAACAGAATGGAGCTGTCTCTGACTCTTCCTTGCTCTTGGGACCCTTTTTCTCCTACTGGCTTGTCTCATCAGCCTTGATATGAGGGTTTCTGCCTATTCTTCCTATAACTTGTTATGCTGTGTTCCATCGATATCCCTGGCAAGCCTGCTCTTTTCTGAAGGGAAATGGAAGAGGAGTGGATCTCAGGGAGAAGGGAGGTAGGGGAGACTGGGAGAAGAGGAAGGATGGCAAACTGTGGTAGGGGTGTGTAAGAGTCTAAGGGGTCTGAGAAAGAATAAAAAACCTTTCTTTTGTTTGTATGTGTATCACATACCTGCGGGAGCCCTCAGAAGTCAGAAGAGAGCATGAGACCCCCTAGAACCAGAGTTACAGGTGCTTATTATCTGCCATGTGGGTTCTAGAAACCAAACTCAGGCCCTCTGAAGAGCAGCAAATGCTCTCAACCACTAAGCTGTATCTCCAGCCCTGTCTTTGCTCATGTTCTATTGAGTTATTTTCTTACTAGTTAGTAAGTTCTTTATATTTTTTTTTTGTGGTTTTCTCACATTCTGTAGGTTATCCCTTCCCTAAATTGATGTGATTATTTCCTTCCTGTGAGAAGATCTTAGTCTGTGGTGATCACATTTACATATATTTAAACGTATGTGTGAGCACTTGCAAGTGTGCAGGCATGTGGAGGTCAGAGGATAATTACTGGGAGTTGGTTCCCTCCTACCATGTGGTTCCCAGGGCTTAAATTCAGGGTGTCAGGCTTGGCAGCAAACACCTTTACCTGCTGACCCATCTACACACACACACACACACACACACACACACACACACACACTGGAGTATGCACAAGCACCTTTTGGTTTTGTTTTTTGGTTTTGTTTTTGGTGGTTTTTTTCAAGACAGGGTTTCTCTATGTAGCCCTGGCTGTTCTGGAAGTCACTTTACAGATAAGTCTGGCCTCAATTTCATAGAGATCTGCCTTCCTCTTTCTTCAGAGTGCTGGGATTAAAGGTCCAGCTATGATATATAACTTCTGGTCCCCCTGCATCCACTTCCCAAATGCTGGGATTATGGGTGTGCTGAGTGTGACTTTGAACGTTGTAACAGTATTATCTCATGTGTGAGCATGGGGCATCTTTCCGTTGATGCGTGCACTCTGAGGTTCATGTCATCACTGTACTCTATTGTTCCATGTAAAAACGCTTACCTCCCTGGTTAAGCTTTACTCTCTGCCCCTTGTCTCGATCCTGCAAACCGAATCCTTTTCTTTTCTGTTGTGTTGTGTGCTTGTTTCGTCCTGACAGTCTCACACTGTGGCTCAGGTTGGCCTCAAAGTCAAAACAGTCTCCTTGCCTGTTTCCTGAGTGGTGAGAGTCTAGGCGGGAGTCGTCATGCCTAGATGGTTTCTTTTCTTTTTCAGATAGTTATTAGTGTGTAGAGGTTAGCTCAGTGGTAGAGTGCTTGCCTAGTATGCATGAGGCTCTCTCTAGGTTCAGGCCTCAGCACCACAAAGAAGGAAGGAAGGAAAGGAGGGAGGGAGGGAGGGAAGGAGGAAGGAAGGCAGGCTAGTCACTGATTTCTCTCTTGGTGTTAGGAACTGAACCCAGGGCCTCACACATAAAAGACAGGCATTCTGCCGCTGTGCTGTCTCCCCAGCCCAACACTGATTTTGCATGCTGGTTTATTTTTAAGAAAGTAGCTCAGAAAGCCTAGCTAGAAAGAAAGCATAACTCGGGCAAACCTTGAACTCACGATCATTCTGCCTCAGCCTCTGGAGCCCTGGAGTTATAATCCTATGCCACTAAGCCCAGCTTGGATATCTTGTCACACTAAATAGCAACAAATTCACCTGAGACTCTTGAAGACATACCAAAGGGATCCAGGAGTCACTCCAGAAGCTTCTGCCTCCAGCTAGGGATGGGACCATCAAAGAGCTGAAGCACACCCACTATAATGAAAGATATATATATGTATATATATTTGGGGTGGTGGTCGCTTGTTTTTTCAAGACAGGGTTTCTCTGTGTAGCCTTGGGTGTTTTGGAGCTTGCTCTGTAGACCAGGCTGGCCTCAAACTCACAGAGATCTGCCTGCCTCTGCCTCCACAGTGCTGGGATTAAAGATGTGCGCCACCACCACCCAGCCCCAAAAGCTGTGTAGTCTTAGATACAGAGATGCTCATCTGCAAGGAATCTGAGGACCCGACTCACTGTCTACTAATAAGTTAAAGGGAAGCATTTCCTGTCCTGCACACAGCTCTGCCGGGCCACAGGAGGGAGGCTCTCCGCCAACGTGCCCCAACATAGACGAGAACGGCTTCCACCATCAAAGGCAGGTGCTGTGTGCTTCCTAGGCCTCAATGCTGAGCACCAGAGAGCAATAAGACTCCCATGAGTCTGAGTAATTCCCCAGATTCACTCGCCAGTTAACAAGGAATGCAGGGAAATGTTAGAGATGGGGGGGGGGGGGGGG
>CM052718.1:13452569-13516944 GCA_028551405.1 Uromys caudimaculatus
AGAGGAATGAGGGAAGACTTTGAGCTGAAAGAAAAAAACAAGCAAACAAACCTGGCCGTGTGTCACAGTGAGGGGTGAACGTATGAGTGACATGGTGGTCACTGGCAGGGCTGGATGGGACAATGCCTTAGGCACTTCAAGGCACTGAGGAGTCCTGCATGGACGCTTATGGGTGTAGCCTAGGCAATCAGCCCTCCCTACTCTGTCGTCTGTCTGTCTGTCTGTCCGGACAGGGTTTCCCTGTGTAATAAGCCCTGGCTGTCCTGGGACTGGCTCTGTAGACCAGGCTGGCTTCGAACTCAGAGATCCACCTGCCTCTGCTTCCCAAGTGCTGAGATTAAATGTGTACTCCACTACCACCTGGCTCCCCCACCCCCTTCTCTGTTGAAGGAAGCTAAGTCTAGAAAACTTAATGACTATTTCTAGAATGGACAGAGGTAGGAGGGGGGGTGACTAACATGGAACCAGGAGGATCAGCAGCATGTTTATGGTACTTCATCCCTGTGCTGGGGCCACCCCTGCTACCACAACATGTCTGGGCCCCAGTGATGAGTCAGTTTCGTAATCTCTTTCATTCTTTATTGATACCCAGCAAACGTGACCTCAACTGTGATGGGTGGGGACTGTGGACAGGTGTATGGGGCCCTGAGCAAGGCTGGAGTCGGCTAATCCTGAAGTTGTCCAACCTAGGTTCGGCAGTGGGAGGGTTTTGGGACCCGTTCACCAGCTCAGGATGCCCGGGCAGTACTTGTCAATCAGCCCTTCATAGTAGGGCCGCAGGCTCTCCACATCCGGAAGGTCAGGGCACTTGGTGTAGAGGTCAAACTTGCTGCAGCCAAGGGGAGGAACAATGAGCATAGGAAAGCTCCTTCAACCCCAAGTCCCCGTCACTGCCCGCACCCCATGAGGAGCTACATACTTGAACTCTTGCACCCAAGGCAGCATATCCAGGTCTTGCTGGTTGCACAGCTGCCGGTAGTCACCGCCCGTGTGCCACGGGTAGAAGGAGTGGAATCGGATCATGTAGAAGGCCTGGAGAAGCCACATGCAGCATGCTCAGCTCTGCCAGGCTAGCTGGACTGGATAAGGCTCCTGATTGGGCCCCTCCCTCCACCTACCTCTGAAGGCAGGGAAAACGTGTTGAACTTCATCATCTGGTATAGGTATTCTGCAGGAGAGGGGGTCATTACAACCAGGTACCCAGACGGGCAACCCTCACCACCATCCCTGCACCGGCCCCTTGCCTGTCTCTAGCTGTCCTCACCATCATGGCCCCAGGACATAAGGACGTTCTCAAGTCCACAGTGGGGCTGGTACATGCCAAGTTCTGTGCTGCAATGATCAAGAGATGAACCTGGGAGGAACTGGAGGATTTAGGGGAAAGACCAGCCATGGTCCTGAATTGAGATAAAGTGAGGTACTATTTCAATGCACCTGTATCGAGGGTCCTGGAGGTCAGGATTGTCCTGGAAAGTAGAGTCACAGAACACCACAGAGGCCTGGGGACGGCAGCCCACAGGGAAAGTGTCTCCAACAACAGCCCACTAGGAAAGGACAGGCAGCTGTGGGTGAGGAGTAAACAGGTCTCCTCCCTCATAGTGCCCCAAGCCCAGTGCTGAAGCTGCCTCACTCCCAACACCTGGCCTTTACCTGAGGTTCCCCCCACAGAGCTAAGATTTTCCCCAGATCATGCAGAAGTCCAACCAGGTGGAACCAGTCTGTGGAAAAGGGACATATGACCTAGAAACTGAAGGGATAAAGGTAGGCAGAGCAGGCTCTGTGCTGAAAACGAGGAGCCCAGGGGTCTGCTTCCCTCAGGGTGGGGCCTGTGGGAGAGGACCAGGCCTCTCTGGTCTCTTTCTAGGGCGATGGTAGCACCTCCCCCACTACAGCTGCAGGGGCACACCCTTGTCTGGGTGGGCTTTCCGGATGCCCTCCGCGGTCTGGTACGCGTGAAAGGAGTTGGGGAAGTCTACGTCTGGGTCAGATTCATCCACCAGATCGTCCAGCATGTCCACAGCCTCCATGACTGTCATCTTCTTGTAAGAGAAGCTTCCAAACTGGATGCGCTGGAGAGAAGGGAGAAGTCAACCATTCTTCATGTCCCACAGAGGTCTACAGAGTAGGGTCATTCTGTGGGTCAAAGGCAAAGAGGCGCCCACCCTCAGAGTCTGCATTAGGAGCAGGAAACTTTTACCTTCCTGGTGACGAAGTCCACCGTCTGGTGAGTGTGCATGAACTTGTAGGTGGTAAAGACTCGATCCAGCAGCGGGCCTGACTGAAAACCAGACAATCAGCGCACATATGCCAGACTGGCCCAGCATACTGGAGGCTATAGCCTACCCTGCTGCAGGCTATACCCCACAGGTATGAAGTGGAATGGAGCGTCCAAAAAAAAGCCCCCTCAGAGCTGCAGGAAGAGGAGGGGCTGCTCTCCACAGGGCCGGACCAGAGGCTTGAGAAGGCAGAGGTGAGAAGGGTGAGCCAGGGAGTCACTCACAGTGTAGTTTCGGAAGCTGTCCTTGCTTTTGGCCATCTCTGGGTCCACATCAGGTCGATAGACCAGGGAAGGATCTGGGCCCTGGTTAAATAGGAGTTTGACCCGTTTCACCACCAGCCAGCCAGGTCCACAGGAAGTGAGGAAATTACATCTCCAGGGGACTAAATACTATAAAACACCTCATCCCATGCGCATGTCAGCTTAACCATGCACTAGCCAGCCAGAGCCAGCTGATGCCTACTTCCAACGTGAGGATATTAAGAGACAGCTGCCCCCACCTGCTTGATCTCCTTGCAGTTAGAAGGTAATTTTAGGAGGCTGCCTGACTCAAAAAGGAATTGGGGGAGGGGAGCTCCTAACTTCTATCTGGGCTGGACCACAACAGGAAGGAATTCCTCTGTGACCTTGAGGGGAGGGCTAGCAGGAACCAGGTGAAAGGGGGTAGTACTGCCACTGCCTCTTCCGTTGAGGGCAGTTGAGCCCATGGCAAGGGGTTGGTGAAGCCATTCCTGTACAGATCCTAGGGTACTCACCAATTCAACCTTCATCCTGAGAAGGAGCTGTACCCAGATGGCAGAGCTTGCAGGAAGGCGAAGTTGTAGGCCAAGGCGCTCTTATATGCTCACAGGTTATGTAACTGACCAGACAATGCCTATTTCCTTGGCCTTGACATTTAGTAATAAGTGACCATGTACCTTCCTCCTGGCCAGCAAGTTAATATATCAGTACAGAAGCAAAACCCGTTAGCCCGGCCCCCTTTGCCTTAGTATCTGCCTCCTCTGTCCCTCAGATAAACTGGACCACTCTCTAGCCAGACCTGACTCCCTCTTGTTGGGGGCACAGAGGTCCTTGTGCTCACAGAGAAGCACTAGAGAACCAGTGGTGTTAATCACACAAGGCTGTCTCCTCAATGGAGGAGACAAAAATCAAACACCTGTATTCCACCCAGAAAGCTGAGAGTGGCTCTCCTTAAGGACCTGGTGACCTTTTTGCTATGTATAGAGGCAGACTGCACCCAAATTCTTCAGGATAATTATCCCAGAATCTTCCCTCCCTATACCGTTACCCATCCTTAGCAGAGATGTCACATGTATTTTATAGCCTGCTGACCTCTATGCAATCTGTCGGAGACCACACTAGATTCTAGGCCTTTTAGCTATAGAACCCACCTTCATTGCCACACATATTGTGTAAAAAAAATTTATGTAGTCACACCTTAAGTTTTATTATACACCCAGAATTGGACTGATTGTGGCCTGGAAACCTCTTCCCAAATTGTACTGTGCTTTCAATCTGCTGACAATGAACCTCCCGACAAAGTTTGAACCAGGTTTTCATTTTTGTCTCTTCTCAAATCACCGCCTACATTGATACTTACAGGGTCTCCCTCAACTAGCTTCATAAATGCAGGGCACAAGACCCTTGGAAAAGGTAAGTAACGTTTTCTTTAAATAGAAACTAAGGGTTAGGAGCCGGGTAGTGGTGGCACATGCCTTTGATCCTAGCACTCAGGAGGCAGAGGCAAGCAGAGGCTGAGTTCAAGACCAGCTTGGTCTACACAGCAAGTTCCTGTATAGCCAGGGCCACACAAAGAAACCCTGTCTCAAAAATATATATAAATAAATAAAATAAAAAAATAAGGGTTAGGGAAACTTGCTCTTCTCACTGAAAAAGAGCCTCATCCTTAAGGGAGAGAGTGTAACTAAATGTGGGCTCTTCTCAGTTCTTTGAGACAAAGCATTAGGTACAATTATTAAAATATTTAAGAACCAAAGGAACAGCCAGGCTTTGGTGGTGCAGGCCTTTAATACCAGCACCGAGGCAGAAGCGGGCAGATCTCTGTGAGTTCAATGCCAGCCTTGTCCACAGAGCTAGCTCCAGGACAGCCAGGGATATACAAAGAAACCTTGTCTCTAAAACAAAAACAAAAACAAACAAACAAGATCTAAAGGAATAAAATGTTCAGAGCTACAGCTCTGCAACTTTATACACATAGGAACTAAAGTAAAGAGAGCTCATGAAGGACTGGAGGGATAGCTCAGCGATTAAGAACACTGACTGCTTTTCCAGAGGTTATGAGTTCAAATCCCAGCAACCACATGGTGGCTCATAACCATCTGTAATGGGATCTGATGCCCTCTTCTGGTGTGTCTGAAGACAGCTACAGTGTACTTACATATAATAAATAAATCTTGAGAGAGAGAGAACGCTCATGAAAAGTGAGAGATAATAAAAAATCTGTCAATTATTTTAAAAAGAGTGAGTTGTTTGGGTTTTTTGGTTTTGTTTTGTTTTTGTTTTTTCCCATGTAGAGGGAATAATTTAATATTAAATGTGCCTTCATGAGAATTGTTCCCCCCTAATAGCAGGAATAACTCAGTATCAATGGCTCCTTCGTGGAAGAAAAAATAATCAAAACAAACCAGACTTCTAGTACTGAAACAGTGCAACCAGGACATAAAGCACTAAGCCAGCACTGTTTAAGTTTCCAGAAGTATTAGTCATTCGTTATTTAGAGGATGCTCCCTCTGACCATCCAATAAACTGCTTAAATGAGTGCTTACATCTCATAGTAAACTAAAAGAGCTGTATTTTGAACTATATCATTGGGTACACTCTTATCTGTTTATCGATACTGAAGATTTGCCTCTGCTCTGTTGCAGGTTATTAGCTTATAAAGTAATGTGGCTGCTAAGGCAGTAACTCATAGAAATAATCTCTTATTGATAAAGAGCCTACAAAAGTTATTTTTCCAGGCTGGAGAGAGGACTTGGTGGTTAAGAGCACTGACTGCTCTTCCAGAGGTCCTGAGTTCAGTTCCCAGCAACCACATGGTGGCTCACAACCATCTGTAATGGGATAGGATGCCCTCTTCTGGAGCGTCTGAATATAGCTACATTGTACTCATATATAAATAAAATAAATACATCTTTAAAAAAATAAAAAGAATTCTCTTTTTCTAAAAAAAATTATGTTCCCACTAAGTAAAATGCAGGCAAATTATTTGTTCCACGATGTTAATAATTAGTAGGTCACATTAACATGTTACTTGGGATCTAAACTAATTATCCAAAATATTTCCTTTTTTAAGAATTTTTGAAAATACCCCACAGATATTGCGTAAAATTACATCTAAGAATTTTATGGAGATTGCTTTTAATGCTTTCATGGATGGCTCTTCAGAAGGACAAGGAGCTTATGTTTTATATACAATTTCTACATGCTCCACTGTCTTAGTCAAGGTTTGCTAGAGTCACGGAACTTAGGGAACGTTGCTATATATTAAGGGAATTTATTGTAATAACTTAGTCTGTAGTTCAACTCACCTAACAATGGGCAGCTGTGAATGGGAAGCCCAAGAATCTAGTAGTTGCTCAGTCCCAGAGGCTGGTTGTTTCAGCTGACCTTCTGTAGAAGTAGGTTCCAACAGATGTGCTGGCAAGTAGTCAAAGAAGAGAGGACCTTCTTTCTTCCAGTGTCCTCATGTAAGCCTCCAGCAGAAGTTGTGGCTCAGACTTAAGGTGTGTACCACAATGCCTGGATCTAAAACTGGCTTTGTCCAGGCTGATCTTGAATTCAGAGGTCTGCTTGCCTCAATCTCCTGAAATTAAAGATGTGTACTACCTTACACATCTTTAATGGGCCTAAGCTTTTCATGGCCACTTTGTCTCAAGATTTCCATGTCAAGATCCAGGTCAGAAGCCTCCTGTCTTCCAGCCTCAAGATCTGGATCACAGGTGTGCCCTCTATTTCTGGATTGTAGTTCATTCCAGATGTAATCAAGTTGACAACCAGGAATAGTCATCACACTACACACACACACACACACACACACACACACACACACACACACACACAAATTATTCTCCCTTTGGGTTTTACAACTCAACCATTTAAACTCACTGTAACCAACCAGCTTTTATTACATTTCTCAGCCATTGTCTATTTTAACTGACTTTGCTATTTATTTAACTCAGGTGACAGTTTATTGGATGGACTAAAGAAGAATCAGAATCTTCCTGTTATAGGGGTAGCTTTGGAACCCCAGTTTGCACATCCTCTTCCAAAATGGCTATTCTTAAAGAAGACGGAGGCCCAACATTAACTGCTCTCATTTGTGAGTTAGCACATGAAGGACAGAGGCTCTCCAAGAATGGAAGGTGACCTGACTTGCGAGGAAACAATGTTGCAGAAGGAGTGTGAATGTAGAAAGGGTAAGGGTGGAAGGAAGCCCGGGGCTGAGGGACTGGAGAGGAGTCTCGCTTAGCACAGAGTCCGAAGGGATCAGGGAACACGAGTGGTTTGGAGACTAGCATGGGAAGGAAACAAAAGTGGCAAGGGGGCTTGATGTGTTCTTCGGCAGCCAGGGCTACACAGAGAAACCCTGCCTCGAGAAACCAAAAACAACAACAACAAAACGTAAATAAACAAATAAATCCAATCTTATTGAAACGTGACAGTAATACCAAACGGCTAGCACCTATGTCTCTGGAAAACGCTAGCAGGGGATGCCTGCCTGGGCGGAAAGCCAAGGACAGTGTGGCTGTTATTGGTCAAGACAACATATACAAAATGTCTTAGTCCCGCTGAGTCCTCTGTTTACTGTTTATCTCTTCTTTGTAGACTAAAGAGGCAACAGCAAGATATCTTGAACTAGACAGATTTTTGTATGATGATAAAGTCCTAAGGTTATAAAGGTATACTCAGGTTAGCAAAAATTAACTGAGAGATATATGTCAAAAACTATAAAATCCTAATTCTATAAAAGCTACTAACTTGTTATAAACTGATAAAAGATAAGACATGAAAGTTAGACTGGGGGCTGGAGAGATGGCTCAGTGGTTAAGAACACTGACTGCTCTTCCAGAGGTCCTGAGTTCAATACCCAGCAAACACATGGTGGCTCACAACCATCTATAAGAGGATCCAATGCCCTCTTCTGGTGTGTCTGAAGACATCTACAGGGTACTCATATACATAAAATATATATAAAATTAAAAAAGAAAAAAGAAAAAAACCTGTCCGCAGAACCTAGTAAAACTAAAGCCCTCCAGCAAGTTCTTCCTCTGTGAAGCTGTTAGGCTGGATATTGTTCACAGTTTTGTTTACAGTGTGAGCTGAATATGTGCTCTCACGATTACCTGGGAAAGCCCAGTTATCTTCTCCTTCAGGATTTTCTGATTATTTCTTAGATACTTCCAAATATCCCATTACCTCGTAAGAAAGTCTTCTTAAACTCATAATTAAGATTGTCCTGCCTTTTTGTCTTTCTTTCTTTTTCTATTCTTCTCTCATATATTACTTCTCAACTGTAGTTTCCCCTCCCTCCCCTCCCCCTAGAGGCTCTCCCCTCCTCCCCTCTCTCCCAGATCCACCCCTCCTCTGCTTCCCCTCGGAAAAGAACTGGCCTCCCGGGATATCCTCCAAACATGGCATCACAAGCTACAGTAAGACCAGGCACATGCCATCACATCAAAGCTAGATGAGGCAACCCAGCAGGAGGGAAAAGGTCTCCTCACAAGGGTCAGGGAAGCCCTCCCTCCCACTGTTAGGATTCCTACAAGAACACCAAGCTATTCTGCCATGACATCTATCTGCAGAGGACCTAGCACAGACCCCTACAGGCTCCCCAATCTCTGCAAGCCCCACGAGTCCAGGTCAGTTGATTCTGTGGGCCATGTTCTTGTGGTGTCTGTAACCTTTCTAGTTCCTCCAATCCTCCCCAACTCCCTCTCTGTAGGACTCCCCAAGCTCCACCTAATATTTGACCAAGGATGACGGTCCTCTCTTTTTTTCGCTGATTGCCCTGAATTTTGTTTTTTTGTTTTTTGGTTTGTTTGTTTGTTTTTGTTTTGTTTTGTTTTTCGAGACAGGGTTTCTCTGTGTAGCCCTGGCTGTCCTGGAACTCACCTGTAGACCAGGCTGGCCTCGAACTCAGAAATCCGCCTGTCTCTGCCTCCCAAGTGCTGGGATTAAAGGCGTACACCACCACTGTCCTGAATTTTAAACATAGCAACTTTTTTGCTTTTTCCCTGAAACAGGGTTTTCCTGTATAACAGAGCCCTGGCTATCATGGAACTCTCCCTGTAGACAAGTCTAGCCTCAAACTTATAAGACCTACCTGCCCCTGCCTCCCGAGTGCTGGGGTGAAAGGCATGTGCCACCATCGCCTGACTAAAGATATCAAATCTTAAATTAAAAGCCTTAAAATTAAAATCATAAGTTAAAAGTTTAAATCTTTAAAAGTTAATGACCATTATTAACTAAATGAATTTTTTTGTTTTGTTTTTTTGTTTGTTTTTTGTTTTGTTTTGTTTTTAGTTTTATGCTTGCCCTTGGTCTGATTAATGATCAAACTCTGGCAAGGAAGAAAGTCCAAGGAAGCTTGCGACAGCCTGTCCTCTACTAAAGGTAAATTTATACACTGTTTGAAACTTTTCATTTGTCTGTTTGTTTGGGTGTGTTTGTTATTTGTTTTGTTTTGTTTTTTCGAGAGCGGAGGGTTTTTTTTTTTTTTTTTTTTTTTTTGAGACTGAGTTTCTTTGTGTAACAGAGCCATGGCTGTCCTGGAACTTAGACCAGCCCGGTCTCAAACTCACAAGACCCGTGTGCCTCTGCCTCCGAGGGCTGGAGTGAAAGGCATTGTTTGGATATCAACTTGACATCTGAAAATATGGCTGTCTGTATCTTAGACATTCTCTGGTGTCGGATATGTAAAGATCTGTGCTCAAAATACACTATTGGCTCGAAAAACCAAACCAAACCAAACCAAACAAAACACTATTGGCATGCACAGGGCCTCTCTCTAACACAAGGTTCTGGAAACTCCAGGGGAAACCCACTGTATCACATCTGAAACTTAACTCTTTACAAATGTCCTTTCTAGAGCTCTCATTACAGTCAAATACTAGCAATGGTCCTGCTTATGCTAGCAAATTATTTGAGAAATTTTCATATTAATCATGCTACTAAAAATCCCTTACTATCCACAGGGTCAAGCTATTGATTATTAAGTATCCATCAGAAACTTAATTGGCAAGTTAAAAAAAATAGGTTGATAGATGGTATTTACACCCACTTAAATCCTCACATACTATTTAGCTACACTAACTTTAATTTTTTGTTTGTTTGTTTGTGTTTTTCAAGACAGGGTTTCTCTGTATAGTCCTGGCTGTCCTGGAACTCACTGCATAGACCAGGCTGGCCTCGAACTCAGAGATTCGCCTGCCTCTGTATCCTGAGTGCTAGGGTTAAAGGTGTATGCCACCACCACCTGGTCCTAACTTAAATTTTTTAACTTATTTTAATTTTAATTTTATTTTATTTATGTGAGTGCTCTATTCGTGCAGGTGAGTGTACACCTGCACGCCAGAAGAGGGCATCAGACCCCATTACAGATGGCTGTGAGCCACCATGTGGTTGCTGAGAATTGAACTCAGGACCCCTGGAAGAGCAGGCAGTGCTCTTAACCACTGAGCCATCTCTCCAGCCCTTTATTTTTTTTAATTTTAAAAGGATAATGCTTTTTCTGCTGCCCAAAAGCATTTGCCCCAAAGGAAACACAACCCGAAATAAATGCTAAATAAAAAGAAAGAACCAGCCGCTCTAGCACCAAGGTGAGGTTACAGTCGTGTCTTTTCAGAAAATGAACAAAGTCTTTGATGGCTTCTGATCTGATGGATCTGCCCAGGACATCTAGAGAGCAGCAGACAAAGGAAGCATCTGCAGGCAGATGACAAATCCATCAGGAGCAGATGTCTCAAGGGGGAGAGCGAACTGATAACTTGGGGGAGACATCAAGACTTTAGCTCATCAAGCTAAGACTCAGGGGAAACAAGGACCAACCCAAACTGATACTGTTATGTTTAATGACCATGTGGCATGATGATTCTTGCCAATGCAGGGTTCAAATGTCTTTTGTCGGGGGAGATAAAAGACATAGCTGTGATAGGCGACAGTATGATATTGTTTTGCCATGCTAAGGATTCTTTCTTTTTTTTAGTTTTTCGAGACAGGGTTTCTCTGTGTAGCCCTGGCTGTCCTGGAACTCACTCTGTAGACCAGGCTGGCCTCAAACTCAGAAATCCACCTGCCTCTGCCTCCCAAGTGCTAGGAATAAAGGCGTGCCCATGCTAAGGATTCTTCTAAAGCTTTGTGTGGACTAGGCTGTGTCACATCCATTTGGTCAGAGCAGAAATGAATCGAGAGATGGGTAAGTTGAGGTTGGCTTTCCCCTTTCCCTGGTCCTCTGTTAGCTGATCTTATAATTCTCTTATTCTCACATTTATTAATTAGACTAGCTAAAAAGGCAGTGCGTTCGACCTTGGTCTCTATTAACGGCCACTATTTTCTTCTTCACAAAGATTCGAAGGGAGGAGATGTCGAGGGAACAGAGGTCCTTGTATTCACAGAGAATCACTAAGAGCACTCAGGATGTTAACTGTAGAGAGAACATCTTGTGTACTGTACGGAGGTATCATCTGTCAACTAACTCAGTGAGCCTCCTGCCTCTGCTTCCCGGTGCTGGGGTTAAAGGCCTGGACCACACTGCCCTGCTTTGCCCTCACTGGATTCTTGCAGGAGGCAGGCAGGTGGCCAGGTATCCGGGGTGGAAGACAGGCTTCTTCACAAGTTGATTCAGGGATTTTGTTTTGCAGTGATGGGTATTAAACCAAAGGCCTCAGAGAAGCTAGGCAAGTGCTCTACTATTACTTCAGGACAGCCTGTCTGAGGTCTGGACAAGAAAGGTTCCGTCTTGGCTTCTGGCCAAGGGGCTCACACAGACCAGAATTTAGACTACGTGGATACTCATAATGAAGATCCAGCAGGGACCCAGCAGACAAAAACAATCTGCCTGGGCTGTGACATGCTTGGAGGGGGAAGAGGTACCATGAGGGTGAGAGTCCTAGGTTAGAAGCCAACTGAGTTGGTCGGACATTGCACGGGTTCCTGGGCGGCCGTGCTGAGCCTCCTGCAGCTCTTTACTACCTCAAGGTAAACCGCAGCCAGCCTTTTCCTATCTATCCTTCTGATGTGTTTCCCTCTGTCTCCTCCTAGTTAAAAGTCAGCCCTAGGAGGGCGGGGCTGGACCCTCTAATGTGTCCTGTGTGCTACATGCCAGGATGAGGGTGAAAGGTTCTTGCAGAAGGCTTGAGTCATGACCTTCAAAGCAATCCAGGCTGAGCGCTAGTATCTGAATAGGTTCTTGAGGAGAGCACAACTTTTAAGTGTGAAAACAGCTAGAAAGTGGCCCAGGGGGCGGGGTGGGGAGGGTTGCACTGCCACTGGACCTCTCTGCATGGGGGCACCGAGAGGTAGTCAAGTGTAGCCAAGCGCAGTGTGGGGTTGGCATCAGACCGGATACAAGGGTCATAACTGGCAACCTCCTGACGCCGCACAAGAGGCCAGTAGTCCTCCCTGTTCAGAGCGAAGCTCTGAGGCTCAGGGTCCTTGACCACTTATGAGATTCTAGAGATTCGTGTGCAGCAGACCTGGGAGTCCAGGCTGGGAGGATGCAGGATATCCATTAAAGGAAGTATGGGGGCAACAAAAGCTGCTCCTAAAAGAGAAGATATCTTGTGATGAAGAACGGCGCCACCCAGGCTCAAGAGAAGTGCAAGGTTGGACCTTGCCCAAGATCCAGAGTACCCAAGAGGATTCTGGGAAATCTGGGTCTTAGAGACTCAGTTTGTCTATCCTCAGCATGCTCTTGATTCCTTACCTTTACTCCAGGACCTAGAGGCTCCTCAGCTACCACCTCCCATTACCGCTCTTGTTCTGGTCTCTGTGCATGGAGGTTTCTATTTTAGCAATACAGGGACCAAGCTAAACTGTACCCACAGGGCTTATTGTGGAAGGAAGGTGAGTTTCCAGAATCATAAAAACCTAATAAGCACAGGATGGAGGCCCAGAAGGGTACTTTCAGGATGCTCCTACCTGGGAACCATCTCTGGTCACTGAAAAATAGGCCTGACTCTGAGCACGAAGACAGGAGCCACTGGGGCATGTCACTGAGCTCAGTGTGGCCACCGATAGATGTGGAGTGATGAAGAACTCCTACCAGGTGGCCTGGAAGGCATATGCAAGTGCTGTGAGTACTTGCTGAGGAGCAGCAACCCTCTGGGAACCCTGTGTCCTGACAGGACAATAGCAAGGTCTGAGTGAAATAACATGGGCAAAGACCTTGTGCCAAGAAACTGTTTCCAGGCTGTGATTGATGTCATCACCCCCACCCCCAACCCATGACCTCCCAACCTGTTTTTTGTCTTTTAAACAGAGTCTTTGTAGCAAAGGCTGGTCTTGAACTTGTGATTCTGGACGGTTTGGTTCTCCTCTTGATTGCCATTTGTGGTCCATCTCCCCTTCTTGAACTCTTAGCTGGGAACAAAGGAGTAAGCCTGTCAGACTCTACTATCCCTACTGCCCAAGCCGGATGTCCTCACGGGAAGGGGTGGGCAGGTTGCAGAGACAACCTTGTTTAAATGCCTCCGGCTTTTCTGAGGTAGGTTTGGGTTTGTTTCTTTGTCTGTTTCCCCCTGATTTGGAGTAGTTTTGTTGTTGGTTGGGTTTTTGAGATAGAATCTTGCTATATAGCCTAAGCTGGTCCTGAATTTTTCATCCTCCTGCCTCAGTCTTCCGAGTGCTGAGGTTGCCGCGTGCGTCACCATCTCTTGCTCAGGAGTAGGTCATACTTAACCTTTTAGAGATGGGCCACTTTGTCTAATCCCCTGCCTTGGTCTGAGGGTAAGAAAGGTTGTCTCTGTACTTTATCCCAGAATGTCCCAGGAGTTTCCATCACCACTTTGGCCTGGGCTCCAGGTTAGCGACAGCCACTGGAGGTCTCTTTTCTGACTGACTCTAGGGACCACACCATATAGCCCTTCTTTCTGCCCTTCCTGTCTCGGGTCGAGAAAGGAAAAAGTCATCGTTCCAGATCAGGTACAGAAGGGCAAACTGCACAAGAGAGTGGCCACAGCTTTCGCCCACAGTCAGACTTTAATTCCCAGTGAGGTTGGGGTGAGGTGGGGTCACAGGGGTCACTCCAGCCTTTCTCCTGCTTGCTCATAGGTGGGGCTGTGTTTAAGACTCTAGCTTTTGCCTATTTCTTTAGGCACACGCCTCCTCAAGGTCTTTGTGGTGTGTGACACTGACAGCACTTCTTCGAAGCATCTGTACCCTGAGTGTACACAGTTCTGAGATGCACAGGCCCCGTCGGTGCCGATTCTACAGCCTAGATCCACATATCCTCATAGGTTTATGGTATCCAAAGCCATGAGGAGTTGCTGCAAGCAGGAGCTCCAGAGAATTGGGCCAGGGTATGGAGCTCAGCTGCTGCTCTGGGATCAGAGTACAGCACTCCAGGTAGAATACCTAGGGCCCACCTCAGCCATAACTGTGGGGGCTGCTGGGATCCACAGGAGCAGAGTCTCGCCGACCAGCTGGCCGGACAAGCTGCCACAGGCGATGGCTGAGATTCTGGACTTGGCATGTACCCAGTACACAGCCAACCCTCAGGAGCTGGGCATGGGGTCGTCGGGATCCCATGTGTCGCTGGGGACTGGGGTGTCGTGAGCCACCACCCTGAGGCAGATGAACCATAGCAAGGGCTGGGTTGTCCCTTCCTTGTGGCTGGGGAGCATGTGGAGGCTTCCAGACTACAGGCCGAAGTGAGGGGTGTCCAGGCTGCAGGCCATTGGAAAGAATCTTGGCTGGGGGCTCTCTGCAGAAGGGGAGAGAAAGATGGAGTAAACTCAGTGACCTAGTATAGCCTTCCAAAGTTCCTAAACCCACCTACTTCTCTTCTTCACAGTCTGAGGGCACTGGCAGGGGAAGCCCGTAGCTTCCCTAAAAGCCTGGCCCAGGACCAGGGGAAGCCCAAAAGCTTGGTCTCCAACCTGAAGGCTGGGAGGGGGAGCCCATCACCCTTCTGGGCTTACTGGCAGCTTGGCCATCTCAGTAGCCCAAGTCACATGTACCATTAACAGCACCATTCTGAGCAAAGGTCCCCAAGAAAGACCCCCTCCCCCCACCCCGGGTTCTTCCCTTGTGTGGTCAGAGGCCAGCAGGATTGAGAATCTCTCTCTTCCTCCAGCAGACTTTTTGTTTAAGGTCTGTTGTATCCGCGAGGGAATAAGTACCCCAAGTAGAAAGAGGCAAAGGAAGAAAAAGTCCTGCCTTGTTGAGGCAACACTAAAGGTGGAGGGTGGCCCTTGATCTGGGAGATGAGCTCTAGAAAAGTTAGGTCCCCGTGAGGAGTCCGATCCAGTCCTGTACTCACCTGGATCTGGAGAGCCTCAGTCCCTTGCCCAGGCTGCCAGACAGCGTGCCCGGGAGCAGGTAGAGGAGGCTGATGCAACCGAGGGTTACCGTGACCATCAGCAACTGAGCCATGGCGGGCTGG
The DNA here is from genome assembly GCA_028551405.1 of Uromys caudimaculatus. Classification (NCBI taxonomy): domain Eukaryota; kingdom Metazoa; phylum Chordata; class Mammalia; order Rodentia; family Muridae; genus Uromys; species Uromys caudimaculatus. The sequence continues at coordinate 13,467,470 of CM052718.1, forward strand.
GCTGTGGAGGAAGAATGCAGTGAAGCCAGCAAATGGGGTGGAGGAGGGCCACTCTGGCCTGGAGCCAACCCTCTTTGCCCACTAGTTGGGGAGCCCTTTTCTGCCCGGGGGTTCGGAATGTGGGAAGATTGGTTGATACCTGCGTCTGTTGTCTGTCGGGGCACAGGTCTCAGGATCTGGAGACAGCTGGCAAGGTTGGGATCTGCTGGCAGTTCCCAGAGCACGCAGCGGAACTTGTGGGTCAGGTCTTGGTCTCCTAGGAGAGAGAGCCTTCTGGGGTCCAGTGGAAAATCAGTTTGGGAAGCACTTCCAGCACTAAGTAGTCTTTGGAGCTAAAGGCGGGGCCCAGGAGCTGATGGGGCGGAGCATCCTCCACCCGGGTGGGCTGGGGTAGCCACGCTCTCCTGGTAGCTACTCCAGCCCAGCAGGAAGCAGTAGAGCCACAGGGGATCACTTCAAGGGCCCATCCCTGCTGGGAAATGCTCAACAGCTGACCAGAAACCCTGTGGGGCTACTACCCTCACTCCTGGTACCTTCTGGTGCGCGACAAAGTCTCAGAGACTAGTGGAGCCCAATGGTCGACCAGGCAGATGAGTGCTAAGGTAGGGAGCTGTGCTCTGGTTCCAAGGGCATCCACCTGTGATTGCCCAGCATCCCCAGGGGATAATGGCAGATTCCCGCGGTCTGCCTGCTTGTTTCCCAGACAGGTGGGTCCTCATTACCAAATACTGTAACACAAAGAGAGCCCCCCACCACAACAATATTCTGGGTGACAGACTCGTTGCTCTTTTCTGCACACAGTATTCTCTGTATGAGTCACACCCGCATGCACAAGCAGGTAATGTGTGTGTGTGTGTGTGTGTGTGTGTGTGTGTGTGTGTCAGTGTCTCTGTAAGCATAAAGGTGCTCTCATGGTTGGGCATACTTGAGTATGCAGGTGTTCTGTGAGTTTGTTTTTTTAATTAGCTCCCCCTACCCCCACTGGGGAGTGGACCAGGGAGGCACATCCCACTGGGCTACATCCTCAGTTACCTTATTTGCCTTCTTTGTTGAGGTAGGGTCTCCCTAAGATGCTCAGGCCGGCCATGAACTCCCTCTGTCACCAAGGGAGGAATTTCAACTTGAAGTCTTCCTATCTCAGCCTCTTGAATAACTGAGATTACAAGCCTGCACCATGACCCCAGAAATCAGCCTTTTTTAAATCTGATTTTTATTTTTTATGCTTCTATATGTCTCCTTTTTACTTATTCTTACTAATCTTTAGTGTATAAAACTATGGATTTTATTATGACACGTTCATAAACATATTGTTTGTACTTTGCTCATGTTCACGACATCGGTCCTTCATTCATCTAAATTTCAGTGATTTTTTTTTTTTCAGATTTTCCACAACTAAAACCCCTACCATTGGGAGCTTGTGTGTGTGTGTGTGTGTGTGTGTGTGTGTGTGTGTGTGTGTATGTGTGCGATATATGCCAAATTGTTCTTCACAATGCATGTGTCAATCCACCATCCACCCATAATGAATTGGTTCTTAATATCTTTGTCAGCCCAGTGGAACCATTTTAAAAAAACAAACTACCAAAACCCTATCAGAAGCATTTTTCTGACTGCAGGAACATCTCTGTAACTCTCTGTGTTTCCTCTTCTATCTCGCTCACTCTGTCCCTTTGTGGGGCTTCCCCAGGATTTGGTCACTGTGTCCCTCCGGCTGAACATGCATGGGTGCTCAGTAGACATCTGCCAGATGAATATATATATATATATATATATATATATATATATATATATATATATATATTCATTCCCTCTGAGGAAAATATTAGCAGAGAATGACCCATTTGCTTATTTCTTATCAGTTGTGGGAAGGGTGGTTTTGTCTGAGTCAGAGAAGAACAGAGTGCTGAGCATGGTGGTGCACACTTGTAAACCAGCATCAGGAAACAGAGGTAGGAGCGTTAGTTTTAAGACCAGTCTGGGCTACATAGCAAAATTCTGCCCTTCCCCTCCCCCTCAACCCAAGGCTGGGGAATGTACCTTTCTGGTTGAGTATTTTTCTGTGTTCATGATCCTGGGTTGCATCTATGACCCCTTCAACAATGAGTAAAATGTGACCCTGAAAGCAGGTGAACCTGGGGCTGAGGCAGGTGTTAGAGAGGTTAGAAGGAAGAGATGCAGAGGACACGCAGGTCAGGGAAACTAGGCAGGGAAGGGGAGGAACAAGAAGATCGAAGATCGTACAGCCCTTCTATTCGACGGTACAGGAAGCCATCGCGCACAGGAAGAGGCTGCAGTGTGGACATGCGCAGGCTAAATTACCTTCTCTGGAGAGAGGGGTCTGTCTAGGAGACCTCCAGTGGTGTGGGCCTAAGCTGGGGTGGAAGGAGGGGGAGGTTAGGAGGGGCGGAAGGCTGGAACAGCTCTGGGTTTTCCAGGGGTGGTTAGGTTCTGAGAACTGTTGTAAGCATCATCCGAGAGAATGAAGAGATGGTGCGACTGAGTACAGAATCCGTGTGCTAGCTCTAAAGGGACAGCGGGGAGGGGTGAGCGGAGAGTGCTGTGACATCCCCGGTTCTTCAGCCGAGCATCCTTTCTCCAGCCCACCTCCATGTTCAGTATGTCTTCACACTGCTGCCGGCACTGCCATCCAAAATACGAACGCCATCATGTCATTCACCCACCAGTAAGTACAAAATACACCCAATGGGCTGGCAAAATGACTCAGTGGATAAAGGCAATTGCCACCAAGTCTAACAACTTGAGTTTGATCCCCTAGAACCCACATAGTGGAGAGATCTGGCTTTTTTTTTTTTTTTTTAATTTAATGTAAATTTTTTTTTTAACTTATTCACTTTATATCCTGCTCACTGCCCCCCGGATCACCCCCACCCACAGTCCTTCCCCCATTCCCCCTCCACTTCTCTTCTGAATCTGTAGGGGCCTCCTGGGTATCCCCCCAACACACACACCCTGGCACTTGAGGTCTCTGAGAGGCTAGGCACTTCCTCTTCCACTGAGGCCAGACAGAGCAACCCAGCTAGTAGAACATATCCCACATAGAGTCAACAGCTTCTGGGTAGCGCCTCACCCCCCCAGAACTTACTCTTAGAAGCTGTCCTCCGACCAATACACACATGCATGGAACGCAAAATAAAAAATTTTGTAGTAATACTGTTTTTGGAAAATATCTCTTGCAATCAAAGAGGCTGAGCTTTTGTTGGGCCTCACAAAGAAGTTAATAATATAGCTTAAGATCACTCAAGACTTAACCTGGGGGTCAGGGGACTTAACCTGGGGGTCAGGGGACTTAACCTGGGGGTTGGGAGACTTAGCCTGGGGGTTGGGAGACTTAACCTGGGGGTTGGGGAGACTTAGCCTGCTATCCTACTGGGTACTTAGCCTTTTTTTCCCCCTCTTATTTGAGGCAGAGTCTCACTATGTCTGCCTCACCAGGCCTGTCTGCTGTCTGGCCTGTTAACTCTCAAAGGTCTGCCTCCTAAATGCTGGGATTAAAAGCTGTGTTTGAGTTTTACCTGCCTTTAAAAAACAATGTAACAAACTGCCTTGGATTTCCCATGTAATCAGCTTTTCTCAATTAAGCTATCCTATAGCTTTAATCTTATATTTTCTTCCACGCCTCTGACCCAGAGTAATGTATGTGTTATGATCATTTACCTAAAACAGTCAACAGTTAAAAGCAACCTTACGCAGTCCTGTAAATAGCTAGAATAAATATTGCAAATGTGTGGATATAGGTTGAAAGCATTTGTTTGCCGTTTTTGTTTACTATTCTGGGCTAGTTGGGAGCAGTACTGGAGTTTCTTTCTCGTAAAAACTCTTTACAATTTCTGTAAAGAGTCCCTCATTCCTTCCCCATGAGATGCTTTCTGTGCTGGTCAGTAAACACCGAGCGAAGCCTTTGGCAGGGACAGATCAAAGACATAGGAAGGGAAGTGGAGAATTCAAATTTGAGTTTACTCTTGGTCAAACCTGATTCAAGGGGAAGTCTGTGTTTTCATTTAATGATTTTTAAAAGGGGGGGTGTGTTGAATTCTACTGTTTGAGTTTCAGCCTGTCTGGCTAGTCTGCTCCTTTCCCTCCCACCATGGTCTCATGCTCACCTGTATAGCACATCATCTGACACCTGTTCTGTACAACTGCCCATGTGGCCTCCCAGGCCACCTTTTTAAGTTTACCTTTAGTTGCAGAAGCTGCCTTTGGGAGTAATGTGCAGGCCCCAGCCCCTCTATTGAATGGGGCTGAGGGTGGGGAGCAGACAAGAGTTTTCTGGGGGAGTCTGCCCTGGGGTCAAAGGGTTGTTTGGTGTTGGTGACATTGGGGAAGACTTTCAAGTAGTGGCTCTCAACCTTCCCAATGTTGTGACCATTTAATACAGCTCTTCATGTTGTGACCTCCAACCATAAAATTATTTTTGTTGCTACTTCATACCTGTAGTTTTGCTACTGCTATGAATCATAATGTAATTGCCTGTGCTTTCCGATGGCCTTAGGTGATCCCTGTGAAAGGGTCATTCAACTCACTCAACGGGGTCTTGATGCGCTGCTTTAATTTTCTTGGGGCAACTTCACCAAGAAATATTGTTTTAAGGTATGAATTTGAGGTTTGATTCTGATGGTGAGGATTTTGAAAGTGAAAGCCTGGGCTCAGTAGGGGAACTGATACGGAGCAGTGGGAAGTGTGTAGGTGGGTGGGATAGCCAGGTGACTCTGGAAGGAGGGTAGTGTAGATGAGCCAGTTTGGGGGTCTACCATATGATGGGTATGCTTTTTTTCTCCTAGGAAAAGCCAACTCAAGCCTTAGCTCGCCAACCCTGAAACACAGGAAGTAGTATCAGAAGATGCTGGAGACTGAAGACCAAAAGGCAACTGCCTATTAACCAGCAGGCTGGTTTGGAAGTATCCATCCATCGAAAACTAGGCTCACTGTGTCACTGTGGACCACTCTGCTCTTTAGGGGTATCCATTCATCTCAAGTTGAGGCAGTTGTGTTACCCTGGGTCATCCTTACTTCTTAGGTCTGCAGGATACAGATGGTTAAGATAGTACATAGCTAGGTGAGACATGAGCAATGAGAAACTGAGGCAGCAATCTGCAAGGGGACAGGCATTTGGAGACACACATATTCGTAGTGGTGGGATGGGAGAGTATCTTCTTGGAGGAGGGCCTAAACTGGTTGAGGAAAGGAACATCTGAGGAGATTACAGGTCCTTGAAGAGAAGAGGCCACCAGCAGGTGACCTGGGAAATGCAGTGGTTAGGGTACTCAATTTAGTGGCAAGACACTTGAGGATAGTTGGAAAGGACCCCGTCAGGATCGGTAAGGACACTGGACCCCAGAGGTCATGGGAGGAATGGGGTACAGGATCCTTATAGTTTCTAGGAGAGGCAACCCCAGGGTTCAGGCACCAAGTCAAACTTGCCTGTCACCATTTATTAATGGTGTAGAGAGGAGTTTTAGTTGATTGACAGAAGCCAACTCAATCAAGTTCAAATACAGGTTTTAAGCAGAAAAGATTTCACAGTCCACCTGGCAATGGCAAAGGAGAGCTAGGATTATGTCTCCATGCACAGAGTGTTCCTGGGAGAGTCTTTTCCTCTTCCCCCTCTTTTATTTATTTTTATTTTATCTTATTTTTTCAAGACAGAGCTTCCTGGCTGTTCTGGAACTCCCTCTGTAGACCAGGTTGGTTTCAAACTCCACCTGCCTCTGACTCCTAAGTGCTTGATTTTTTTTTTATTTAAATCTTCCTCCTCCTCCTCCTCCTCCTCCTCCTCCTCCTCCTCCTCCTCCTTCTTCTTCTTCTTCTAATTTTTCGAGACAGGGTTTCTCTGTGTAGCTCTGGCTGTCCTGGAACTCACTCTATAGACCAGGCTGGCCTTGAACTCAGAAATTCACCTGCCTCTGCCTCCCAAGTGCTGGGATTAAAGGCGTGCGCCACTACTGCCCGGCTAAGTGCTTGAATTAAAGGCATGTGTCACCGCTGCTGCCACCACCATCATAACCAAGCTCATCCCCCCTCTTTTAAAAAATTTTTTTCATTTTGTGTGTATGGGTGTTTTCCCTGCATGTATGTCCATGAGAGGGCCTCAGATCCCCTGGAACCAGAATTACAGAGGAAGGTGCTGCAAATCCAACACAGGTTCACATAACTGCTAAGCTCTCTCTCCAGAAAGGCCCTCATGCCTCCCGTTGTTTGGACACGAGGTTTCCCAATGAAGAGTAGGAGACTGGACTGGAATTCATGATCCACCTGCTTCAGCCTCCCAAGTGCTGAGATTATTTGTACACGTACACCACCAACGGGACTTGTCTCTCAGTCTTGAGTTCGGTTTCATTCATTCTCCAGATCTTGCAGGTGGAGGGAACAAGATCTAGTAGGTAGCTTGTCTTTCAGTTCTCGCAGAAACTAAACTCATCTACAAACAAGCCTAGTTCTCTCCCTTTAATCTCCCTGGTCAAGGACCTTGCCTCTCCTACAGTGTCCATTCCTGTGTCATTGCAAGAGGCCTGGCCAACCCCTTGACCTCCAGGGTGATCCAACTTCCCAGGAAGGTGACCCGAGCTGGGACTTTTTTTTTTTTTTTTTAATGCAGTTGTTGGATATCCCACCCATCCAAATGGTGGGATATCTAGTTGCCCTTTTTTTGCACTGGGAGCTTAAAAAAAAAAAAAAAAGCCTGTAAAGTCTCTCCCTTGGCCATCGTAAAGTTGACAGGGTGTGTGGCGAAGCTCTGACACTCCCCCATCCCCCAGCTTGGTCCTCTAGTTTGGGAGGCTGGCTGGACAAGGCCTGAGCTCCACTGTCTTGCTTCAGCCAGATTGAGCTGGACCACACCCCTGACCCTCGGAGTTAGGCTCTCCCAAGGGTAAGATCCAGGTCTCCCTTCATTCTGGGGCTTCAGTTCCGACGGGGAAGTATGCCCTAGTCCTGACCGGTGCCTCAGGTCGCAATGTCGGCCACGGGACCAGGGTAGCTGACCCGCCCCGGCCGCCGTAAGCCTCACCCGCCCAAAGGGTTGAGCTGGTCCTTGAGCGTGAGGTAGTAGGCGGGGCAGCGCTCTCTGGACCCGCCCCACGTGGAGTGGACCAATGGAAGTGCACTGTGCCAGGTCCCGCCTACACGAGAGGGGCAGAACTGCGCAGGCTCCCGAAGCGCCCGGGCGGGCCGGCTGGCTGGGAAGATGGCGGCGGAAGCCCTGGTCAGCGGCGCCGCAGAGGAGCGGGCCGGGGGTGTCCCAAGTGTGCAGCTTAGGGCCAGCGCCGGGCCATGAGCGCGCCGCCATCGAATCCTCGAGCCGTGGAGCCCGCCTGCGCCCCTTGCCATGGCGCGGCTCGCGGACTACTTCGTGCTGGTGGCGTTCGGGCCGCACCCGCGCGGTGAGTGCTGAGTCTCAGCGCCGAGGATCGAGCTAGGGGCTGAGGGACTGGGACTGAGGACTCGAAGCTAAGAAGACCCGACCGGAGGCAGGGTCAGGACTTGGGGCCGAGCTCTCGGGGCTTGCGAAAAGAGGCCTCCGTAGTTATTGGCCACGGTGGCGTCGGGGCAACCCGCGAACACCTCGGACTAGTTGGCCTGTGTAAGAACCGTCCTCCTACACCTGGGCACCTGCGTCGGTGTTCCGAGGTGGGCAGGGGCGTGTAGCCCGGGCGTGGGAGGCTGGAGGACCCTGTTGCAGTTCAGTCTCCCCGATTCCAAGTTAGGTGGGATGGGCTCACCCCGCCTTGGCCGGCTGCCGGTGGCTGTGTCTGGGAATTTCAGAGAGGGGGGCGGAACGTTTGGTTTTCCAGCTTCTCTGACCCAATGCTAGGTCTGAAGCCTCAAGCACGCTTGATGGGGTGCAGTGGAGGGGGAGGGCTTCATAGGTGGCATTGAGCCGGACTTCAGAAGAAAGTGTCAGACTTGGAGAAGAGCATTCCTGGTGCTCAAGCCTGTAAGCCAGGCCCTCAGTAGGGGATCAGTGTGGTGATTGATACTCGTGTCTAGGAGGCCCTGATCTGGAGTTAGCACCTGTGTCTGAGAGCCCTTCAGTCCAGGGGGTAGGAGAAAACGGAGCCTGACAGTGACATCAGCAACAGCCATGGAGACAACAGTGTTGGGGTGTTGGCTGGAGTCCTCAGTGTGCCAGGCCCTGCACAACCCTTTGTGTGTATGATCTCATTTCTTCCAATAGCCTACTGAGATTGCCTTGCTGTTGCCCTATCTTCAGCATAGAATCTGGCACAGAGAAGTTGAGTGTGGGTCTGGAATGGAGGCTGGGACTTGTACTCTGGCTATCAGAGACCACCTGCAGAGGGGCAGTATCTTAGGGACAACTGTGGCCAGATGAGGTAGCCCCTAACTCCTAGATGTGATGCCTCCTACCATGTTCCAGTTATCTCTTCCACACAGTTATTCTGCTCCTTCTCAGACCAGCTGTCACTGTCACCATTCAGGCCTCAAACTTTCTTCTTTGCTTTTCTTCTTGCTAAGTCTCCACTAGGACTGTTCCTTTGTTTAATGACCACAGGCTGGACCCTATATGCACTGGAAAACATCCTCCTCTTCATCATCGTCATCATCATCACCACCATCATTACCTCTGTCTCCAGATCTTGTTCAGTACCCTCTTACCAAGCACCCGCTTCTCTCTGCTCTCATGTATTCAAGTTTATATCTTTTGGCACTCAGTCACGAGCATCTGTCTTTCCCTCTAGAGAGGGAGTTCTCAAAGGCAGAGACCACATTGTCTTCATCTCCCTGTCTTCTTTGAGCAGGAGGCTTGCCACCAATGTTGTACTGGCTCACAGAGAGAAACCTGTGCGCCAAGGCATATGTGAAGGCCAGTGAGGCTCCTCTGGAACAGGAAAGCTGCTGGAGAGTGAGGAGGCAATGCTGGCTGAAGGCTTGGGTTTCTCCGAGGGGTCGAGGGCTGGGTACAGGGTGCTGGGTGCTGGGCCAGGGCTGGAGGAACACAATGGACTTTGATGGTGGTGAGAGTCTGGAATGAAGAAGGCCGGTGAGGCAGAATGTAGGTAGAGGCCAGGTTGGGGAGGTCTGCTGGGAGTAGGGTAAAATTGAGGGTGACATGAGGTGTGGGTGGGCTCCAGAAGTTGCTATGACACATGTGGGCCTACTGATAGAGCCATGCAAGAGGCATGGACCTCTGACCTCTGTTCAGGACAGGATAGAAGGTTATGACCAGAGGTGGCTACTTTTCCTGAATGGTGTGATGGAGTAATTCTCAAATTACCCATCACTGTGGAAACTGAAGGCCAATGAGCTCTCTAAGCATTGCCTTCTAGGGTCAAAGTTGACTGGTTGCTGGCTAACCACTCAGCTTCAAGGCATTCCTTTGAGGAACCTGCCTAGAATGGGGTTTCTGGGTGTGGGCTGAAGGCATATCTATAAGGCAAAGGATGTGAGAATCAAGAGCAGAAGACCCCAGACTGAGGTGCACACTGAAGATTAGTCATCCTTCCTTTGTCACTCTTCACCCTTAGCTTGTGCCAGTCACTGTGCACTCTGCCTCAGTGTCTTTGTCTTCATATGGAATGAGCCATACGGAGCTGCTCAGAGGCTGTCAGGAACACGTGTGTGTAGAGGGTAGCACAGGACGGGCCCAAGGAGATAGTTTCCATCTAAGGTCTGAGTAGCTGATGTCCGAATACTGCTAGGTAGGTGTTTCTGAGGAAGGTGAAGGGCCCACTGTGTGCTGACTGCCCTAGGATGCAGGGTCTTTTAGATGAAAAGGTACGAGTGAGAGGAGACCTTAGTTTTGTTCTGAATCATAACCTTTTCTCTGGAACTGCTAGGAGTAGAACCTTGTTGTTGAGCGCCTTTTTAAGCTGTCTCAGTTGGGCCCAGAGTCCTACCAGAGGTAGCATTCTGGTTGCTAATGGTTACAGTTGGTGACCTGTGGGCAAGGCTACAGACAGTAAAAATGCCTGGGCTGTGTGTAACCCTTTCACTTTAGACTCTAAAGTTTAGAGGGTGCTAGATGGCACAGCATAGGACTTTCACCTGGTGAGTAGAGCTGTGTGCCTTGTCTTGTCACTAACTAGACATCTTTTTTAGCGTGAGGGACCAGACAGCATAGCTTGAAACCCCTACCCAGTTCCCAGATGTGGTCACTTAATTGCTTGTAGCTTGGCCAGTCCTCAGTTATCTGGGAATACCAGCTATCAGACACTTTACCTGACTCACACCTGACAGGTTCCCTTCTACTACTGCTAGGGAGGAAGAGCTACATCTCCATCAACCAAGAAAACTATTTGTATTCCATCATCTGACCTCCTTCAGCCTTGATGGTAATGAGGTGGCCACATTCTTGGGCCCATCTGCTGTCCCCACCCATGGCCCTGCCCTCCCTCTAGATCAGGTTGGGGCTGTTTGGGGTGGCTGCAGTTCCCTCCCTGCTCCCCCCACACCCTGAGAGCTTAAGGGTCCAAGGTCTTGGATTAAAGTTTCTGTGGTCCGTTTATAGATTGGGGGTAGGTCAAAGAGAACATATGAAAGAGCTGTAGGCTCCCGCTGCTCATGCATGTCAGCTGCAGCTTGCCTGGGGCATTGTATCTTCGTGTTCAGGTCTGATAGGTAGAAAAGCAGGAAGGCAGTATCCTTTTGTTTCCTCTCCCTTTTCCTATAGCTAGACTCCTGAGAGGCAGCAGCTACCTGGTGCTGTCCAGCAAGTATGGTGAGGCATGTGGTAAGTCAGTCAGGGTGCTGTTCTTTCTGGACCTTCCCACAGTGCACATTGTCCATGGCTGGCCCTCCAGGCATCGGAGCTTACACTAGTGATGAGGTGCTGCCACAGATGACAGAATACATGATCTGTATTCTGCCCCCCAGTCTGCATGGGCCTGGCTGCTGGAGGAAGCTCTTGCTGAGGTGCTTTGAGTATAGGAATCCCAGTGTATCTTCCTAGGGTGGGCCTACCCAGCCTGTGGGTTCAAGAATAGGTCAGGGACTTCCCATCTCTGCTTTGGTGGACCTTGGTATCCATCTTCCATAGGCTGCCCAAAGAGCACTGCCTCGTAATATATGACTGTGCTATTGGGATTCGTTCTATTAGGGTTGGGATAAGGAGGGAGGATGCGCCTGCTCTTGTCTACTCAAAGTGGGCAGTACTTTGTTGGATTAAGTACAGTCATTGCAGGTTACTCTTGTTGCTAAAAGTACACACACAGAGGAACATGGCAAAATCCCTCACACAAATGCAAGCCAGTAGTCTGGGGTCTCAGAGAAGCCAAAAGAGTTAACAAGGCTTCCTCATGGTCTCATTGGGAGGGCCTGCTGTACCATAGGGCTCCGGAAGTTGTTCTGCACTTCTGACTGAAGAACCTGTTTGTTTGTGAGGTGTGAGTTGGGCAGGGCGTGGGGAAGATGGTCATATAGCTGACTACTGCATTCAACAAGCCCTAATTAGGCTATAGTCTGTGCCATGCACAGGAACTTGTGTCTGTTCAGGCTACTACAGGTGTACCAGTTGCCTGGAGAGGGGCTTATACTTGTTGGGGGGAGGACCTCAGGGTCCTGCTACAGGCCCCAGATTTGGATAGAGTAGATAGCAAGCTTCTTAGAGGAGGCACTAGACTGAAACCTGAAAGTCAAATCCTGGGCTGTTACAGTACAGAGAAGGGCCTCAGGAGAGATGCTCACTGGGCTGTCTACCTGTCTACCTTTATGAGGCAGTTGGGAGTCTCAGGAAAGGAGTTCTTTAGAGTGTAGAATCCTCAGAAGGGGACTAGAGAGATGGTTCAGCGGTTAAGAGCACAGACTGCTCTTCTAGAGGTCCTGAGTTTAATTCCCAGCAACCATCTGTAATGGGATCTGATGCACTCTTCTAGTGTGTGTCTGAAGACAGCTACAGTGTACTCACATAAATAAAAAATAAATAAATCTTATTAAAAAAAAAAAAAAAAGAATCCTCAGAAGGCTTTCAAGCTAGTGGGAAGTGGGAATTAACAGTGCACAGGATGAGGGATGCTGGCAGTGGAAGGTGACCATCCTCTCTGCCAACTCCCCTGGGTTGAGAGGCTGCTGAAAACAACCCTCAGAAGGCTCCTAGCCCTCCTGGCCTTGTGGGAAGGCTGCAGAGCAGAGGCTGCAGTCCCTGTCTGTATACCCCCCCCTTCCTTCCTCCGCATGCTGCCTCGTGGCAAGAACTGGGTGAGCCCTGGGTGCCAGCCAGGGCTGGGCCCAGATGGTGGTTTAGGGCCGAGTACAAGGAGGCTCTTGCCCGAGTGGGTGGGGGGAGGAGCCACGACTGAGAGGGTGTTAGTGTGTGTGTGTGTGTGTGTGTGTGTGTGTGTGTGTGTGTGTGTGTGTGTGTTTTCACAGTACATGTACTACCCAAGCCTGTTGAGGGTGGGACCTGAGGAACCCCCTGGGGGTTTTATCTTGGTGGGACAGGTGTGTGGGTGTGTGTAGGTAGGCATGACACCAGCAAACACCTGTCCCTTCCTTGTCTGTTGCCTGTCGCCTGCAGGGTGTTGGTGGTGGGAGGAGGGGAGCAGGAAGCTGAGGTTTTGTGAGTCAGAATGGGCTCCTGCACCCCACCACCTCCTGCTTAGCAGCAACCTTCCTAGTGCTCACAGGCTTGGTGCTTTCTCCATGGCTCTGGAGGGATGCGTGGTCTCCCATGGTTGCAGCCGACCTGGGAATTGTGGATTGTTGTGTGGGCCTAGTGGTTCAGCACAACTGTGTTCAAGTGGACAGGCTGGGCGGATGTGAGGCCATAGCCCAGCAAGCAGGCCCACTGCACACAGAAGTTTTCTGGAACTTCGATTGAGCAGGGGGATCCATGAAAAGACTTTATGTAGAGCACCCTCTCCTCAGTGTCTGCTCTGCTTCTTCCCCTGGTAGGAGCCTCTGCATTGAGGCTGGTCCATGTAAGGGATGGGAGAGCATTGTGCCCTGCAAATCTAAAGCCGTATGTGTGAGAGGCAAAGTGAGGAGGCCCGTCTTTCTTTCCATACCACAGTGATGCTCAACCTATGGGTTGGGACCCCTTTGGGGTCATATGTCAGATATCTTGAATATTTAGATATTCACATTGCAATTCATAACAGTAGCAAAATTACAGCCATGAAGTAGCAACGAAATAATTGTATGGTTGGGAGTCACCACAACACAAGGAACATGAGGAATATTAAAAGGTTGCAACATTAGGAAGGTTGAGAAGCATGCCGTACCATGCTCCATCTTCCATGTGTATATGAGGCAAAGGAAGTCATCACACATCCTCACTGCTGCCCTCACTTTGCCTCCTGATCTGGTGGTGCAAGGTGAGCTGCAGACAAGGAGCTTCACTCCACCTACAGAGACTGTACTTAGAAGTATTTCCCTTGCTGGTACATACTGAGGGAGCCTGGGAGCTTCAGGGCTCAAAGGGGCAGCATATACTAGCTAAACTCTTTGTTTTTGGAGACTCGTGTTCTGGGAGGAACTGTCTCTGAGGTACTGTGGATAGGTAGCAATTTGGATCCATGGTTGGTGTTTCTACCCCCATCATAAGAGGAGCTGAGGTTTGAATTCCACACATGGGCCCAGGGCAGACAGGTGACAGGGATCACCAAGATAACCCAAGTATGTCCTGTATATCCATACATGCCCACTCCCTGCATGGTGCTCATTGTCTGGCAGGAGCTGAGGCTAAAGCTGCAGGTTGGCAGTCAGGGAAGATGTGGAGTTAGCTAAAACGCCTCCTCCTCCCTGTACGATGAAAGGTTAGGTTGGGCTGGTAGGTGAGAGGAAGGATCTGGGGGCTTCTCTGTGTGCTTTATGGTGGCCTTGGGGTCTGCACCTATCCAATGGTTATCTACCCAGAAGTTTATTTAGAGGAATGGTAGATCTGGGAGCTTAGGTTGGTCTGGTGCCAGATGAGAAGAGGCTGCTTCCATCTGGGGCCAGTCTGACAGTATGAGGGTTGGGGTGTGTGGGGAAGGGTGCTCTGACCACCTGCTCTTGTTCTCAGGGAGTGGGGAAGGCCAGGGCCAGATCCTGCAGCGCTTCCCGGAGAAGGACTGGGAGGACAACCCTTTCCCCCAGGGCATTGAGCTGGTGAGTGTGGAGGCGTATATAGCATTAAGGGAAAGTCAGGTCCACTGTTGGGGGCAGCTGGCTTCACAGGCAGGGTGTCTTGCTCATGTCACTGTGTCCCTCATGGGCTTCACCCTAGATGGTGAGGCCAGAGCTGTGTTACTCCTTTCACCAAGAGGGCTGAGGCGAGGAGGTAAGGTGTTCCTTAGGTAACTAACAGGAGCTTCATGTACCCTGCAGCTCCAGGCCCTGGCAGTGCAGATGCTTGAGGATAGGTGGTAGGGGTGAGGGGAGAGTTTTTGTTAGAGGTGTGGGCGCAGGCACTAACTGCTGATCCCTCTCTGCAGTTTTGCCAGCCCAGTGGGTGGCAGCTATGTCCCGAGAGGAATCCACCAACTTTCTTTGTGGCTGTCCTTACTGACATCAACTCTGAGAGGCACTACTGCGCCTGCTTGACCTTCTGGGAGCCAGTGGAGTCCACACAGGTCAGCGTAAGCTCTGGTGTGCAACATGTGAAGCTGAGCCTTGGGCCATGGCCAGCTTGCTCTGCCTCTGGGGGTATGTTCCTGTTGGGGAAGGCCGAGTCTCAGTCACCTGTCTTCACTTGGTCTCATGGGATGACTCTGATTAGAGCCAGGAGAATGGGTTTCTGTCTGCAGGAAGTGACATGCACTGAAGATGCCACAGAGAAAGAGGAAGAGGCAGATGGCGGGGGCCAAGCACGGCTGTCATCCACAGCCCCAGCCCAGCCTGGCCAGCTTTTTGCTCCAAAGACTCTGGTTCTGGTGTCTCGACTGGACCATGCCGAAGTGTTCAGGGTGAGTAGGGCCACCATAGCAGCAAGACTGGGCATGGGTGTTCCTGTCAGTTGTACCACTGTTCCCTATCTGGTTGTTGCAGAATAGCCTTGGTCTCATCTATGCTATCCATGTGGAAGGCCTGAATGTGAGCCTCGAGAATGTGATTGGGAACTTGCTCACATGCACCGTCCCTTTGGCTGGCGGGTCTCAGGTGGGTCTTGGAGACAGCTGGATGGCCACAGGCCTTCCTGGTACAATCATAGGAGGCTGGGGGGCAGTCCCTGTGAGGTGCTGATAGTCTGGCTAACTGAGCACACTCAGCCCGAAGCCTTAGATACTCCCTTCTGCTTTTGGTGCCATCCTTTGCTGTCTGTTCTTAGCCCTGTCTACTTATTTGGCTTCGTACCTGTACCTTTGCACCTGCATTTTCCTTCTCTCTATCTTCTTGATCACTGGGAATGTTCCTGTCACTGGGTGCTGTTGTCCGTGTATCTGTCTGCTTCCTACTCTGTGCCCTGTGTCTAATGGTGTCTCTCTGTCTGTCTGTCCTGTGCAGCTGGACTCTGTTGAGGAAGGAGCGGTATGGATTCTTTGTTTCTTCTGCCCACTCAGGCCCTGCCCCCAACCCAGATCAGAGGCATCTCCCCCTTACCTTGAGTTTTCTCTGCAGCACTGCTCAGCCAACAGAGGCAGGGTGTGACCTTTCCCTCCAGTCATCTAAGCCAGTCCCATCTCAAGATTTGTCAGCTCACCTGGGGCCAAGTGCTCAGATTTGATCCAACTATACTGCTAAGCTCTGGTCATTTTCTTTCTACAGAGAACCATCTCTTTGGGGGCTGGTGACCGGCAGGTCATTCAGACTCCACTGGTAGACTCACTGCCTGTCAGCCGCTGTAGTGTAGCCCTGCTCTTTCGCCAGCTGGGTGAGACTGTCTATCATACCCCACCCCCAATTTCCTGCCCTGGGGCTGGCGGTCAGAGGTGTGGGTGCTCCCTGGGTTCTGGAGTAGGGACATGGGCCCTCACCAGACCTTCTTCTTTCTTCAGGTATCACCAATGTGCTGTCTTTGTTCTGTGCTGCCCTTACTGAGCACAAAGTCCTCTTCTTGTCCAGGAGCTACCAACGTCTAGCAGATGCTTGCAGGGGCCTCTTGGCACTGCTGTTCCCTCTCAGATACAGGTGCTTTTCTGCCTGTCCCCTCTTCCTGTCTCCTTCAGGTCCCTCTGCCTACCCTATGTCCTATGTCTAGGGCTTACAGTGTCTTCTGGCCTGTTACAGCTTCACATATGTGCCCATCCTGCCGGCACAGCTGCTGGAAGTCCTTAGCACACCTACGCCTTTCATCATCGGGGTCAATGCAGCCTTCCAGGCAGAGACTCAAGAGCTGGTAAGGGCTGTGCTTTGTGTCTGTATCACTGCCTAGGTGGCTGGTCTCTCACTGTGTGTTCTTTTTGGTGCACAGCTGGACGTGATTGTTGCTGATCTTGATGGAGGGACAGTGACTGTCCCTGAGTGTGTGCACATTCCACCCTTGCCAGAGCCACTACAAAGCCAGACCCACAATGTTCTGAGCATGGTGAGGGTTGGGGTCAGGGTGGGGCTGGAACCTGGGGCTGTGGGAGCCATCACCTGACAGCCAGTGAACCCTAAGGTCACTATGCAGTTGTCCCTGCTCCCCTCTGCTTCCACAGGTCCTGGATCCAGAGCTGGAGTTGGCTGACCTTGCCTTTCCACCCCCTACAACATCTGCTTCCTCCCTGAAAATGCAGGTGGGGATCACTGCTGCTCTGGTATAAGATTGCATTGCCTGCCTCTAATGGCCAGACTGATAGTGTCACTCAGCCTACCTCCAAGCTGACCTCAGGCTTCTCCAACCTAGGCAGGAAGCAGCCTGGGAGCAAAGGAGCTATACAGATAGTCAGGTGTGGTGATTGTGCTGAGTCGGAACAGTGGACCAGTCAAGGGGCTCTGAACAGGAAGGAGCCGTCTGTTCAATTCTTGTAGGACTCACTTGGCTAAGAAACACTGTTGGGAGAGGCAAAGGGGGTGGCAGAGGTGTTTGGGAAACCTGTGTGTCTGGCCGTGAATGGGAGTGGAGAAAAGTACCCAGGTCATTGGATGTTTCTGGGGACCTGATACTCACCTGCACTGACCTGCTTTCCCAGGACAAGGAGCTTCGTGCTGTCTTTTTGCGGCTCTTTGCTCAGCTCCTGCAGGGTTACCGCTGGTGCCTGCACATTGTGCGCATCCACCCGGAACCCGTCATTCGCTTCCATAAGGTAGGCTGTGGGATTGGGGCTGGAGCTGGCTTCATGAGTCCGTGAGGAGCTAACTTCCTGGTGTTCTCCCAGGCAGCATTCTTAGGCCAGCGTGGACTGGTGGAAGATGATTTCCTGATGAAAGTTTTGGAGGGGATGGCCTTTGCAGGCTTTGTATCAGAGCGTGGGGTCCCCTACCGTTCCACAGACCTGTTTGATGAGGTACAGCCCTGTCTTTGCCTGTCTACCTGCCCCTTCCCCAACCCACTCAACTGACCTCATCACCCTGCCTCCTTTCCCCTTAGCTGGTGGCTCATGAGGTAGCACGGATGCGAGCAGATGAGAGCCATCCCCAGCGTGTCCTGCGTCATGTCCAGGAACTCGCAGAGCAACTTTATAAGAATGTATGGTGGGTGACATGGAGGGCATGCTTCCACTTTGGTCCTGGCCCACTAGCCAATGTCTGCCCATGTTCCCTCAGGAAAACCCATACCCAGCTGTGGCAATGCATAAAGTGCAGAGGCCAGGAGAGGCCAGTCACCTGCGGCGGATCCACCGGCCATTCCCCCGGCTAGATGAGGGCACAATTCAGTGGATTGTGGACCAGGCTGCGGCCAAGATGCAGGGCGCACCTCCAGCTGTCAAAGCTGAGAGGAGGACCACTGTGCCTTCAGGGCCCCCCATGAGTATGTAACTTGAAGGGGAAGGCCTGCTGGCTTAGGATGGGTACAGGGCCTGGAGTTAAAGTGAACACATCCTTTCTCTTTAGCGGCCATACTAGAACGGTGCAGTGGGCCTCATATCAACAGTGCCCGTCGCCTGGAGGTAGTACGGAATTGCATCTCCTATGTGTTTGAAGGAAAAATGCTTGAGGCAAAGAAGGTGAGGCCTGTCAGGTAGAACTTGTAATCTGGGCTTTGGGCAGCAGGTCTTAGGAGACTCAGTTCGTTCTTCTAGTGTGGTAAATGCTGAGTTTGTTCAGTGCCTGGTTGGATAGGAGGATGCTCTTTCATCTGAGTGAAAAGCAGTACAGTGTATACACTGCACACAGTGGAGACTTGTGCTTGTCAAACGTCTTTGGAGTGTGTTTGTTTGTTTGTTTGTTTGTTTGTTTGTCTGTCTGTCTGTCGGGGGGAAGAGTTTTCAAGACAGGATCTTTATAGCCCAGGCTGGCCTGCAACTCACTATATAAGCAAAGCTGGCTTTGCTCTTACCTGTCTCAGCCTCTTGAGTGCTGGGATTACAGACATAGCCACCACGTCTGGTTTTATATTGCTTTAATAATAATCTTGCATGCTATTCTGCTCTTCATGTGTCCATGAACACGTTTGAGGTCTTAGTATCATTTGTGTGGTGTTCCTGTGGAGCCTCTCTCCAGACCACATGTCTACACTTGCTTGGGAGCCTGCATCGTGCACATACCTTGTGCCTCTGTCCTCGTGAACTGTCATTTGTGGAATTGCTGGGTCTTTTGGAAGATTTAGTCTGTATTGGTCAATGAAACCCAGAGCCTGCGCACACCTGAGCTGCACACACCTGAGCTGCGCTGGCTTTTGGCTTTTTCTCTGCGTAGAGCCTCAGCTTGACTCTGGGTGAGGACCTCCCTATACTGCCTTCTGCTCTACATTCCCTCGTCTCTGCTTTCAGCTGCTTCCAGCTGTACTCAGGGCCCTGAAGGGGCGAGCTGCCCGTCGCTGCCTCGCCCATGAGCTTCACCTGCACGTGCAGCAGAACCGTGCAGTTCTGGATCATCAGCAGTTTGACTTTGTCGTCCGCATGATGAATTGCTGCTTGCAGGTGAAGCTGGCCCTCATCTTACCAGTGATACCACATGAGGGAAGAGGGGGTCTCTCCCATGTGATAGGGTGGGGGTGGTCCATAGTCTGAGGAGGATGGGGAACTGAAGAGAGTTCTTGTTGGAAGTGACTTTGAACCCTGAGGCAACAGGCCCAGGTGGCAGTGGCGGGAGATGCTGGCCTGTGATGGCCAGAGAGGTGGGATTGGGTGTGAATGCTCTCTAGGGGGCTTTCCCATCACTCATGGCTCTGCTCACAGGATTGCACTTCCCTGGATGAGCATGGCATTGCAGCTGCACTGCTGCCTCTGGTCACAGCCTTCTGCAGGGTAAGTGTTGGGAGTAAGTTGGGGCTAGGTTTCCTCTCTATGAGCTAGGTGTACTGCCTCTGAGCTCATGACCTTTCCAACTTCATTTCTATAGAAGCTGAGCCCAGGGGTGACACAGTTTGCATACAGCTGTGTTCAGGAGCATGTAGTGTGGAGCACACCACAGTTCTGGGAGGCTATGTTCTATGGGGATGTACAGACCCATATCCGGGCCCTCTACCTGGAGCCCTCTGATGGTGTGAGCCCCATCCAGGTATGCAGGACGTTTTGGATCTGGGTTGTCTGGGGCAGGCACCTTGGCCTTGCCTTACTCTTGTGCCGTGACAGGAGACTGGGGAGGCACAGTCTCAGGATGATGAACGATCTGCCCTGGATGTGGCTTCAGAGCAGAGGCGCCTGTGGCCGACCCTGAGCCGTGAGAAGCAGCAGGAACTGGTACAGAAGGAGGAAAGCACTGTGTTCAGCCAGGCCATCCACTATGCCAACCGCATGAGCTACCTTCTGCTGCCTCTGGACAGCAGCAAGAGCCGGCTGCTGCGGGAGCGGGCAGGGTTGGGAGACCTGGAGAGTGCCAGCAACAGCCTGGTCACCAACAGGTGGGGTGGGGCCAGTGGTGAGGCCTGGGTCAGGAATAAGGCTTATGGTGGGGTTGTGGGGGTGCTAGTGCTCACATACCCCCCTCTTGGCCCAGCATGGCAGGCAGTGTTGCTGAGAGCTATGACACAGAGAGTGGCTTTGAAGACGCAGAGACGTGCGATGTGGCTGGGGCAGTGGTCCGCTTCATCAACCGCTTTGTGGACAAGGTTTGCACAGAGAGTGGGGTCACCAGCGACCACCTCAAAGGACTGCATGTCATGGTGCCAGGTATGGTGATACTGGTATGGGAGCATTCCTTAGATGAGTGGCTGTAGGGGCCCAGGGTGTGAGACCTGCTCTCCCCTAGACATTGTCCAGATGCACATTGAGACCCTGGAGGCTGTACATCGTGAGAGCAAGAGGCTGCCCCCGATACAGAAGGTGAGCAGTGGCTGACCAGCTGTGCATACAAAGTCTGGGCTGTGTTCTAAGTTTCTGTTCTGTTTCCTGGGTAGCCCAAGTTGCTGAGGCCACGCCTATTGCCTGGTGAGGAGTGTGTCCTCGATGGCCTTCGAGTGTACCTACTACCAGATGGGCGTGAGGAGGGTGCAGGAGGCAGTGGAGGGGGCCCTGCTCTACTTCCAGCTGAGGGTGCTGTCTTCCTTACCACATACCGCGTCATCTTCACGGGGATGCCTACTGACCCCCTGGGTAAGCCTTTGGACCTTTCTGTGCCTCTCCCAGCTCTTTGGAGGAGATAAGACTTCCCTTTCCCTCCCCTTTTCTCAAAGAATCAAAGCCTGATGAGAGCTAGGCCCTTGTCTGGGCCTTTCCCACCCACCCAAGACAGAATTCTGTATTTGGTACCCTGAGACGTTATCCCTTTCTTCTCCCTTCCCCTCATGACTCTGCTTAAGTGGGGGAGCAGGTAGTAGTCCGCTCCTTCCCTGTGGCTGCATTGACCAAGGAGAAGCGCATTAGTGTGCAGACCCCTGTGGACCAGCTTCTGCAGGATGGGCTGCAGCTTCGTTCCTGCACATTCCAGGTGTGTAAACTCTCGTCCACTGCAGCTAAGTTGAGCCCTATAAGTGGTTTCCTGCCGGGGGCTGTTGACTTGGGGGTGTCACATTGACTATAATGGGACTTTCTTGGACCCACCAGCAGTATAAATGAGACATGGAGACTTTTAATATAATTTAAAGCTTAGGCCTTTTTCTTGGGCAGTCTTCCTGCTCCTTTAAACTTAACACAACTAACTAGCCCACCTCCTGCCAGTGGCTAGCTCTAAACTTTTTATGCTCTGCTGCAGCCCGTGTCTGTTCCTTCCATGTCTCCAACATCTATCTGCCTTCTTCTCCTGCTTCATTCTCTCTCCCTAGAAGTTCCCCTCTACCTCCTGCCCATCTATTGGCTATCAGTTCTTTATTACAACCAATCAGCAGCAAGACAATCTCTGATACAGTTCTAGATTGCCTGTAGGCATAGAGGACTGTCTGACCTTTAAGTATCTGAGCAGGTGTGGAAGAACAAGTATTAACAAATATAAGGCCGTTCGTTGAGAGGCCATAGGAATGACAATACATAACCCCTCCAGCATTTAGCTCTTTGCCAGAATAGAACTGACACTTGGAAATACAGAGATACACCTTCACACATATAAAGAAAAGGTTACCCCAACAGTTCTCAGCTTGCTATCATTTGACCTTTTGAAATAGTGGCCTGTGTCTGTATTGTTATCCTTGGGCCATTGACCTTTGAGTCCAAGTTACGAGTGTACTGTGTCTCTGCTGAGATGTCATCAGTTAGCACTGAAATTTACTGTTTATATGCATTGGACCTTGAGTTACATGAACATGATACCTTTCCTCCAAGTTTACCTGCCTCTGTAGTGTGCATGCCATAAGAAGGGAGCCTGTGAACTGAATACTATCTGATTGGGGGGGAGCTTGAGGGTCACTTAGAGCCCTGAGGGTTTATTTTTTTCTGACCCAGTTGCTGAAAATGGCCTTTGATGAGGAGGTGGGATCTGACAGTGCTGAGCTCTTCCGAAAGCAGCTACACAAGCTTCGGTACCCACCAGACATCAGGGCCACCTTTGCATTCACACTTGGCTCAGCTCACACACCTGGCAGGCCACCACGGGTTACCAAGGACAAGGGTCCTTCATTCAGGTATGGATCCCAGAGCCAGAGCAGCCAGGGGCTTGCTGTGCCCCTTGCAGAGTCTTCCTAGACTTCCTGTCCTCTCATCTCTGTTGGACTTTTACACCCCAGAACCCTGTCCCGGAACCTTGTGAAGAATGCTAAAAAGACCATTGGGCGACAGTATGTTACTCGTAAGAAATATAACCCCCCTGGCTGGGAGCATCGGGGCCAGCCACCCCCTGAGGACCAGGAGGACGAGATCTCAGGTGGGAGCAGGGTCAGGGAGACCGCTGTGCTCTTTATCAGAGATGACCCCATGGAGGCTGGGGCCTGGGTGGTCTTTGGGTGATGACCCCCAACTGTACCGTTTACACAGTGTCAGAGGAACTGGAGCCTAGCACACTGACCCCGTCCTCAGCCTTGAAGCCCTCTGACCGCATGACCATGAGCAGCCTGGTGGAGCGGGCATGTTGCCGTGACTACCAGCGCCTTGGACTAGGTACCCTGAGCAGCAGCCTGAGCCGGGCCAAGTCTGAGCCCTTTCGCATCTCTCCTGTTAATCGCATGTATGCCATATGTCGCAGGTGAGGGCTGGCTAGAACACGCCAGGAAGATTTTTGCCAGGACTGACTAGGGTGGTAGGCAGTACTTGGACACCTTCCCTGCTTGCCATGGATCCTGGAGAAACAAGGAGCATGGTGAATAGAGAGTTGGGCTGCAGGTTTGGTGGAGGCTCCCAGATGAGCATGAAGAGCCATGAATTTGCTCCATTGTGCTCACCCTGTTAGCTCTTCTTGCCGCCTCTGTGTAAGGCTGCTGTCTTCATGATTCTTCCAATTCCTACAGCTATCCAGGGTTGCTGATTGTTCCCCAGAGCATCCAGGACAATGCCCTGCAGCGTGTATCCCGCTGCTACCGCCAGAACCGCTTCCCTGTGGTCTGCTGGCGCAGTGGGCGCTCCAAGGCTGTGTTGCTGCGTTCTGGGGGCCTACACGGCAAAGGTGTTGTTGGTCTCTTCAAGGCCCAGAATACACCTTCTCCAGGTACTCCTCCTTTGTTCTTCCTATGTCTGCCTACCCTGCCTGTCCAATCGCTACCTCCTTCAGCTCCAGCTTTTCCTTTCTCAGGCCAGGCCCAGGCTGACTCTAGCAGCCTGGAGCAAGAGAAGTACCTGCAGGCTGTGGTCAGCTCCATGCCACGTTATGCTGACTCATCAGGACGAAACACACTTAGTAGCTTCTCCTCGGCCCACATGGGTGGTCACGGTGAGAGAGTGCTTTTGAGTAAATGGTGGCCGTAGAGCAAAGAGGACTTTGTGGGGGCTATGGCGGAATTTATGCTGGGCCAGCCAGCAGGGGCAGAAGTGGCTTGACTGTGGTATTGGGTATGGGACAAAGAGAGGGACTCCTCTCCGAGTTCTAGGACAGGGCAGAAATACTGCTCAGACCAGGTGAGTGTCCTGAGGCCCTGTCTCCTCTGACCATAACCCTGACCATTTCCTCACCTTCCATAAACCAGCATATCCACCAGAGGCCTCTAGGTCCAACAGATGTTCCATCCGCCCCTTGCTGTGTTTGCCGATGCCTAAAGCCCTTGGAACACCCTTAAACTCATTTTCTCGTCCTTCCTCTACTCTGTCTACTTCCAGCTTCCACTCTGCCTGTTAGTGGACCTTCATATCTGTCTGCCCTGGCTCTTTGGGTTTTGTCTGCACTGTTCTTGCTGTCCTTGTTATCCCCTATACATAGCTCCACAGTACCTGAACACACTAAAAGAGGCGCCAGGCCAACCTTCTTCCCATGCTGACTTCTGCCTGTGAGGCGCGGACACAGTTTTCTGCCTGAAAACTGCTACATCATAATTGTGTGCGGTCTCTTCTGTCCTTATTATGCATTAGGTCTGTTGCCTGAAGGAGGCCCAGAGATGAGGTGTGTGCCTCTGGCTATTAGTTTAGCCCCTTCTTTTGCTACCTGGCACTTGCTGCCCCTCTCTAGCTGTGGGCTGGACTGTTTTCACAGATGGTCTAGATGGCAGTACTAAAAGAGGGGTGCCTTGTGTATGCTCTGAACACTATCTGTGAGGGCAGATAGCCTGGTTAGCACGTGAAGTGTGGGTTATGGGCACTGCTCTTTCTGCCTCATTCTCATGGCCTGACTGCTAGATGCTGGATCCTTAGCAGTTGGTTCTTTGGCTTACAACTCTAGCCACTGACTTGCATCCCAAGCCCAGTGCGTGTCAAGCTAGGTCCTTGTCCTTGGAAATCTGTCTCAGCACTAGCTGTGGCATCTGCCACAGACTACAGAGCCTATTTTACCAAGCTGGTGTGACACTGTGTGCTCACTGTGTGCTCAAAAGGTGTTGGCAGTATGCCAACCTCCAGTCCCTCCATCCCCCTCTTGAAATTGTAGGGCTGCGTTTTCTCTTCTGGGCTCAGACCCTGAAAGCATAGTGGCACCAATGATGTTTAGGCTGGTAGTAGTTCCCATGAACAGAGCCATCTTGTAGGCCAGAGGTCTTGGTCTGTCTGTCTCACCTATCTTGTTCCTATGGTTGGTTGTTCTTTCTTATTGTTTTTTTCAAGATAGGGTTTCTCTCTGTAGCCTTGGCTGTTTTGGCAATTATGGCAGGCTGGCCTCAAACTCAAAGAAGTTCATCTGCCTCTGCCTCCTGAGTGCTGGGATTAAAGGTGTGCGCCACCACACCAAGCCAGATGTGTTCTTGCTTAGAGCTGCCTGCCCTTCATTTTGTCTGTACCTACTCTGCCCCAGGCTTCTTCACTCCCTGTTGAGCTTGTGGTTCTCATCTGTGTTCTCCAGTGCTTATCAGTGATCGTCATCTTGTTAACACTTGCTAGCCACTGCTGCTGAGGACAGGGCAGCAGGTCTGCTCTCATGGTCACCAAGTGATACCAGTTTGATGGATAGGCCAGACTGACTGATTGCCATTGTTCCCTGAGAATACTTGCTTTTTGTGTGACTTAATGTGTTTTATAGTCTGATCTTTCTGCCAGAAATTCTGAGTGGCACCTTCAGGCAGCATCCTCCCCTCAGAATGTGTGAGCTTTCATCTTCCCTAGTATCTTCTGGACATCTCTATAGTCTTCTCCAATGCAAATGTTGCTACCTCAGGTGTTGTAAATTTCGGATGTAGGGCCACCCCCCTGACTGCCCAGTGATGATCTGGAGTCTGGCTTCCTTCAGCTCTACTTGGATTTTCAGCTAGCAACCTAAGTAGGCTGATACCGTCTATACTCCAGGTTGGCTAACTGCCATCTATAATGTGGGGTTGTCAGAGAAGTCAGGGTGTGGAAGACTGGCCTTGAACTTGGCCATAGCGATCTCTGCATTGGGTGGGGTGATGTTTTGCCCCATGCCTTTTTCTGTGTCCTGTATGAAGCCTCTGCACAGTCAGGTAGACCTGAGGTGTGACTTAAGCTTCTCCCAGATACTGCTACATTGTCCCAGCCTCTAACTCTGCCTGGTGCTGTCTTGGACTCAGATCTGCTCCTGTCCTGGATTAAACTGTCTCCCTACCCCTCCAGCTCTTCTTTCTTCCTCTTCCAGTTGCCTCTAGGTCTCCTCCAGACTGAGGCTCCCAGGTACCTGTGTTTTGTTCTGGGCAAGGCTACTATGTGGTTGTGTGTTGAATACTTCATGGAATTGTCTATCAGTCAGACCCTGGCTTACTGTAAAGGAAGAAGGTCTAGGAGAGCCTTGAAGACAAGGTTTCTCTGAGCTGTTTGAAGAAGAGTCCAGTATTCCAAAGCCTGACCCTTCCCATTATCATAGAACCGCTATACCTAGTTGCCCCTGGTGGGGAGGATCCATACCTGGACCAGACAAGGGCCCAGCCTGCTTCTGACCCCTGGGAGTGGGGCTTGGTGGGAGCCTCTGACAACTCAGGCCTGGAACCAAA
Source organism: Uromys caudimaculatus (assembly GCA_028551405.1). Classification (NCBI taxonomy): domain Eukaryota; kingdom Metazoa; phylum Chordata; class Mammalia; order Rodentia; family Muridae; genus Uromys; species Uromys caudimaculatus. The sequence continues at coordinate 13,493,328 of CM052718.1, forward strand.
TCTGAGCCTTCTCTCTGCTGTGCCCTCAGTGCCCAGCCCCCGAGCCAGGGTCACCACGCTGTCCAACCCTTTGGCGGCCTCGGCCTCCAGATGGACTGCGTCCCGAGGTACCGTACTGGGGCTCTCCCCTTAACTGGAACTGATGGCCCCGTAGTATGAGTCAAGCTGTCTTGGGCACTAATATCTCCTTCCACACCCAGCACTAACTGCCCCTTTGTGACAGACTAGCACAACTGACTCCTCCTAGCCCTAGTTACATACCTGCCCAGCACCTGATCCCAGTCCAGACACTAACACAGGCCACACCCCATGTGCCTCAGCATTTGTGTGTTCCAGCCCTTCTCCCTCTTGTGGCCTGCCAACCACTCTGCCCTGCCTGGAAACTCAGTCCCATCCCTGGAGGCCAGGCCCAGCCAGCCCCAGGTAAGTGGTGCTCTGACCTCAATCTAGTGCTTACTGGGTTTCTCCTTTGCAGGGAAATGGAGCAGTGTCCGAGTCAGTGGTCGAAGCAGTGGTCTTGGTGCTGACGTGGGCTCTCGGCTAGCTGGCAGAGATCTCCTCAGTACTCCCCACACCAACGGGACTCCGCCTGATTCTGGTTTCCTGCGGCCACAGCGTGCAGCCCTCTACATCATTGGTGACAAAGCTCAGCTCAAGGTAACTGGGGTAGAGGTGCAGGGCCAGGTGGGAAGCACAGGGTAGGCATGGCCCACAGTTTGTCCTTGCTCTTCTTCCAGGGTGTGCGCCCAGATCCCTTGCAACAATGGGAGCTGGTACCTATTGAAGTATTTGAGGCAAGGCAGGTGAAAGCCAGCTTCAAGAAACTGTTGAAGGCCTGTGTGCCTGGTTGCCCTGCCACTGAGCCCAGCCCAGCCTCCTTTCTGCGCTCACTGGAGGACTCAGAATGGCTGATCCAGGTCTCTGCACTACCTCTGCCTCTGCCCACCTAGGTGCTAGGTCTCTCTAGGTCTGGGCTTGCTTGTTTGACATCTTGGGCATGAGGAGGGCGAGGGCAGGTGATGGGTGCTTGCTGTGTAGTGTCATGGTGTCAAGGAGGCAGCTGGTGGTCTGGACCAGTCTGCTGTGTGCAGGGAGTTTCGAGTCCAGCGTGGAATCACACTGGCTGTGGGACAGGGCCCTCTGCTGCTTTGCCCTTTTTGCAGAATGGAAATAGGTTGTTGTGTCACCATTGCCCAGTGAAAATTATAGTGCAGAGGGATGGGACTGCTGCCATCTGAAGGGCAAGACTTAACTCTCTTTTTGAGACACAGTCTCACAGTGTAGCACTGGCTGACCTAGAACCTGTGGCAATTCTAGGTGCTGAGATTACAGGCATCCACTGCCCCTCCCAGCAAAGGACAGGGACTTCTGAATCTGCCTTCCTTGTCATGGGTGTTCTAGGAGGGGTGGGCAGGCTAGAGGAACAGTGCAAGCATGACCAGAGCAGAGCAGAACGAGTCCATTCAGTGCTATAGATACTGTTGGCCTTCCAAGGATTCTGTGGATATGTGAACCTCTGGGTCCTGATTGGCTGAGGTGTCCAAAGGTTGCCTGTCCATGCAGATACACAAGCTGCTGCAGATATCAGTGCTGGTAGTGGAGCTGCTTGACTCGGGCTCCTCTGTCCTGGTGAGCCTGGAGGATGGCTGGGACATCACCACTCAGGTGTGTGCAGGTACAGGGAAGGGAAGGCGTGGGGAGGCTCCTCAGATGTTCTCCTGATGTCTGCTGGTGCTGGCAGGTGGTATCCTTGGTGCAGCTGCTCTCAGACCCCTTCTACCGCACTCTGGAAGGCTTCCGCCTGCTAGTGGAGAAAGAGTGGCTGTCTTTTGGCCATCGTTTCAGCCACCGTGGGGCCCACACCCTGGCTGGGCAGAGCAGTGGCTTCACACCCGTCTTCCTGCAGTTCCTGGACTGTGTACACCAGGTGGGTAGATTTCCATGTAGGTAGGCTTGAGCTGTGCTCTCCTAACCTGACCTCTGAACCCCTACTTCTTATAGGTCCATTTGCAGTTCCCCATGGAGTTTGAGTTCAGTCAGTTCTACCTCAAGTTCCTTGGTTACCACCACACATCCCGCCGTTTCCGGACCTTCTTGCTGGACTCTGACTATGAGCGTATTGAGCTGGGTATGTAGGGAAGAAGGAAATCTGGGGTACCTGTCTGGGCCAGCGGGGCCTAAGTTCAGTGCTGCTCTTGTGTAGGGCTGCTCTACGAAGAGAAGGGTGAGCGCAGGGGCCAGCTGGCATGCAAGTCTGTGTGGGAATATGTAGACCGGCTAAGCAAGAGGACCCCCATGTTCTACAACTACACATATGCGCCCGAAGACACAGAGGTGAGTGGGGCCTGGCTGGGGCAGCAGCTCCTGCATGGCCCAGCTTCTGAACATAAGGCTTACTTGCTCCCAGGTGCTTCGACCCTACAGCAACGTGTCCAATCTGAAGGTGTGGGATTTCTACACTGAGGAGACGCTGGCTGAGGGGCCCCCTTACGACTGGGAGCTGGCCCAAGGACCCCCTGAGCCTCCAGAAGAGGAACGTCCTGATGGAGGTGCTCCCCAGAGCAGGCGCCGTGTGGTATGGCCATGCTATGACAGCCGCCCTCGAGTCCAGCCTGATGCCATCTCACGTCTGCTGGAGGTGTGTGCTGTCCCAGACAACAGGGGAAATGCCTGTGCATATATATGTGTGTGTGTGTGTGTGTGTGTGTGTGAGTGTGTGTGTCAGTAGTTACCCTTGAGAACTGGGGTGGCTCTGACTTCACCCACCATTTGAACTGCTTACATACTTGAGATAGCTGTGGTTCTTAGGTTTCTGTCTCATGCTAATAGATAATTTACAGATAATGATAAGAAAACATTTGTCAAAAACTAAGACTCAGGACCTGGTTTTTGCTCTTGGCAAATGTGTATCCCTTTACCTGGTATATTAATCAACTTTTGTCACTATGAGGAAATACTAGAGATAGGTTAGTTGACAAGGTAGAGGAATTTATTTAGCTTGCAGTTCTGGAGGCTCAAGGGAATGTGCTCAGTTCTAGGAAGTGTCTGGGCTGGGTCGCATCATGGCAGTCTCCCAAGAAATGTTCTCATCCTTTCCGAGATGCCTTCCCTATGACCCAAGGACCTTCCACCAAACCCCATCTCTTAAAGATCCATCACTTCCTACCTAGTTCTGCTACTCAGGGACTAATCTTTCACACAGGTACAAACCACATCTACACTTCAGTACCTGCGTGTCAGTGCAGGCAGGGTTTTCCCAGGAGCTACTTTACGTCTGCTCAGTTGTCTGTTAGGCATGCCTTAAAGTGAGTAATAGCTCTTCTGGGTTCTGGAGTTGAGAGTCACTTTTGCCTCCAACTTGCCATCTCTTCTGGCCATATCTGCTCAGGAATCAGACTTAAACAAGGGCAGAGATCCCTTGAAAGAAAAAAATGGTCAAATGAGCTGTGGTAGTTGGTATGTGGTAGCTGAGGCAATGTACAGGGTGACAGATCTGTCTGTGGCATGGCCTCCCTTAGTGGCTTATCAAAGGGATTGAGCAGTCAGAAGGGTGTGGACCTTAGGTCCTAAGTAAGAAGAGGTTTGCACTCCTCTGTGCTGGCTGTGTTCCCTTCAAGATTATGTGAGCATCGCCTGGTTTCCTCATGTGCAAAGTAGGATGTTGATTTGTGCCTCCCAAGGGAGGTAGTAAACATGAAATCTGTTTTGAAGATCCAGTATGGGACCTGGCCCAAAGGGTTCATTACTTGATCGCATCTGTGTGTGCCTGTGGGTGGGTGGTTTTGTACGGGGCTGATAGTATGGAAATCAGGAGTTGTCTTGGTCTGATGTCCCTGGAGCCTCTTAGCTTTCTGATGGCATAAATATACATAGTATTTTATTTTTGTTTTACTTTGTTTTAAAGAAGTTAAAAAATGAGAGCAAGTCTATTTCTGCTTCACTTTATTTTTCCAGTACTGAGAAGTTAACTCAGGGCCTCTACCACTGTGCTATAGCTGAAATGTGGTTATTTTTTATTATTATTATAATTATTTTGAGACAAGATCTAAGTTATCCTAGCTGGCTACAATTTGAGATCCTCCTGCCTCAGCCTCCCCAGTAGTTGGGAGTACATACTCTAGGTCTGGCCTCTAATTCCTTTTTTCTTTGTATATCTAGTCCAATACCAGTTCCTTTCAGTCTGACAGACTTTTAATATTTCTTGTACTACAGATCCACTAGTCACACCTTGCCTCAAGCTTTTGTTTTATTATGTCTGAAAATCCCCCCTCACCCCTTTGTGGTGGTGCTATCGATGAGTGAATCAGTCTCAAGACCTTATGTGTACACGGAAGTGTTCTGCCACTTAGCCATGACCTCTGCCCACCCATCCACCCGCTGCATCTTTAAGGTTTTTTGTTTGTTTGTTTGTGTGTTGGGGGGGGCAGGGTCTCACTCTAGCCCAAGTTAACCTGGAACTAACATTTTTTTCCTCAGGCTGGCTTCAAACTCAGTAATCTTTTTGTTTCAGCCTTCTAGTTAAAGGCATATGCCATTGTGCCCAGCTAGTTTTATTCTTTGAGATACGTCTTATGTAGCAAAAGAGGGCCTTGAGCTCCTTCCTGATACTTTGGCTTCAACCTTCCAAGTTTTAGGATTACATTTGTAAACTACCATGCCCAGCTCTTACTTATTTTTAAGAGATAGAGTGCTGCTGAGTTTCCCTAGGTTGGCCTCGTCTCAGTGATCCTTCTATTTTAGCCTGCCAGGTAGGTAGAACTACATGGGAAGCACAATGCCTGGCTTTGCTTACCTCCTCTCTCCATCTTTTTTTCTTTTTCCGTGTTTAGCAGTGCATGGGAAGCAAGTGCTCGCTCTAACACTGAGCTCTACTGCACTTAGTCCATGTGCCATTGCTTTTAAAGGATATTATCTTTGAATATAGAATTTAGATGTGGCAAGTTTTTACACTGAAGCCCCACGCTGAACCCCCACTGATAGAATACTAAGTAGACCCACATACTACATTCAGTTTTAAGGTATCATTACGTTGTTTTCTGGCTTGCAGTATGCTCACCAAAATCAGTGCTCATTCATATTCTTATGAACTATATAACATCATCTTTTATTTTTATCTTTTGATATAGCCCTTGTTGGCCTGTAACTCATAAAGACTGGCCTGCATCTATCTCCTGAATGCTAGGATTAAGGAAGTGTGCCACCCCTGGCCTGGATATATTAAAAATGTTTTAAATTACATTTACTTATTTAGTGTGTTTGTGCATATGTGTAGGTGGAAAGTCAGAGGTCAACTTTTTTCTTTTTTTTAAAGATTTATTTATTTATTATATGTAAGTACACTGTAGCTGTCTTCAGACACCCCAGAAGAGTGCATCAGATCTCATTATGGATGGTTTTGAGCCACCATGTGGTTGCTGGGATTTGAACTCAGGACCTTCGGAAGAGCAGTCAGTGCTCTTTACCTGTTGAACCATCTCTCCAGCCCCCCAGAGGTCAACTTTTAAGAGCCACTTATCTCCTTCTGTCATGTAGGTCCTAAGGATTGTACTTCAGTTGGCAGGCTTGGTGACAAGCCTTTACTAGCTAAACCAGTATGCCCACTCAGTCTGGATTTTTGTTTTGTTGTTTTTGTTTTAAAATATTTTTAAATTAAAAAAATCTTTATGTGTATGTTTTGCCTGCATGTATGTGTATGTCCTGCATATATGCCTGGGACCTACAAAGGTCAGGAGAGGGTGTTGGGTCGCCAGGAACTACAGATAGATGTGACCACCATATGGATGCTGGGCATCAAACCCAGCTCCTCTGCAAGAACAAGTGCTGAGCTGTCTTTCCAGCCTCTGGATGTTCTTTTGCTCATGTATTCTCCCCAGGAACTGCAGCGATTGGAGACAGAGCTAGGTCGACCTTCTGAACGCTGGAAAGACACCTGGGACCGGGTGAAGGCTGCTCAGCGCCTTGAAGGCCGGCAAGATGGACGTGTGAGTGGGTGGGGTAGTAGGCTGGGCTGAGGAATACCCAGTATGTGTGTTGCCAGGAGAGGAAGGCTGATCAGCCTTGATATAAATTCCATTCTGCTTTTTATAGGGTACCCCTAGCTCACTACTGGTGTCAGCTGTACCCCACCACCGCCGCTCGCTAGGGGTCTATCTACAGGAGGGGCCTGTGGGCTCTACTCTTAGCCTCAGCCTTGACAGTGACCAGAGCAGTGGCTCAACCACATCCAGCTCTCGTCAGGCTGCCCGACGGAGCACCAGCACCCTGTACAGCCAATTCCAGACAGCTGAGAGTGAGAACAGGTGTGGAGGCACAGCCTACTGCTACTTCTGGACTGGGAGTTGGGACCCATGCATGACTTTCAAATGGGGTTAAGTTCTTTGAGTAGTTTAATATTTTCTGTAGGTAAAAGGACTTGTAGAAGCTATGACAATTGTCTAAGCATAGGTCAGCATCAAGAGAGGTTTGGGTTGTAGACCTGGTGATTGTAGCAGGTCTGAAATGGAGCCAACAGGTACCGTGCCGGTAGGACAGCCACTAGATGAAACTGGAGCCAGAGAGGATCCATCATCCTCCTTGAGCCTTGAGAGGCCATTTTACTCCGGTTGCCTCCACGGATTTGACTACTAAGTTCCTCTTCCGCTTTAGGGTGTCCGTGTCACATGGGACTACCTTCCAGATACCCTTAAGGTCTGGTGTTGGGACCCAGTGTCTGTCACATGATGACTATAGAGAGACTGACCCTTCATCTAATTTCTAGAGGTGGTCCTCCACCTAATAGCTAACCTGGCTCTGATTCTGGTACAAATGCAGGTCCTATGAGGGCACCCTGTACAAGAAGGGGGCCTTCATGAAGCCCTGGAAAGCCCGTTGGTTTGTCCTAGACAAGACCAAGCACCAGGTGAGTGGTGGCACAGGGACAAGGGAAACAGAAGAGTCTTGTCTTGACTCTCTGCATCTTCTCATCCTCACCCCAGCTGCGTTACTATGACCACCGAGTGGACACAGAATGCAAGGGTGTCATTGACCTGGCAGAGGTGGAAGCTGTGGCACCTGGCACACCCACTATAGGTGCCCCTAAGACTGTGGATGAGAAGGCCTTCTTTGATGTGAGCGTCTGTCAAGGGGTGGGGAACACCTGGGGCCAGGGCTTGGAGTTGTGGGGCATGGAGTCAGTGACCCACTCTCCCCAGGTGAAGACGACACGTCGCGTTTACAACTTCTGTGCCCAGGATGTGCCCTCAGCCCAGCAGTGGGTGGACCGGATCCAGAGCTGCCTGTCGGATGCCTGACCCGGCCCGGCCCTGCCCGGGCTGCTCTGCTTCCAGTCATTACAGACCACTAGGGGTGGGCAGGGCCGCCCCGGCCATGTTTACAGCCCCGGCCCTCGACAGTATTTGAGGCCCTGAGCCCCCCAGCACTTGTGTGTACAGCCCCCGCCCTGCCCCGCCCCGCCCCACCTGGCCAGCTCTAACTTATTGTGGTGTCATGGCTGAGCCGTTTAGGGACGCGGCCATGGTACAGCCCTGCCCTGGGCTTGTAAATAGTCCACCCTACCCGGCCCATCAGTGTGCTGGCCCTGGCCGGCTGGCTGTGCTAAGTTGTTTCTAGAACCAGAGTCTATATAAAGAGAGAACTAACGACACACTGTGCACCTGCATCAGCATTGTGAGTCGTGGGTCTGCCCAGAGGGGTTCCTCTATCTCAGCCCTGGGGTCTTCTGAGTGGATAGTGGATTGCTATCTTTTTTGTAGGCCTTTTCTGGAGCCTGAGGCTATCTTCCTCCAAGACCCCTGGCCATGAGCAACTTTGCTACAGGAAGGGGACTTGTTAAGTCCTTGCTTAGCACTCAGCCACCTTCCCAGGCCTCCATGCCAGAGAAAGCCCCATCTTTCCTACCCTGATAGCTCCGGAGCCTCAAGCCAAATCGAGGCTGCTGCAAGGTGTAGAGGGAGTGAAAGACCTTGGGAAATTGTGAAGGCAAAGGACAAAGGTCACGGACTCTGGACAGAAAGGAGCAGGGTTCTTAGGAAAAAGGTCCTCAAGGAAGGCAGCTAGGACGGGGCTGTGGCTAAGGGGAGGGGCAACACCCACAGTGCTTGTGGGCTGTTACTGCCTCCCTGCCTGTGAGCCCCCCAGGCCTAGACGGCACTGGCTGTGCACTTGTAGTCAGGGGTGGGCGGAAAGCTGGGAGTGCTGCACACAGGGAGAAATGTCCCGGGGTGGCTGTGCTGTCCAGGGCTAGCCACGGGAAATCTGGGCCCTGCCTGGCTCTTGAAGGTGGAGGGTGAGCAGCAGCAGGTACAAAAGGGGCAGATCCAGTGAAGATGCCAGAGGAGTGACCTTCTGGGATGGAAGGTGACCGAACCCTCCGTCAGCTCTGCTGCTCTATCATTACGACTTCTGGTCCCCACAACTGGACATGGGATAACCTTAGATCTTTCCTGGAACTATGATTCAGGAAACCCATCAGGACAGATTCTGGGGAGGAAGAGTTCCGCTCTCCACATTTCAGGTGTTGAGTCAAGAGCTGGGGAAGCAGCTGAGGCACCTTACTGAGAAAAAAGGTGAATGCTGGCAGAGGCCAAGGGCAGAACCACAGGACCCAAAGGAGGAAGCCCAGGAGCTGCTGGGAGGGAGGGATATGACCCTTGGGGCTGACTCACTTCCAGAGGGATGGGCCCTGGGGTTGGGTGGGGCAAGCCTTCACAAAATGGGTGTCACTGTTTCACTGGTTTGACTGTTAAGGTAGAGCTTTTCATTTCTGTTTCAACATGAATCCCAAGTACTGAGAATGAGCCTAGGGATAGCAAAGGTGTCCACACAGGCTGGGGCACAGCATCTGCAGTCTAACAATAATACACACTTTTTCATTAAGAATGATACTTTTTATTGGGGATTGGATGCCCTGTCAGAACATTTTTAAAAGAAAAAAAAATGACAACATAGACTTTTAGACTCTTCCTGGACTATATGGGCCCACCCTGTCTCTAAGCCTCCCCGTGCTCTTCTGTGTCCACTCTTACATGCCTGATGCAGCTCCAACACCCACCCAAGTGTGCCAGTCTGCCCTGCAGAGCACAGAGACAACTCCATCGGGTCCAGGGGGTCTTTTGTTTTTAAGGCAGTCAAAATTTGTAGCCTGATTCAATGCCAGCTCCCAGGAGCCTCTGGGCAGCTAGAACTGGGGTTTGACCTCATGTGGCCAAACTAGTGCCAGACCCCCATGTATCATTATTAGTGGGGATCAGGTCTCTTCAACTCAGGCCTTTATGTCTGCCCTGAGCCAAGAGAGACCCTGTACTATAGCTGGGTACAAAGTGCAAAAAACGGCTTTTCCTCCATGCGTTAAAAAATACAGATGAAACCAGAGCCTGGAGACCCATCTGATGGTGCTGGCACCTTAGGATCTTGTTCCCTCCCCAACTCCTGCAGGTGGAAGCTGCATGTCAGGGACCTCATTGCCATACCAAGACCTGGACCAGGGGGTGGCCAGGTATATCCTGTCTTCCAACAGGACCAAGGACAGGCAGGAGAGACATGAATTGGGTCATCCAACTGGTTCCACTGCCAGCTTTACATAAATGCAGCATTTATTTTAAAGTTAAATTAAAAAAAAAGAAATTGCATCACCAGGTAGTTTTCTTGATTAAGGAAGCAGCCTGACCAGGGCGGGCCATAGCTGGGTGGCAGCAGTTACACAGGACCATTTAAGGCAGCTCCTTCTGGCAGGGTATCTGTCTTCCTGCATAAATGGGGGAAGAGGCAGAGTTGCAGCATGTGAGCTTCTGGGGTTCATCCGATCCCTCCCTACTCTCTTTGGCCAATCTACTCACCTGTCCTTTGTCATTGTCCCCAGTGTGGCAACTATGGCTGGGGCTGCTGTGGTTACTGCCATGATCGGTCCTGGGGATACTGCAGTAGCCACTGAGGAAGAGACCACTATGGTGGCTGTGGGAGAGCCTGCCTTGCTTGGTGCTATGGTAGCCACAGCAGGACTGATGGTCACTTCTGAAGGTGCAGGGCAGGCAGGGGCTAACTCGGTGCTGTCAGGACACTCAGCCCTGTGTGGCAGATAGGCTCCAGTTATGGGTGCCCCTGCCTATTTCAGATACCCAACAACCAGCAAAGTGGCTTGATCTAGCAAAGGGCATGGAAGCGGAGCACACAGCTCCTTTCTGCTTCTATCTTCAGGGTGACTCAGGAGCTACAGATGGCTTTGTAGCCCTGAGTCCCAGACAGTGGGACAAGCTACATGACTACCATGACCTCAATCCTTCCTATAAGCAGAACTCAAATCCTGACAGCTGTGGAGCTTCATGTACTGATGGCCCCAATGTAGCTGCTTAAATTCAACTCCACCCTTACGCCATCTAAAGGGTCCCTGAGGGCCAGGCATGGTGGTACATGCCTTTAATCATGCACTTAGGAGGCATAGGCAGGCAGGTCACTGAGTTTGAGACCAGCCTGACCTACATAGAGCGTTCCAGGCCAGCCAGGGCTATAAAGTAAGACCTGTCTTTGCTAAAAGTGGAGGTGAGTGGAAGGGATTATATAAGGACCGAGGGCCTTCATACCCAAGGCTAGCCTAGCCTAATTTAGCCTAACCACAAGTAGCAGATGGATCCTGCAGAGCAAAGTTACCTAGCTCTGTCCCAGGGAGGGAGTCTCAGATGAGATGCAGGGCAAGCGGGGGGGGGGGGGGGGGGTGTAAAGGCTGGTTAAACTTGGCAGTGGTGCAGCTATCTAGCCAGTTTTGAGAATGGCTTTGTAAAGGGTTTACTTTTTTTTTTTTTTTTTTAAATATTTCTCTAGGAAGGAGTTAGGAAAAGAGGTCGAAGGTTTTAAAAATCTCCTAAACTTTTAAGGCAGGCTGTTAGTCGGATGTGGTGGTCTTCCTGGGTAACCTGATCAGTGAAGGTTGTGAACTGAGGCTATCCTCCGCCAACAACAGCAAGTCTCACAGACAAGCCTGTGTACTCTCAACCCAAGGATCTCCAGTCTAGGCTTTTCCTCTTAGTTAATTTTATCACAGCTGAATCAGTACCATGTGAACCCTTCTCCAAGTCTTGGCTCTACTTTTCTGCAAATCTTTTAGATGCATAGTGTTGTTGGCAGTAGGGGCGATGTCTTGCCTAGGGTTCCTGGAACACAGAGCCAGGGCCTCCATGAGCTCTGGACATGAGCAGCCCGGAGCTATGGTACAGAGTATGAGACTTGAGTCCCAGCTGCACACAGCAGTTCTGAACCTGAGAGCTGTGACCCTTTACAATTATGTTCATGCCAGTAGCAACGAAAATCATTTACCACTGGGATCATCGCAGCATGAGAAACTGTACTAAAGGGTCACACAATGGAAAGGTTGGGAACCACTGTGTTCCAGCTGGTTGATCTCCCAGCTTTGCTAAAGGAAACAAGTAAAGCCCAGTATCACAGAGGACCCTTCAGAAGGCCTACCCTGTTTGTGAGGAGGGGTAGGCAGGGCTGGTAGGACCCAGACAGAGCCTGAATGCATGGTGGTGCCCACTTGTGTCAAGAACAACCTGGTGTCAGGGACACCCCAGACTTGGAAGTGTAGGCAGGGACAAGACTAGAAAGCCCACAGATGATATTCATTCAAGAGTAGATGCAAAATCCAAAACAAAATAAACAAAAAAACCCACATGGGCCTAAAATCAAGAGCCTTGTGAGATTAGTACCTTGTCTCCTGGTAGGGTCCAGCCCTGAGACTTCCTCTACTGCATTCTGAACTTAGGTGGAGACCCTGCCTCAGGGCCTTTGTACAGGCTGCAAGCCATTTCCAGTATCCTGTATCCCAAGGCAACTCCTTATGCTCCTGAGCCTCACCACCTGCTCTCCCACCCCTGAATGCCAGGAGGCTGTGAGCTCCCGGGTGGACACAGGGACTTAGCTGTGTGAAGTGCCCCTGAGTCACTGGGTGACTTGACACCTTGGTCCTATCTTCTCATCTTGACCACTCGAAATAGAAACGCTTTGCTGGTGTGGCTGGCCTCTTCGCAGGGAGGATGATGACATTCCTGATTTCTTCCTAGGGAAGGCCTTCAGACATCTCAAGGGAACTTTGGCTTGTCCACCTGCAAGTTGCTTCTACTTCCCAGCCAGGACTCAGACTACAGACCCAGCCCCAACCCTGAGATGTATTCTTTTCTACTGTGTGAGCGTGCAGGGCACCTGACTGGAATTCACAAGTGCCCTACCACAAAGGGCACAGCACAAAGGGGGGCAACAGGGGAGGCTGGCCAGAGTCATAAGCTTGCCTTACAAAAAGTTACAGGCAACAGGCATTCCCTCTACTTTCTGGAACAGCCCTGACACCAAGGAGGTTAGCCAGTCCCAGGGCCTGAAAACCAGTATTCTCTGTAACTGGCCTCTGTAGTGGAGACTGTCCTCCCAAGTTTCTGGGGAGCTCTTGGGACACCCAGGTTCTATCTACTCTAAACCATTTAAAACAGAAAATATACACACTGTTGTCTAAGAAGCCCAGCCCTCCAGTTCAGCCTTCCCCTTAGTAAAGAGGCACTGTCTTTTCTAGAGATGGCTCACAGGATCATTAGCCATGGGGCAGCAGCAAGGAATTCCAGTCTGGCCTCCACTTGTTCTCAGGGTGCTGAAATCTGGCCACTGAGCCCTGTTCTTAGTGATTACAAGGCCAGTGACTTGTGGCCCTCAGCTCAGAAGCCATTCAATGTTCACTAGGCCCCCCCCCAGGTAGGAAAACTTGCCATTCCCTCCACCACACCTGCCAACAGCAGCCTCTGCTGTCCTGGGTGGTGGGGCGGCCTTTCCAGTGTGGCCTGTGCACACAGCTTCCACAGCACCCGCTGCCTTCTCATCATCTTCACTGTCGGATCCCCCAGAGGAGCTGCTGTCAGAGGCTACCAGTGGGGCCTTCCTAGTGACACACACATTCCAGGCACAAGGCGAGGTAGAACCAACTGCAAAAGAAGAAACCCTGTGATATTTGTGAGGGCAGAGGAGCCAGAGAACACAGCTACCATGGCCTCAGGAACCCCAGATTTGCATGCATTAGAGAGATGAGAGGCAGGAATAGCTCATACTGGCTTCCCGAGTGTTATACATGTTCACAGGGACCACATGAGCTGCTGTGGGCCTTCCATGTGGACTGCCCCAATACTCCACAAGATAGGATATGTGTGTGCTCTTCTCAGAGGAGGAAGCAAGGGCTCAGAGAAGCCACTTTACATGTCAGTAGTGTTCTCACCCAGTCCTGTTGCCTGGGAAGGAGATGGAGGCCAAGGACTTTTCGGTCAAGTCCCATGTTGGCTTCCCATCAGGGACTCATCTACATAACAAGGTGACTCAAGGATGCAGGTGGGTGGTCATGGAGCCTGATTAGACCTGGCTCTGTGGGCACCCTAAAGGGCATGCTGTCCTGCCCTGTACCCCAAAGCTCATCATGTATTGTACAGTGAACAATTCATGAAAACGCCAACACCTGGGTCCTTGACCACTTCCCACCTTCTCAATGGGGTCTAGCCTTTCATCAGGCCTGGGAACTAGTCAAGGCAGGTTGTCTGAGCTGCTGCTACTCACAGGCTTTCTCTGGGCCTGGACTCTGGCCACCTTTGGCATTGCTGTGGTCCATGTCCACAGGAGAGCTGCACCGGGGCCCTGTCTCAGAGCTATAAAAGAAGATGAGGACATGCTGAGCCCATTGGGCAATACTAGTCCTAACACCCAACAAGCATGATTCCATTTCTGATGTTTGTTACCAGCAGAAAGGCTGGAAGTCGGTGAATTTGGCCCAGCCTTTCTCCTCTGCAACTGAAGGACCAGCCGCCCATGCACTAGAACCCACATCCCTCGCAGCTCCTGGGGCTGCAGACAGCGGGTTCACTGGCTCATCAAAAACTGCTGTCCACGTAGTACCTGCCAGAAGGAGATGCAGCAGTCAAGAGTAGGCAGGCCTAGTATGTGACAGAAAAGGGAGAAGCAGCACTCACGTAGAGATGGGTAGAGGGGTCATCAGAGCTGAACAGGAATGCAAGATGCTCCCAGTTAGGAAACCCCAGAAGAGCCCGCTCTGTCTCAAGTGATAGAGATGGCAGGACTCCCCAGTAGTGCCTACTGGTGCTTTGCAAAGGATAGTATGGCCTCAAACCCTGGAACACCTGGGTGTAAGGGCCCTTACAAATTACTTGGAAAGGGTCCTGTAAATTACCCACTGCAACAGAGCACATATATGGTCTCAGTGCTTGCTGATGTGGCACCTCATGAGATACCTGTAAGGCCCCATCTGGCCTCCAGTAAGGATGATGGTACAAAGTAGATACCATCTCACCTGTCCCAACCCAGGTCATAGTAGGCACTCTGCTCTCTCTTTGACGTCAGCATGGGTGGCCTCTACTATGGGTGTTCCTGCCCTCGAAGCTTCTTGCCAGCCCCAGCTAAGGTGCTGGCAAGTCCTGACAAAGCTGGCTTCTTGCCAGTCTCCTGAGTATCTAAGCCCCCCAGAGCAGATAAAAGGGGTCTCTAACAGGTAGTAGATGCTCCTGAGTAGATCTAAGAGATGGCAAACAGCAACATACAGATTACATGGGGTTTCCCTTCCCATAGCAAAGACAATAGATATCAGCTGTGCAAGTGCAGATGCATACAGGCACTACAATAGAGGCAGTAAGGGCATCTGGCTCCTGATTCAGTGCAGAGCAGAACCCACGGTGGTCAGACCCCAGACCATTTCATTAAACCATGTGTAGATGGGGAACTAGGTCATCAATTGCTGGAAAAACAGTGGCTCCAAAGAGTCCCTTAGCCAAGTCACCACACCCTGCCCTCAGTACCCATGTGCCTTGTATAGTCTTCAGGTACTACCTGCTGAATCACTCTCTGAGCGAGGACCTTCTTTCTGTGTAGGGGATGAAGGAGCAGCCAATCCAGGCACATTCCTAGCTGCTGCTGAGCCCGTCTTCCTGTCCTGGCCTCCATGCTCCAAGGCATTCTTTGAGTAATTATCCGAGACATGAGGGGCTCCAAACCTGGGCAGACATAAAGGCAGCGGATGTTTAGGGAGCCTTGGTTAGATGCCCAATGCTGGAGAACCTGTGATGGCTCAGGAATTGGGACCAGGGTTGGGTACAGGGTGTCCAGAATAAGCACTGCTTGGCTCCCAGTCTTTGCTCCGGTCTCTGTAAGAAGAGGCACTGCCTCTCTAGGTGTTGGAGCACTTTTAATAGTGGCTGGATATCCAGTGCTTAATCTTGGCCTGCTCCCCACTGGTGGAGGCTTTGGGAGAATGAGTGAGCCCCACACCTGGCTCTAGCCATCACCCGGGCAGTGCATCGAGTCTCCTCATCTTCCCAAATGTCCTCCTCTTCATCATCATCGAAGGGCTGGATCCGATCACTGCAACAGGCTTCGAACAGAGCTGCACTGGGCTGCAAGACAGAACGAGGAGCTGTTTTCTGGAAATCTGGTCCCAAAGAACTCCAGAGGGGCTAGCTCACAGAACATGGCTGACAGATAGTGTGGGAGGAGGCAAGGAGGGAAGCTCTGCTCCCAACTCCCATGGAGGGGAGCCTCCCAGTCCTGACACACAAATATACTGGCCAGGCCCCCATGGTCCCATCCACCTGTGACAAGGACCAAGTTGTGGGCACTGCCTGAACTATCTGAGCAGTGTAATAAAATGCTGCTATGCCCTGCAGCAGCCCCGTCACTCACACTGTCCTCATCGGCTTCAATGTTGAAGTTGATCTCTGCAATCCGGTCGAATGGGGCGCTGCAAGAACAAGGTCCCTCAGTACCGCCTCTGCTCCAGTGGGACTGGGCCCTCACGCAGTAAGTGGGACACTTGCTATCTCCTCAGGGACAGTGGACCTCATTCCTGCCAAGATCACTTGAAGCTGCTTCTATGGTGCTGTTGCTTAGGGAAGTGCTGGCCTAGAGCCTGAGCCTTCATGGTGGCTGCACTCACTTGATGTTGTCATCCTGGTCTGCAAACTCCTCATCATTGAAGCCAAACTGATCCACAAAGTTTGCTGTCATCTGTTGGATCTGGTACTCAGAGAAGGCCTGGGAGGAGAGGGTGCTGCTATGGAACAAGTTGTAGCCTGGCTGCTCCTCGAACGCACTCCACTGCTCAGGAGCCTCTTGTGAAGCAGGCAGTGAATTTCCCAGAGGTTGAACTTCACAGCAGTTGAGTAGTTGCATACAGAAGAGCACCTCCTCAGTCGGCTTTTGGGGTTAGTGTCCCCAGGAGTCTCACCAAGGTAATGTGACTTTGGGGGTATTCTCCCAGGCCCCCCTCTCCCCCAGATGTGCTTGGAGATGAGTTTTTTTTTTTTTCTTTTGCTATGCAATGTCATGGGAACTAAGCACTACCAAGGACACAGGCTCCAGAAGGGCCCGGCAGGGTGCAGAGTGCCGGCCATGCCCTCACCTGCTGAAGGGACAGCTCGTTAGGGAAAGTCCCCTCAATGTCCTCGTCCTCACTTGAGGAGTGAAGGTGGTGAGTGCTCACCTAAAACACAGGCCAGATGGGGTGGGCATGTGAGCTAGCCAGACCCCACCCAGTCCATTCCAGCCAGAGCCCAAGGCCCCACCCAGTCCAGCCTGGGTCTCCCCGTCCCCAGCACCCTCCCACACCACCAATCCCCTGACACCTGTAGGCCTGTGCAGCTTACTGCAAGGAAATGCCAAGTGAGGCCAAAGCCTCATGAAAGAAAGCCCAGCCTCCCTGGTCTAGATAATGCCCTGGGACCCAAGCAGAGTCCTCCACAAGTAAGCCATAGTTCTGGAGGGAGGAGATCAAGAAAGATAACACAAGCTTTGCAAAGAGATCCTTAGGGAGCCAGCTCTGCTGCGACACAGCAAGGGTATCTAACAGACTGCAGGCCAGAGGCTGAACTAAATGTCCTGCCTGCCCTTGCGATTTCCTCCTCCACCTGTGCTGCAGAGTGGTATATATTGGACTGTCAATGGTCGCCATGAAGGAGCCCCAGCTTCCTCACCAGGTCCACAGTGTTCCTGCGGTTGGTCTCCATCAGTGTCTCTTCCACAAAGCTCTCCCAGCGTCCACGGCAATCTGCAGGGAGCCCTGTAAGGTAAGTGCTACTCATAAGTCCTTATGAGGACCCTCATAAGCAGGGGACTTATGAGTCCCAAGGGTAGGGCACTCAGGAGCCCTAGCAGGCAAAGGCTGGTCCAGAGAGGGACAAGTTATGCTTTTACGACAAACGGGCTGCTAAGTCCATACAGCAAAGGGGGTGGCTGATGTCCTGCGGCCTAGGCTACAGCAACTCTGAGCAGGGCAATGCTCAGCTTGTTCTGCAGAGACCTCAGGCACATGAGAGCTCTGTTTTATGGTTTTTGAGACATGGTTTCCCCATGTAACTCTGGCTATCCTGGAACCCAGTATGTAGACCAGGCAAGCTTCAAACTCCTAAAGATCTGCCTATCTCTGCCTCTAGAGTGCTGAGATTAAAAGTATGTGCCGTCAGGCCTGGTCTGAGGAAGCAAGCACCTTCTTCCTACTGTGTTCCTCCTGGGCCTGGAGTGTGGAGAGCTATAGCCTGGGCCTGATCTACAAACAAGAACCTTCTGCTCACCCCTCTCACCTCCCTAAACTGGCCTCCAAACCCGTTTGTTTTTCCCTTCTAGCAACAAGAGAGCCGCCCCAGAGCTTGCTCGCTGTTCTGCCCTGCTGCCCTCTCCATGTGTGATGACGGACCAGCAAGCTCGGCCTCACCACAGACTGTTTAAGTATAACTAGGAAGAAGGTGTACAGGCAAGTGGCCTCCAAGATACCACAAAGAAAAAAATTCCTCTGGTTCTGGGTCATGGGGAGGACCACCAGGAGCTTCCTTAACTCATACTTATTGGGGAGGATTGCATAAGGGAACTGTGCACAGAGCAGTAGACACCATGTCTAAGGGCAGAAGCTCTGCTGTTTTGCTTGGGGCATAGAGTTCAGGGTTCCAGGTCTTGCTGCCCACAACCTGCTTCTAGGGAACAGGATATCACCTACATTCATGGCCTCCTGATATGAAAACTAGGAAGGCCCTCTAAATTGTGTGAGTTGAAAGCAAGGCAGGAAGGTGAGTCAGAGCCTCTAGTACAGGTACAGCTCTGGAAAGCCCGTGAGCACAAGAGAGCCTGGTGATTGCTCATGGCTTCTAAGCCCAGCACTGGCGCCATGAATTGTCCTTGGCAGACTGAGTCTCCTACACTCTACAGATCTCTGCTTCGTGAAGAGGATACTCAGCCTACCCTGAGACGATGACAAAGAAGGCTACATGGTTTGTCCTATATCAGTGTAGCTGTCACTACTACTGAAGACAGAGGGCAGAGGGAGGGGAGAGTAGCAGGCACACCTCGGATGACGTCACTGATATGGGTCTGCACGGGGCCCTGCTCCAGGTTCTGTACAACTGCATTGGCGATCCTTGTGAGGTGTCCCATATTCCCACGTCTCATGCCACCTGCTGCCCTGAAAGTGAAATGATCTATTAAGGAGGTCATTCAGTCCAGGTTTTGCCCAACTTCTTGCTGGGAGGGCCAAGTGACAGGCTTTCTGAAGGTCATCTTCACTGTCACCTATATCCTACGCCTTTACCTACTTTGCAGTTGTCACTTCAGGGTAAATTCTAGGGAAATCACCTAACCAGTCAGAGCCTGATCAACAGTCTCAGCTCTAGGGCACTGATCATTAACAAGCATCTGGTATACATTAAGTCCAGCCACACCTCCCCCATCAGACCAAGAAACACTAAGGAGACTGCTTACTCCATGGCCCATTTATGGACATGAAGATGGAAGCAGAAAGCTCAGTGTTGGCCCATCAAAGGCAGTAGTGACAGAGCAGCTGAGTCAGGACTGATGGCGGCACAGCTTGTGCTGGGCACACAGTTTCTAGGGTACTGTCACTGCTGGAGCTAGGTAGGGCCTTCACACCAAGTGAGCTGCTCTAGCCTCTACTTGTGCACCTCACAGGTCCTGGGTGATAGCTCCACAACTATACTCACACACCTCTGGGCTCCCATGAGCTCTGCTCAACACTGCCTAGAGCCTACCTGTTCCCAGAGCACCATAAATGAATGAGGGTGGCCACCAAGCCCTGAGAAACACAGAGCATTGCTTCTGAGTGGAGGGAAGGCTCAGACAGAAGCTGCAGAAAAGCTAACATGCATCCCTGTGCACAAGTGCCAACAGAGTATGCTCTGAGTTTAGTAAAAACAGGAATGGTTACAGCTGGGGCTGGAAAAATGGCTTATCAGTTAAATCAGTTAAAGTCTGCTCTTCCAGAGGACCTGGGTTTGAATCCTAGCACCCACATGGCAGCTCACAACCATAAGTAACTCAGGTTCCAGGGGATCCAGTGCCATCATGAGGGTACCAGGCATATACCCATAGTGCACAAACATACCATTCACACGTAAAATAAATTTAAAATAAAAAAAGAAAAGAATGGTTGTAGCCAGCACATGGGAAGCTGAGGCAGCAGTATTAGAAGTTCTAGGCCGGGGCTGGAGAGATGGCTCAGCGGTTAAGAGCGCTGACTGCTCTTCCAAAGGTCCTGAGTTCAATTCCCAGCGACCACATGGTGGCTCACAACCATCTGTAATAAGATCCGATGCCCTCTTCTGGTGTGTCTGGGCACAGCTACAGTGTACTCATATAAATTAAATAAGTAAATCAATAAATAAAGACTTGCACCTAAATATTCCTTATAAAAAAAAAAAAAAGAAGAAGTTCTAGGCCAGCCTGAGCTACATTGTAAGACTATTTTTAAAAAATGAAAACATTGGCTGGTTGTAGTGCACATGACTTTAATCCCAGCATTCATTTGGGAGGCAGTAGCAGGTTCCTCAGGATCTCTGAGTTTTAGGTTTGGTTATGTGTTGAATTCCAGGATAGCCAGGGCTACGTAATGAGACCTTGTCTCACAAACATACTCAGATACCAAAAACAAACAAACAAACAAAAACAAAAACCCACAAAGTACAAGCAAGACAAGTGGGAAGGGGTCACTTACCTACCACTGTGTGGCCCAGCAATCTATTACTCAAAATGCCACTCCTCTCCGTGCCCCCTGCATCCTCCTGCCTGAGCAGCCCTTACTGCAGTGTACCCAGTAGCAAGACCCCTTTGAGAATAGCCCCAGGCACATATCTACATTAGACACTGCTGACATGGAGCCTGGAGTCTTGTGGTGCCCAACACCCTGGTAAGATGCATCTCTAATTGGCCAGGAGGGGCCCTCAGTGTCCTTACTGTGTGTGGTCATTGGCTTCCCAGGCTTCCAGGATCCTCTGTACCAGGCAGCACTTCTGGAACAGCTGTGAGAGCAGAGTGGCAAGCAGAGTGAGAGGGAGCCCCAGGCTCACACTGCCTCCTAGGTGCTGCAGGTAGTAAACTGGCAAGTCAGCACTGAAGACCCTGTGGCAATGACATCACTGATGCTCAAGGGCTCCAAGTCTCATGTTACTGAATGGCCTGAGAATGAAGACCAGTACTATTGTAAAGGCACTCTATGCTCCTCCAACATGCTACGACTTCTGCCTCCCCAACTCCCCCCCCAGCAACATTTCCTTTTCCCCCACACAGACTGTTTTCTTAGATGTTTGTTACAGACCCCAATTCACACCTCCATGTCACTATCCAGGGTCCCTGTTGGTCTACATGGCCTCTGAATAATTCCCCCCCCCCCCCCCAGGTAGCTCTTGCCATTATAATCGCAAGTCTCATGGCTGGGCCATAAACTGTGGGCCAAGCCGGGCAGTGGTGGTGCACACCTTTAATCCCAGCACTTGGGAGGCAGAGGCAGGCGGATTTCTGAGTTCGAGGCCAGTCTGGTCTACAGAGTGAGTTCCAGGACAGCCAGGGCTACACAGAGAAACCCTGTCTCGAAAAACAAAACAAAACAAAAAGCAAACAAAAGAACATAAACTGTGGGCCAGACTAAATGCATCTTATCCAGTATTAGCTCCTGCTAGGTTTGCTCACAGGTTCCCAGGATACTTACCCCAAGCAAGTAGCACTGAAAGCTTCTAAACCCAATCAAATACTGCTGTCTATGAGGCCTTTGAACAGAGACCCAGGAACCCTCTCCCAAACCTCTGTCCTCCTGTCAGCCCATATGGTCCAGAATGTTCTTTCCCACTTTAGAACTGGGCAGCAAGCTGGGCAGTGGTGGCACACGCCTTTAATCCCAGCACTTGGGAGGCAGAGGCAGGCGGATTTCTGAGTTTGAGGCCAACCTGGTCTACAGAGTGAGTTCCAGGACAGCCAGGGCTACACAGAGAAACCCTGTCTTGAGAAAAAAAAAAAAAAAAAACTAGGCAGCAACAGTCACAGTGGGCTCAGGTACAGCTTATGGTCCCAAGCTGTTTTCCCCTTTTCTCCCCTAGCAAGCATTCATTAGGGCTGCTCTCTACCAGGGACAGTATTAAATGCTGATGTCAAAAAGAGATTGATCTGCAGGTTCTAACCCTAGGGTGACTGACAAAGGGGAAGGGATGAGGTGACAACTGTGGTCATTCTCTGGGGAATAAGGGAAGTCACGGAGCAAGCTGGTGTGCCTGGCTTCGAGGTCTAAAGTTCCAGAAAGATTTCTCATGAGAATTTAATTTTTGTATTTTCCTTTGTGTTTAGCTATAAAGATGGACTGAGCAAAGCAGGGGGCCACTTGTGACCACAGCCATGGGGGGTGGGGGTTGCAGTATCTAGGTAGCTGCCTACCTAGGCACAACCCACAACCACAAGCTCTTCTTTGCAAACGATGCCTTGCCTTCTCTTCTCCATTACCAACTGAATGTTTCTTTACAATTTTTGTGTTCTTGTGGGTCAAAGATGGCAGCACCTCTGACCCATGTGAGGGTTAGGAGATAATACAGCAGAGCCTGGGAAATCTGGCGGCAGGTGGCACAACCCCACGTGGCCTGGACTTACATGGGTCACCATCGTGTTCTCAGGAGGGCTGGTGATGGATGGGGCGGTCTCCAGTTTCCCATTTCCATCTCCACTCCCCTGCAGAGGCTCCGCCTTGGCATCTGATCCACTAGCTTCTTCCTGCTCCTCCCGAGCAGCTTGGGAAAGAATGGCGGCTATGCATAGTTCCACTTGGAAGTGCAAAAAGTTATTCCAGGTATACTTAAAAAACAAGTCCTGAGTAAACAGAGGACAGAAGACAGTCTTTAGATGAGTCTGCTCCAAACAGCTGAACTGCAAAGGTAAAGAGGAAACCACTCTCAAAACTTCATCTGCTAACCTCACAAGGCATGGTTAGGGTGTGCTAGGGTGCTTCCCTGAGGCCCTCACTTAGGTCTGTGAGGTGCGCTCTGACCAATGCCCCTTGCTTGCTGCTCTGTGTGCATCTCAATGACCTCCCTCTTCTACTTTCTGTGGATTTCTTCTTGGTTCTTTAAATTAGAAGCTTAACTAATTTGGAATATTTTTTTCTTTTATGGTGTCTTTATTTTCCTGTAAGATTTATACTTTACACTTTATATATTTTACTACACAGTATTCTTTAAATTATTATTCAACTCCAGGCATTTACATTTTCTTCATTATTTTGTCTCTAACCAGAACAGCTAAACTTGGGACTCCATCCAGGATGAGCGATATATACCTCCTCCACGTGAACAAGAGACAGCAGTATGGCAGGCACCCCTGAAAGACCAACTAGAGTATCACTGACAAAGTCTAGGCATGAGCAGTCTTGGGCCTCTCTGGAACACAGAGGATTAAAGATACCCTGACTCCCATAAAACCTTTTCCAGACCAAGGCAGGAGAGGAGGGAAGGCTCCCTGAGGCCACAGCTCCTGACCTTCCCACTACTGCTGTGTCCCTCAGAGAGGGTTTACAGCAGCCTATAGTCCTAGACCCAGCGACACACAAGGGCATATGCTAGGTAGAGAGTGGGGTATAAGTCTGGGCCCCTTCTTTATACCAAAGATATATCAAGCAGAGAAGTTATCGGTTTGACATACTTCTCCAAACAAAACAGAATAACAAACCTCAATCCCTTTCTGAATGTGCACTGCACACCATTAATCCCAGCACTTGGGAGGCAGAGGCAGGCGGGTCTCTGTGAGTTCCAGGCAGCATGATCTACAGAGCAAGCTCCAGGCCATCTAAGGCTACACAGTGGCACCCCATCTCAAAGACAAAAAATAAAAAATCTAAAGATTTCACATAAACTATTAGAGGTAAGAAATTATTCATAATTCACTAATATTGTAGGATACAAAGTCAACACACGCACGCACACACACATACACACACATATGCGCACGCACACACATACGCGCACGCGCACACACACGCACACACACGCGCACGCACACGCGCACACACACGTGCACGCACACGCACACACACACGCACACACATACACACACATACACACACGCATACACACACATACGCGCACACACACACACATACGCGCACACACACATACCCGCGCACACACACACACACACACAAACACACACGCGCACGCACACACACACACATACGCGCATGCACGCACACACGCGCACGCACACACACGCGCACGCACACACACGCACACACGCGCACGCACACGCACACACACGCACACATACACACGCATACACACGCACACAT
>CM052718.1:13517444-13586324 GCA_028551405.1 Uromys caudimaculatus
GCCCCCCCCCCCCCCCCCCCCCGTATCCAAACCACCTCCCCTTCAAAGACTTGATTGATCACTCTGGCCCTGGCTCTCAGGTGCCTCAAGAGCTAACCTGTCAAAGCCAAAGGACTTTCCCAAGCCCTCTCTTCCCTCAGAACCAGCAGCAGCCTATGTATATTGTAGGGAACATAGGGTGAGTGCTTCACACTGTCAGTCTTTGAGCTGGCTGGCCTCCCCATCACCAACATTTTCCCCTTCCCTCTATGTAAAGACCCAGCCACCACAATGTCCTGCCTGGAGATGGCTGTATCCCATCCACTCTAAGATCTCCTCCCCTCTTTACATGTCTACACTGCCAGCCTCCAGATTCATCATTTTGCAGCAAGTCACCCTCTGTGGACTTACTGTGTTCCTGGAAGACCCCACCCCCCACCCCCACCCCCAGCACACTAAGGGAGGGTCCAGATGGGTCCTGTCACCATCATCACAGTCAGCTCATTTGGGATGGGGAATGTTCAGAAAGATGCCAGCCATGGTTATGATGTTTATCTTCCTATCCCACCTTTCCCCACTCTTGCCCCACCTACACCTCTTCTCTCCTTTCAGCTCACCCAAGAACCGGCTAGATGCTGTCCACGGAGGCAGCAGATTGCTCAGAACCAGCTCCACAGAGTCCTGACCAGGATTCAGCAGTGGTGGGGGCTGGGGGTGCCATTCAGTGGCACGGGGGCGGATGGGTGAGGGCCTGAGTGAGCCGAGGAGCCCGACAAGGCCTGTAATCTCCCTGTCAGCTTGTCAGTGTCTCATCGGTCACCCCAGCCCCTCCTCCTCCATCACAGTTGAACCCTACAATTAGCTTAGGGCACCTTGCCAAGCCTGGGTGCCAGCCACCACTCACACATGACCACACATGTACAGGCACACACATGTCCGTGATGCTACCAGATTCTTGCCAGCAGAAAGGTCTTGCCCCAACACCTACAGTCAATTCCCAAGCATGAACTAAGGGGCTTTGAAAAGGTGGGATACACATAGGTCCCAGTATTGGGTCATCCCAGGATGCCCTAAGAGATTTGTTGGGACTGGGAGGGCAGGGGCTGACCTTGAGGGATGGAGCTGTTGTTCATTGGTGAGTCTCCCCTCCACACTGAGCCAGAGGCCTGGCAGGCACATGGTACTTTGTGGAGTGCTGGGAAGAGTCTGAGGGCGAAATGGTGAACAGCGCCCCATGTCCAAGTGACACAATGAAGCAAACACTCAGGGCTTAGGAGGGAAGACAGCCTGGGGTTTTCCAATGAGGAAATGCCCAGCTTAGAGTGGAAGGTATGCACATGGGGTTGGGAATTTGGAGCCCCTAGACCCAGTTCTTTCCTGTTTGGTGAGAAGCATGACACACCAGACTCCCTCTGGAGTCTTCAATAGTCTATACGGTACACTGGAGGAAGGGAAGAGGTGTGTTCCCAGGAGCACTCCTGGACAAGGGAGGTGCTGCCTTGATCCCTCCCCAATCCTGACATAGGTTTGTGGCCCTGAGGCCTCCCAGGGTGATACTCCAAATCAGACCTGATGTTAGGTGGAAGCAGGGAGGCTGAAGCTTCCACTCCTGAGGTCAGTATCAGGAACTATTCCTGAGGCCAGAAGAGTGAGCGGGTCATTCCTGAGTCCCTTCCCTTCTGCCACCCACCCCTCACCCCTGGCAGATTACCCAGCTCAATTTGAAATAGCTTCTACTTGCCGGGCAGGGAAGAGGTGCCCAGTATCAAGTGAGTGATTGATGGTGGAGCGGAGGAGTGCCAGTTCTACTCTCTGAGTCCTAAGGTAGCTGCTATCTTCTTCCATGGAGAAGGTCGCGGGTCCTCAGCTTCTGCACTGCACAAATGCCACCTGGTTCCTCCCAACACACACCCTGTGCCGGAGCTGTCCTAAGAGCTTACCCAGGTTAAAGATTAGAGCCCTTAAGGATGGAGTGACAGTCCCAGTGGACCATGTGTCAATCCCAGAACACCCACTTAACCACAGTCACCCATGCTGCCTATAGCACCTTATACCACTGACCGAGGAACTCGGAAATGGCCCAAAAACTTCCACACATGATGTGGCACCAAAGGGAACAGAGGCGGTCTTCCTATGAAGACTGAATAAATAGGTTCCTAGCAGGCGATGGTGCACATCTCTGTGAGTTTAAGGCCAGCCTGGGCTACACAGAGAAATCCTGTCTCAAAAATAACAAAGAAAAAAAAAAGCCTTAATAGGTTTCTAATGCATCCCTCCAGACCTTTGGCATGAACTCATCAGTTCTACAGGTGGACTGATGCAGTACCACAGAGTATGCTGGTTCAGAGGCCACAGATAAGAGCAGCCCTGTGGAAAGACAGCTCTACCTGTGAACACAAGTAGAGCTCTTATACCGTCTCTGAGGAGCTCCCAAGAGCTGTCTTTTGATACAGGTAATCACCTGAAAGACCAACATCAAGCTCTTTCCTTTCTTTTTCACCAAGGACTCCCCCTCAGGGGAACTAATGACCAGCTGTGCCAGAAGAAAACACACACACACACCTCCAATTGCCTGAGCCCTGTGTCCAGACAGGACATACACCAGATCAGGCTGCTGGGCTGCAGGCAAAGCTGGAGTTAGAACTGCGGCTATGCCCCTGGGGCCCACCCCTTTCCCCTAACCTGCCCTTAAGTCCTGGAGCCAGAACCCAGCGGGCACCAGAATGGGGAACTGCTGGCTTTCTCAAGTCCAGAGACCTGAGAGAGATGAGGAAGAAAGAGGGTAAGGGCACCAAGCCCAGCCCTGCCCCCAGGCAGTGTCCCAATCCAGGTTGAGCCCCTTCTGTGTGCCATCCACTGGGACCCCAGGCAGCTCAGGTGTGAACTCAGCCAGTCCTTGGGGACGCCCCAGGGAAGGCTGCCAGCCACGAGGAAGGCAACAAGCCAGGTTGGGGGATGGGACACTGGGTTGTGGAGGCAGGACCAGAGAATGACAAAAGACAGGAAATAGTGCTACCAGCTCCAAGTCTGGACCAGCTTGGGCTCTTCCCTAAGACAAGACTGTCACTGTGAGGTTGGTTCAGACCTGCTTCAAGGGAAGTTCGCCATCCCAGACCACCTGGACTAGGAGTTAAGTCTGATGACTGTCGCGGGTTCACGAATTTCAGAGTAAGGAAGACCCCTCTGGGTTGGGGTACAGGATAGCAGGGGTCCCTCCTATCCTTTTAGATGCTCTAATAGGGTAGAAGGGTCAGTGGAGTGTTCCAGAGGCAGCACCTATAGTAGTAGTCAGAGAGCTCAGAACAGGGCAGAGTCCTTGCTATGTCAACAGAGGGGAGCATTAGCCTCACTCAGCTGGGGGTAGAGATAGAAGCTTGTGTCAGGGGATGTGAAACCATGGAGAGGAAGAAAGAGGAGTCACATGAGGTCTGGAAAGAAGAGAGGTGGGACAATAGCTCTTACTACCCTATTCCAACGCCCCCAACACACACACACACACACACACACACACACACACACACACACACACACACACACACACACACATCAGCCCTTCCCAGTCTATAATTAGTCAGAGCCCAGCCCCGCCCCACGCACAACCCCACCCTAAACACAAACAGCTATTACTGTGGGGGGGTTACCCTATCTAATTGCCCAATGGCTTGGCACAGAAGGGTGGTGAGGCTAGTGGTAGGGGCAGCCTCAGTCCTATCCACAAGCTAGCCAGAACCCGGACTACCAAGTTTTGGTTGGAGTTCCAATCAACTTACCGGCTAGTCCTTACCACGCCAATCTTTTTACAAGAGGCCCTTAATAGGGGCAAAAAGCTTACTCCCTGAATATCAAAAGCAAGGCCGGACACAGGAAGCAACAAGAGGGCTAGGAGGGGATGTAAGGCATGTCTGATTGCACAGTGACAGTCCTCTGTGACAGACAGATATGTACATAGTCTTGCCTAGCAGACAAGTAAGGGATAGTGCTAGAAGATTCTTCCACCAGTGACCCTTAAGCTAGGGCCCAACATCCATGAGGAGCCATTAGTGCTAACCATCAGGAGAGGTACTGGGCAGAAGACATGACATGGGGATGGTCTGGAATAGCTACAGATCAGTGGGGAAGGGGGGACATGTGCCATATGGACACCACTGTAGGCTGCCAGCCCAGCCCAGCCCAATCCCTTCCAATCCAATCTCTTCTGCTCCACTAGCAGGGGCCAGGGCCAAGTCCCTAGGCTTCCTGCTCCTGGGCATCAGCTGCTAGCTCTCCCTCCCAATGTGGTTTCCATGCAGGTTCCTGGGTAGCCATAAGCCTCAGGAACATCCCAGTGGCTTCTTGTAGGGTCCCATATCTGTCCATCAGTGGGATGTCCTGACCAGTATCACATCCCAACAAGGAGGAGGCAGCCCCTCAGTGAGCCTCTGGTCAGTGAGAAGGCAAGAAGGCAGCCTGCGGTTCAGCTCCAGTAAGACCCCAGGGATGTGCTTCCTTATGTGTCTCTGCCAGGAGTGTGACCCATCCAAGGTATCCTTAAACATAGTATGAATGGCTAAGGGAAGTGAACCGAGTCTTCCAGATAGGTCTAAAGTACTTCCTCCCCCAGGAGCTTTCTCAGAGGAGCCTGGGCATATTCCAGGTTGGGCAGGGCCGACCTTGAAGACCTTCTCCAACCCAAGGTGATACATGCCCTCCTACACCGCCCCTGACTGGTCTGAGCAGCCAAGGGAGGGAGGTGGAGGAGCTGCCTGGACTTGCCAGCCCCGCCCTCCTGGAGTTCTCAACTCACAGCCCGGAAGTGGGTCCCTCTCCCATGGCTGCTTCAGCCTCCCCTTCTGCTTCTGCCTCCTCTTTGGGTAGCTGGACTCGGCTGGACTCGGCTGGATAATCCAAAATAATTCCTCCTTGGCAGGCAGCCCGTGGGGGAGGGGGGAACTCACATTCCAAACTCTTGTTTTTCTAAGTAACTTCCCTCAGTTCCTGGGGCTAGAAACCTCTGGCCAGTCCTCAGGCCTCCCCACTTCCCTGGGAGGGTGTGAGAGACTAGGTGGCCGAGGCTCTGTAGTCTACCTGGTTACTAGTCTTCTCAAACAATTTCTATACAACACAATAAGGTTTGGCATATTCCATAAAACACCTCACGCTTTGGATCTACCTTCCTAGGAACTTCACTGCCTGACCAAAGAGCAAGGACGCATGCTATTGACAGTCCAACTTTCTAATGACATTCCCTGTGTACCAAGATAGCATCCAGGTGTGGGATCACACTGACAGCTCCCACCCTCAAGGTGTTTGTGAGCAGTCTGAGTGTTTTCAGCTTTAAAACCTCAATACAGATTGACCGGAGAGACGTTAGAGGGGGCACTCCCCAAGGCAAATGAGGGCCCTGAGGGCCTCCTTTCCTCAGAACTCGACACTGGCTTTGGGACCTGGCTTCAGCTACAGTTCTGACCACCACCACCATGGTGGCCACAATCCGACCTCTCTTCCTGCCTTCTCCAAGGAACTAGAAAAAAGAATTAAGTGACGTGGCCAGAAACTGTAGGATTCTTAGGCTCAGAAGCCCTCAGATAGGGAGAAAAGACCTACACACACACAAACCTGCCACACAGCCAGACCAGAGAAGCGGTGAGATCTCCCTGAAGAAGGTATATGGAAGTAAGGGGCTAGACTGTGAAAAAGCACCCATAAGTTCTAAGCCCTCTGAATCCTAAGTGTCTCTCCAAACACCACAACAACGAACTACCCTAGAAACTTGCGGAGGAGACCTTGCTGGGAGGCGTGGGGCCTCACCAAGTACTACTGGGTGTTGGTTCTCTCGGTCTCTTGTTCCCTGTTCCAGAAGGTGTGGGGACTGCTTTGGTTGAGCACCCCTGTAAAAAAAAAAAAGCCCCAGCAGAGCCGGGCGTCTGAGCAAGCTTAGCTTGAGAACTGGGGGCCTGGAGGTCCCGCACGACAGAGATGACTCGCCCTGGTCCATCGATTCGGCGATGAAGAGGTAGGGACGCCGGCCGTGAGGGAGGGTTTGAAACTACACCGGGTCGGGTGCAGCTCCACTGGGTCGCGGGAACCCTGCCTACCAGGCCAGTCTCCCAACATCCTGGCGCTGAGGGCCTCGTCGCCAACCGGTGAGGCAGGAGCAGCCAGGCCCAGCCGATTGGAAAGACAGACAGACACAGGGCAAACACGCAGGCCCGCGTCGCCCTCCGCGCAGCGGCACTGCCCTAAGACCCCCGCGTCCGGGGACGCAGGCCCAGGCTGAGTGGCGTGGACGGCGAAGCCTGGGCCTGCGCGACGCCCCCACAGTTCCCGTCCCCGAGTGCCATACCTGCTCCTCCGCAGCCGTCGCTCGATGGCGCCGGGGCCGCGCTCTGAGTTGCGCTCTAGCCCGCGCGGCTGCCATGGAGACGGGCCTTTGTGTGGCCGAGGAGGGGCCGGAGCGCGCGGGAGCCGCCGGCCCCGCCCCCGCCAGGGGGAGAAGGAGGGCGGGGAGGACAGGGGCGGGCAAGAGGGAGGGACGAGACTAAGGGGTAGAGAGTGGGAAGGAGGGGTGGCTGGGTCCCTAGCGTACCCCGCGTTTCCTTCGGCTCAGAGCCACTTAAGCACACCACTTAGCTTGGAGGTTTGCGCCCTATAGCAATCCGCGCTCCCTGCCTGCTGCAGTCCGGTCTCCCGACACCCCCCCCCCCGCACCTCCCACTGCCCCGTCATCAGTGGAGTTCGCTCAGGCTGGGCACCACCCCGGGAGTGCCCCAGGCCGAACTGAATGGCGCACGCGGCCCGGCACCAGTGGGTGGCTTCGCCTGGGCCAGACCCAGGCCTCAAGTGTCCTCTTTGAGATGGGCGGGGCGCAAGGAACCGCACCACTAGATTGGCAACAGGCGGACCACGCACTCATCCCGTTCCCAAGGGTGAGGGCTACTGAACCTTGATTCTTTCTTCCGAATCCCAGCCGCTCAGTCTCCTTACGGAATGTCCTCATAGCTGGAACTCTGCCTCACTGCTTTCCTTCCCGGTCTCCTAGCCCAACATATCTAGGCCTGACCGACCCCCAAGTCCTCAATGTCTATAGGGGTAGGACAGTACCCTAGGGTTCCTACTTCTGGCCTCTAAGTTGTCCATACTGTGGTCCCTTGCATCTGTAACATGGTGATGATCTGTCTCAGGACAAGGTTTGAGACTAGTCCCCAAACCCCAGCTCACGTCTACCCTGGGATAGCTATCTCTTCCACCCAGATTTGCCCTCCTTGAATACTGCCTACTTCCTATTTCCTCAGGCATCTCCTCCCCAGCTTTGGAGATCTGCCTCAATTCTTTTTTTTTTTTTTTTTTTTTGTTTTTTTGTTTTTTTGAGACAGGGTTTCTCTGTGTAGCTCTGGCTGTCCTGGAACTCACTCTGTAAACCAGGCTGGCCTCGAACTCAGAAATCCGCTGCCTCAATTCTTAAGCCTTCCCCAACCTGTAAACTTCACAAATCTGAGAACTTCACTGTTTCTTTAAGGAAGTTGAACTTGCCCCATCTGGAAGCAGCCAGGCTTGGTTGAATCACCTTCCCCTTCCATCAGCAACCCCCCCACACACACACATACAAGGGACTCCAAAATATCCAGTGATTTCAACAGTCCTCCCCCCCACATACATACATACTCCAAAATATCCAGTGAGAAACAGGGCTGCAAACTTTGTATCAAAAAATATTAAAAGACAAGTATTGTATAACAAAAAGATATTTTAATAACAAAGTTGTGGGAAGGCCAGTATTCTGAACTGAGTAGGGCTCAAAATAGAAGGCAGGAAGCTGGAGGGTAAAAGAGTCCTCCTGTCCTTCCGGTCTGTCCCTGGGGCTGGCTGCCTCATGACCTCCACCCAACCCTCCTAGATCCCCTGAATGCCGGCTCACAGTTCTCTCCAACTTGCCACACAAGGGAGCTCTGGGGATCACAGCCTCCAGGATTAGTTTTTCACTATCTAGGCATCTAAACTGTAAGGCCCCTTTGGGTTGGGGGGAGGGGAGCACCTCTTTGCAGCCATCTGTCTCTTCTTCCCTCTACGCTCTGCCCTTGGCATGGATGGGAAGAGATGGGCTTGAGCCTACTTTGGACAGAAGCTCCACTAACTCAGCTGATCCCATCCTGGGAGAGCAAGAGTGGGAGGATGTAGCTGGTAGGAGGCCCCAGGCTGTATACTCTACAGAGTAACCAGGACAAGCCCCTCAGAGAGACTGGAACTTTCCCATGTCACCCTAGGCAGCACTGTTGTGTCCTTAGCCTCCCCCCCACCCCAAATCTGTCTGCTGATTCCCATGTCCAGTGTTCTGAGGATGACCAACTGCCAGGGCAGAAGCTGGTTATAGTCCTAGGCTGATGGTAGCTGAGATCCTTTGGAGGTGGGGACACCCTGAAGTCTATTGTGTGACAGCCTTCAGAAAATCAAGTGAAAACCAGGAGAAACACATTGCAGTGGTATTTGAGATGTGCGTTTTAGGGGGGGAGCCACTAAAACCAAGGAGGCTTAGACCTGGCCACTGTACACTTGGATAGGAGGCTAGGCACACCAGAGGCACAGTTCTGTAGACTCCAAATGGCTAGTCCCCACAGCCTGGGAGCTCCAGCTGTCACAGTGGATGGTGCCATGTTTCTAAAGATCCCTTAGAGACCAGGCTCTTGGTGGAGAGGCTGGCACCTCTGTTCCAGGGGGTGCCAACACCATGCTTCCTAATGACAAGGTCTCCACCTCAACCTGCCTTTCTCAACTTTCTAGCAGGTCACATCCTTGGATACAACATTAGACTGACCTAGATCACTATGTACCTTCACACATCTATCTTGTCTGTTTGCTGACCTGCAGAGTGGATAGTGTGACAAGCTGTCGTAAGCTAAGGTCAGGGGTAAACAATGAGCTCATACAAAGATGCTGACAACTGTCAACACTGGAACACCTTTGCTGTGTCTGGACTTAGCTAGGACCAGTGGGGAAGGGCGAGGCAACGCATACTTGAGGTCTGACTAAGGAGTCTAAAGAGCCCGGAATAGGTAATAAGCCATGCTACGCGGGAGCTCTACAGGAAAGCAAAAGTCATGATCACGCAGCTCTAAACCTCTTTAAAGCATCACAGGGTGTGCAGCTCACTCTCTCTCAATGCCCCCTTTCCCTGTTACTGCCTGTCACTGCCCAGTGAACCCACAGGGCCCAGTCCCTCAGAGGAGGAGTCTAAGTGGTCAGGAGACCCACCTACAGGTTTCTGATACTCAGCTGGAGTTTGGCGGCAGCTCTGGGTCCTCACTTCAGTCTGGACCACCCCAATGGCCAGGTGGGGTGCTAGGTTGTAACATTGTAACACACTGTACCCAGGATTCGCAGTACTGCACAACAGCGTCAACGGGTGGGACAGGGCCAGCACAGAATCCCCCAGCATTCAGGGACCAGTCTGTGGTGCCAAATGTCATTTTTACTGCTAGGACAAAGGTGGTTCTTGAGGGGAAGGGAGGTCTGAAGCCAAGCTAGAGCCTTGAGGGGAGAGGGAAGCTTGGAAGATTTAGGCCCCTGGGACCAT
Source organism: Uromys caudimaculatus (assembly GCA_028551405.1). NCBI lineage: Eukaryota > Metazoa > Chordata > Mammalia > Rodentia > Muridae > Uromys > Uromys caudimaculatus. The sequence continues at coordinate 13,526,971 of CM052718.1, forward strand.
TTTAGCCCTTTAGGAAGTGCCCAGAACAGTGCCTCCAAGAGATACCTCTGCCTAAGGGCTCAACTGTACCCTGAGACCAAGACAGCAGAGGCTAAAGCATCAGGCTACAGCCCAAAGCCTCTGAAGCTTTGGGGGGAGGGACAGAGACGGGGAGGGGGAAGCTGGAGTAGCCCTTGGCAGCCTGGATGAAATGCATGGAGCAGGTGTTCAGGGGGTGTTCCAAGAAAGGGAACAAGGACTGTGGGGAGGACCTCAGAGAACAGCCTGAGCTTGCTTTTGCAAGTGGGGTGCCAGGCCCCACACCATCCCTCACTCTCTCATCCTGACCAATGACAGCAAGAAGGAGATTTAGGTCGACACAGGACAAAGAGCTTCTGCCCTCTCAAGTAGCTGCCTAGGCAAAGTACCCATCCCTCCGCAGCAGAACGAGTGGGGTGTAAAGGAAAGGGGCTGGCCCTGGCAGCTGCCTCCCTCTTCTCTGAGCTGGGCAGCCTGCTGGGCTAAAGGACCCCCCAACACAAGGCATCCTGGAGTGTGGGCAGATGGAGCCAGGAGGGGGCAGGTGGTGAAGGCACCTACATCAGTGAGGGCTACTAGGCCACTCCCACCTCCAGCTGTGGAGGACAGGTGGGGCCCAGGAAGAAGTGAGGCGGTGCCAGCACAGAATCCCCCAATAGTCAGGGACCAGACTGTCATTCCAAATGTCATTTTACTGCTGGGACAAGGGTGATTCTGGGAGGGGGCTGAAGCTGAGGTAGGAGCCCAAGGCTGGGAGCCCCAACTTGGTGGATGCCTGCCTTTCAAGGGAGAAGGAACTTGGCAGACTTAGGCCCCCAGGACCACACAAGTTGGCCCTGTCCTAGGGAGGGCACAGGACTGCTTGCAGGTCCTTAGGCAGGGAGCCAATAACTGTATCGATGTACAGCTGAGCCCGCTTCAGTGTCACCTCCTTCACAGGGAGCTGGTGGCCCTGTGCCCGTACCTGGAGAGACAATGGTAGTAAGGGGTGGACATACTTCTGGCCTGGCAAGTGGGGGCGGGGCAATACAGGGAGGCTTCTCACCAGCTTCTCCCGAAGTTTCAGGACCAGGTCGACCACTTCCACCTCTGACTTGTCCTTCATCCAAGCCTCCATGTTCTGTTAGGAACATTTCGGTCTGGTTCCTCTCACGAGCCTCCCACCTACCCTGGGCCTGTACCTGCCCCCTCCCTCTGCCTTCCCTCACCGCCTCACAAATGGCTTCCAGGTGCAGAGCCTCCAGCTTCTGGGCCATCTCTTTGTGTCGTTGCCGATACCAGCCATCAAAATGGGGGGACTTGAAGAAACGCCTGTGATGGTGAGAGGCAGCTGAGGAGCTGACCTGGCGAACTTGGGGGCACCTGCGGCGGCCTGCGCCCTATGCTTTCCCACCTGTAGAGACCCAGCCAGTCGCCCTTGAGGACGCAGGTGAGCTGGGGTCCTGCATGCTCCAGGCTTCGCAGGAAATCATCCTGGCGGAAGGGGCAGATCTGCGGGGGGCTCTAAGACAAAGGTCACATGAGCTGGGTGCTACGGAGCCATGCGCACAGGTTCTCCTTTTCAGCAGGATGGGACCCTCCCTCGAGAACATATCTAAAGATCTTCACCCCACCCTGTTTGGGACAGATCCCTGGACAACCATTCAGGAGTTTTGTCAGTGCCCCTCCTTGCAATCCTAATTTCTCTGCCCTGAGGGGATGCCTGACAGACAGTCAACTTTGTGCCCTGGTGGCTCTGTATCTCAGCCACCCTCTCTGTTACATGTGGACACCTGCCTCAGGCCTTCCCTTCTTGATATGGGGACTAAATTGACCCTCCCCAGAAGTCCCTGGACTCCACCTTCCAGGGTGTGATGTTCTTCTGTAGTGGCATGAGGCTGGCCATGTAGTGTTCCTGAAGGGTTAAGAGACAGGCAATGAATGTGGGTCATAAGCCCTGTCTCAGGCTCTACAGTCACTAACCCCTACTGTGTCTCCCTCATGCCCATTGCTGGCACACTCCTGCCTGTCTCACCAGAGGGATGATGAAACTCTGTGTGAGCTCAAGAAGGTGCCGTCTCAACAGGGCACTTTGCACGTCCCATGGCCGCTTCTTCTGTACGCCCTGCAAGAGGGAGCAGGAGGCTGAGTCTCAGCATGGACTGGTACCCTGCGTTCTTCACACACCGCCAAGTCCCCTCATCCAGGCCCCTACCCAGTAGGCTGTACCTTGAGCAGCCGTTTCAGCAGTGCTTTGTCCCGGTGGAGGTGAGCAGTATATGAGGTGTAGAGGCCTGACAGGAGGTCAGAGTTGTGGCTGTCCGTTCAGCCTCCCTTCCACACCCCCATAGCTCTACTGAGGATGAAGATGGTTGTCTGATTTGCCTAGAGCCCCGTTCCCTTGACAGAACCTGCACATCTCTCACCCCATCTGTCCCGAGACTCACGGGACCTGCTAAAGAAAGCAATGTATGTCCCCCCACCTGCCATCATGGGGCCTGAATGGAAAGAGAACAAGTCAGAAGGCCTGGCCATCCCCACTGGAGGGATCTACCAAGTGCAGGACAGGTCTTGCCAGAGTAGATGGGGCTGCAGCCCAAGGGGGAGGCACAGACCTGGCTTGGTGTCGAGGGTCTTCAGCCGTGAGGGTTTTTTAAGCTTGACCTGTTTTGGTAGTTCCCCTGTGAAATACACCCAGTAGCCAAGGCTCAGTATCCACAGCTCTGCCTAAGATGGGCTCAGAGGTGTTGGCATCAGAACCCCACCTTAGGTCCCAAGCTGGTGAGGCTGATTGCCCCTGGACTTCTCACCTGACATCTTGGGCTCCCCAATTCGGAGGACATGAGGCCAGTGCTGGAGTGTTTTGATAAAGAAAGGATTTGTGACTCCCAGGACCACGTTTGGTCTAGAGAGAGAGAGAGAGAAGAGGCAGAGACAGGCCTAGGGCAGGCAGTGTGTGAGCAGGGTGCAAGGACTTGTACTTACGGAGCCTGGGTTCGAGTCGTGAGCTCCTTGAACTCACTGTCGTGAATGGTGAAGTAGGGGCGGAAGTCACAGCAGAACTTCAGGGGCTGTAGGCAGCTGCGGGGGAAGGCAGTGAGGATTAAGGCTAGGGTAACCAGGAACAGCCATGACAGTCTAGTGAGTAAAGTTTGTACCTGGTTAGGGCTAGGACCAGCTCTGAAGACACGTCAGGTGAGGGTGCCAGGACCACTAGGGGCTCCCCAAGAAGCATGAGCTCCCACAGGGTCTGCACGTGGGTTAGCACTGGTCGGTAGCACCTGGTGCAGTCAGGCAGCTTTGTTACAAAAGTGCTGTTGTGAGCATAGCACAAACCACCCCTCCCAAAGACAGTAGTAAGGATGGTCACAGCATCACCACCTATGTTCTGACAGACCACCTGAGCAACTCCTGGCCTAGGGGATGTGACCTGGACCCTGCTTGTGAGGGACTGGAAATCCTGTTGCAGATCCAAAGCCCCAGGAGGGGCCTGCCAGTCCAGGGCCCTGCTACCACTATTGCCTCTTATGCATCCAGACTAAAGCCCTGGCTCCTGTTAGGCCCAAAATGGAACAAGATAATCTCAAAGTCCAGGCTCCTAGTAGTTCCAGAGAGCACAGAACCTTCCTGGCCACAGAACCTTCCTTCCCCTATTTCCCCCAAGTCAGACACTTGTGCGCAGGTTTCTTCTTGTGTGCAAGCGTCTCCAGGGTCACTCAGACAGGCAGCCTCTCTTGGCAAGTTGTGCCTGTGTATGCTGTGGTGCCCTACAGGGCTCACCTAAACAGATCCAGCTCATGGACACTAGTGAGGACCACGGGAGCTGGCAGCAGGTTCTGAGAAGGCAAAGGAAGGAAGGTCAAGCGCAGGTGAGGCTCTACCTGATGATAACCCTGAATAATCCTGTAGCCCCTTCCCCCTGCCACCCCCTCTCCACAGCACAGGCGCCATAGTGAAACATGCTGGCCACCCACAGAGTAAGCTGGTGGGGTAGAGGAGACAGACATCCGGCCCAGGAACAGAACTCAGGTAAGGCCCACCTCCCTCTCTCCCATTTCCCACCTCTTCATCGCACTGCTTTGGAGGACTGGATTCCAGCTTGTCCACCCTGGATGGGATGCGTACCTAGGGAGGAAGGAAGCAGCTGCCAGGAAGAGAGTAGAGCCTCTCCACCCACCAACACCAGCATTGCTTACTCTTCGGTGGGCCCTCACCTGAATGACGACTCCCATGATAGGTAGGTTCAGGGTCTGCCCAGGCACTGGGGCTGGCCACTGGTCAATCTCATTACAAACTGTGGACACAGGTGGCCAATGTCAGGAGCCCTCCCAAAAGGCTGAGATGAGTGAGACAATGTTGGCCACATCTGATGACCACTCACCTGCTTCCAGGCAGGGTGCCAGCTTCTCAAAGTATTCAGGGGCAATCAGGTTTAGGAGTGACTGGAACAGTCGGACAAATGGCAGGCGGGACACCAGCACTAAAGACTGTGATGAGGCAGGGCCAATCAGAGGGTATTCAGCTACAGACATCAGACATCACTCCTATAATTCAGGAGCCCATGGCAACCCTGAAGCCACAGCTAGCTGGGGCAGCACACCCCTACCACCCCATTGAACAGCTGCCACAGAATAGCCCTAACTCATGTGTCAGGATTGGACAGGAAAAAGCCTGATGCTTTTACCATAGAGCAGATAGCCCCAGATAACAGCAGGATTAGTACTGGACCGGGGGCCTTCAGAGGAAAATGTGGGCTGGCTCAGTTCCCTACCCCGGCTGTGTGATGAGGCCAGCAAGACCCAAGGACAGAAGGGTCTCAAGTGCCATACTAAGCAAGGAAAGGAGGGCTTCAGGAAGTACTGGGCCCCATGGTGGCTCCTCCTTGATCCCGCTACCCAGGTGGACTGCAGATGGACAGGAACCCACGGAGGCTCAGGACCCCTCCCTCGCTGCTCTCCAGCTGTCTACCATTTGCTACCTATCCACAGCACCATTTCACAGTGGCAGGAGGCTCACCTTCTGGAAGTAGCCTCTTTTCACAGAGCTGTCCTTCACCTGTCTGAAGTACACATAGCCCAGGTAGTGTGCTGGCTCCCTCTGTAAGGAGTGCAGTGTTAGTCACACATACCTAGGGCATTAGCTAGATCCAGGGTGACATAAGCAAAGGTCATTAAGAAGGAAACCTAAGGCTGGGCATGGTGGCACATGCCTTTAATCCCAGCACTCAGAGTTAGGGTTAGAAGGCAAAGGCAGGTGGATCTCTGTGAGTTCTAGACCAGCCTGGTCTACGTATGAGTTCCAGAACAGTCAAGGCTATGTGAGAGACCCTGCCTTTTAAAAAAGGGTGTAGCCGGGCAGTGGTGGTGCACGCCTCTAATCCCAGCACTTGGGAGGCAGAGGCAGGCGGATTTCTGAGTTCGAGGCCAGCCTGGTCTACAGAGTGAGTTCCAGGACAGCCAGGTTTACACAGAGAAACCCTGTCTAGAAAAAAACAAAAAAGAAAAAGAAGGGTGTGTATATGTGGGGCTAAGAATCTAGGAGACCCTAGGAGGCACTTGCCCCTGAGACTAGGGCCTGCCCTCTGCCTACCACAGTGGGACCTAGGATTCCCTAGTTCAGAAAGTGGGCTAAACCAGTCTAGGGAACATCTGCTGATACAGAAAGAATTTAGCCAATATGAGAGTGCTCCAAGGCCCCCGGACGGCCCTTCAGAGTTTTGTTCATTGAGCCACAGCTTATTTAACCACCCAGATGCCCAGCAAGGGAGATATGATGAAGAAAATCAAATTTAGTGATCCTGGTGAACCCTGTAAGAACTGGCCTCAGTGGAGACCCCCAGGACAGAACCAGCAGGACCTGAAAACCTCATTGACATCACAGGATGAGCCTGGCTAGCATTTCCATCACACAAAGCCCAGGGGCCCCCCACAAAGGGAGAGAAGACACGGACCAGAGAGACACCCCACTACTTACCTGCAATGCCAAGGGGGCCTTGTTGTTATATGACCGATCATCAACATGCCAGAGGCTCCTTTGTCCTCCACACTGACGCATACGGAAACTGAACTGAGTGTCTCCCAGGCACCCTGAAAAGAGGCAGTCCCACCATACATGTCACTGTGGGAGAATCCCCTCCCATTGTCAGGGGTGAGGGCTGTGGTGCAAGGGTGCACTGGGCTGGCCTTTGTTGGCACAAATGTCCACTCCAGGGCAAACAGACTTGAGGATCTGTTTCCCAACAGACTCCTAACCTAACCCTACACACAACACAAGGGCCTTGGGTGAGTCAGCACAGAGAACCATTTTCAGTTCCCCTGCAGGAGTCTGACTCAATCTGTCTGGAACAGGGGAATACACTACATAGTGCTCACCAGGCAGCTGCTGTGATGGCGTGAAGGAGACCAGACTGCCCAGAATATGGCTATGGGTTTTAGAGAACCTATGGTGGGGGCCCAACCTCAGAGTACCTTGTACACTGCTGGTAGCCTAGATACCACCGGCCTGGGCCCCAGTGTCCACTTTTCCCCCTTACCTTCCAGTCCCTGAGTGAGTGTCCAGGTCAGGGAGTGTGGGATCACCTACCTGAGTGGGAATCCGGAAAGGCCAGGTAGCAGATGTTGCTTTTCTGAAACAAACAGAACCCAGTGAGGGCTGACTCACTCCTGGGAACATCCATTCCCAAGATATCCAGAACCTACCTCCTTGTCTGTGAGCCGGAAGTCACTTGGGTAGACTAGCTGCAAGGGAAGACAGAGCATTTGGTGATACAGTCCACTAAGACAGCTCAGCAGGGCCACAGGCGTGTGTTTGCTAGGCCAGGCAATCCTGGCCTCCCAGTGACCTCCTTCTCTATATGCTGTCTCACATCAGATCCTCCTTCTCCTTGACTCCTCCTCCCCATGGCCTTCAACCCTAGTGGTGTATACCCAGTGTGCTTGCTAGTTTTCCATCAACTTGACACTAACTAGCTAGAGTCATTGGGAAGAGTGACTCTCAATTGGGAAGACTGGCCAGTAGGCAAATCTGTAGTGCATTTCCTTCTTTTTTTTTTTTTTTTCCTTGAGACAGGGTTTCTCTGTGTAGCCCTGGCTGGAACTCACTCAGAGACCAGGCTGGCCTCTGCCTCCCGAGTGCTGGGACTAAAGGCGTGTGCCACCACGGCCCCGGCTGTAGTGCATTTCTTTTTTTTTTTTTTTTTTTTTTTAGATTATTTATTTATTTATTATATGTAAGTACACTGTAGCTGTCTTCAGACACCCCAGAAGAGGGCATCAGATCTCATTTCGGATGGTTGTGAGCCATCATGTGGTTGCTGGGATTTGAACTCATGACCTTCGGAAGAGCAGTCGGTGCTCTTAACTGCTGAGCCATCTCTCCAGCCCCTGTAGTGCATTTCTTAATTAGCGAATGATGTGGAGAAGCCCAGCCTGTAGTGGGTGCCGCCACCCCTCGACTGATGGTCCTGGGTGATACAGGAAACCAAGCTGAGAGCTGAATGGTGGCACAAGCCTTCAATACTAGTACTTAGAGGCAGAGGCCGTGAGACTGAAGAAGGTTCTGTGTCAGGTGACCCCCTCCCTCCAAAAGCCTAACTCATACTAATGAAAGCAAAGGCAACCTGGGACTACAAAGGAAAACCCTGTCTCAAAAAACAAACAAAAAAAATGTGCACATATGGGAGTCTTCGAGAGTTCGTGGGTATGCAGGGTTCTGTAGAGGTTGGGAGAGGACATTAGAGCCCGTGGAGATGGAGTTCCTGCGTCTCCCTGCCTCTTCCTCCACCTCTTCCTCCTCTCATCCACCCGCCACAGTCTCTGCCTCCTGAGTGCTGGGATTGAAGGTATGGGCCACTATACCGGGCCTTATCCTCACACATTTCAAAAACAAGCCCGGTGGTGGGTGGTGGTGATGGTGGCGCACACCTTTAATCCCAGCACTTGGGAGGCAGAAAAGGCAAATCTCTGAGTTCAAGGCCAGCCTGGTCCACAGAGTGAGTTCCAGGACAGCCAGGGCTACATAGAGAAACCCTGTCTCAAACAAAACAAAATAGACAAACAAAAAGAAAGAAAAGACAACAAACTGACTGATGGTGCATGTCTTTAATCCCAGAACTCTAGAGGCAGAGGCAGAGGCAGAGGGCAGAGAGGCAGAGAGGCAGAGAGGCAGAGGCAGGTGAGTCTCTGTGAATTCAAGGCTAGCCTGATCTATATAGTGAGTACCCAGACAGGCAGGCTACAAAATGTGACCATCTTTCTCCATTCCCTCTCCCCCCAAAACAAAAGAAAAGAAAGAAAAATTACTGGGCAGTGATGGCTCATGCCTTTTAATCCCAGCACTGGTGTGGCAGGCCGATCTCTGAGTTCAAGGCCATCCTGGTCTACACAGCAAGTTACAGAACAGCCAGGGCCACAGAGAGAAACCCTGTCTAGGGGTGGGGGGACCGCTGCCACCACCAAAAACTGTAAAAGAGGTTCTGAGATTGTGAAAGCTTCCTCCTGGGAGGCTGCAGATACCACGGGAAAGGATTTCTTTGGATGCACTGGCCAGAGGACACCCCAGATGGACTGAGACGGCAGAGCCAGGCCCTTTCTTCAGCACCTGACACATGGCCCCCGACCCTCTCCATTTCCCTTTAAGCTAGACAGCCCATCTTGCGCGTAAGTTCTGGGGCACCCATCTGCTGAGGGTTGCCATGTGTGGTTGCTGGAGTTCTGTGAGAACACAGACCCCCAAACTACTTACCCTCTGTTCCTAAGCAAAGGTTAACTTCTACATTTGCATTTGCTTTTATGAACCCTGAGCTGAGCAAAGACACGCAGGACCTGTCTGGTGATGATAGCTGCTCAGAACCTGACTGATGAATGAATGAATGCATGCATGCATCAGTGGGCCACTTTTTGCCTTCAATAGGGAAGGGTCACCTGAAACAGAAATGTCTTCAGTCTCACAGCCTGCTTCTCATCCTTACTTAGCTGAGCCTAGGTGAACCTCCTGGAGGCGGACTGTCTTTCTTCCCTATCCCCATCCCCATATCACAATCAATCCTGGGCTTCATACAACTCAGTCAGGGTGAACTGTGAATAAGTGAGTGCAGGGCAGAAGCTCTTCAGAAGTCTGTAGGACCCTGAGGTTTCTAGGGTGAGGAGGAAAGTCAGGAGGCAAACATGATGCATGACAGACTTACTGCTGGCATTCTCCGTGCAGTCAGAGATTGGAAAAGACTCAAATCACTGCTATGGGACATTTCAGGCGTGGCTGTGAGTCTCTAATAGTCAGTGTACTGGCTGGTTCTGTGTGTCAACTTGACACAAGTTGGAGTCATCACAGGGAAAGGAGCTTCAGTTGAGAAAATTCCTCCATGAGATCCAGCTGTAAGGCATTTTCTCAATTAGTGATCAAGGGAAAAGGGCCCCTTGTGAGTGGTGCCATCTGTGGGCTGGTAGTCTTGGGCTCTATAAGAAAGCAGGCTAAGCAAGCCAGGGGAAGCAAGCCAGTAAGTTACATCCCTCCACGGCCTCTGCATCAGCTCCTGCTTCCTGACCTGCTTGAGTTCCAGTCCTGACTTCCTTTGGTGATGAACAGCAATGTGGAAGTGTAAGCTCAATAAACCCTTTCCTCCCCAACTTGCTTCCTGGTCATGATGTTTGTGCAGGAATAGAAACCCCAACTAAGACAGTCAGCCAGCTGCAGTCCAACACCCACTGTCCAGAAAAGGCTCAGGAATCCAAGTCCACATAGCCTTTAAGATTACCTTCAGAGCCGTGCAGTGGTGGCGCACGCCTTTAATCCCAGCATTTGAGAGGCAGAGGCAGGCAGATTTCTGCGTTCAAGGTCAGCCTGGTCTACAGAGTGAGTTCCAGGACAGCCAGGGCTACACAGAGAAACCCTGTCTCGAAAAACCAAAGATTACCTTCAGGCCAGGCATGATGATGCATGCCTGTATGCCCAGCATGTGAAAGGCAGACAGGAACACTTCTGCAAGTTCAAAGCCAGCCTAGCCTAAAGAGTGAATTTCAAGCAGCCAAGTCTAAAACTAGCCTGGGGCATAGCTAGCAGAGTGCTTGTCTAGCATTCACAAAACCCTCAGTACCCCCCCCCCCCAGCACCCTATAGACTCAGGTGTGGTGGCACTGTCACCCCAGCATTATAAGGTAGAGTCAGCAGGATCAGGTCATCCTTGAATACAAAATGAATTTGAGGTCAGGCTGGGCTACATGATACCCTGTATAAAACAACCCTGCATCCTTTCTCCAAAAATCCTTTGGGACTTACTTAGAATTAAGTTTCCAAATGGTTATCTTTTAGAGAACAAGACAAGAGAATGCATGGGGGGGGGAGGTTTATTTATTTGAGATATGGTCTCTTTACAGAGTCCTGGCAGTTCAGGAACTTCCTATGTAAATCAGGCTGGCTTTAAACTCACAGAGATAAGCCTGCCTCTGCCTCTCGAGTGTTGGGATTAAAGGTATGCACCACCACACCAGGTTTTCTTTCTTTGGTAAAAGGAAAAGTCTTCTCAAAACTTCTGTTGTGATTCTACAGGAAAGAATTTACACAGCAGAAAATAAGGCTTTTTAACCAAGGGTAAGTCACCCCACCCTCTGTCAAGGCGTGCCATTTACAACAGACAACAGCTTAAGTGGTGGGACCAATGTGTGGGAGCCTGAGGTCTCCTGGAGCCTTGAGTCCTTCCTAAGAATTGTTACCTGTTTAGAAGACTTTAGACCCCTAGCCTCTCAGAGATCATATGGGCCGCAACATTTCCCAACCACAAAGGTATGCTGTCCCAGCTGTCCCAAAGGTCACTTTTCGGCCTTACCTCAGCTACATTCACAACCTTTCAGGCTCTCGTGGGTCCCTCTGAGAGTGTGGTCTGCCTCTGACACACCTCCATTTACATGGACCTCCTGTGGAGGATGGTCAGCCCCCTGCTTTGGAGCAAGGGCCTTTAGAACATAGACATCATCTTGACTGGACCTGCCAAAGGCTTCACGGAGCCTGTAACATTTTCTAACATTTTCTTCTTCCTCCTCTTATCTTTCTAGTGGTTTTGTGGGTTTTGTTTTGTTTCCTTTTCCTTTTTTTTTTTTTATTTTTTATTTATTTATTTATTTTTTTTGGTTTTTCGAGACAGGGTTTCTCTGTGTAGCCCTGGCTGTCCTGGAACTCACTCTGTAGACCAGGCTGGCCTCGAATTCAGAAATCCACCTCCTCTGCCTCTCAAGTGCTGGGATTAAAGGTGTGTGCCACCACCGTCTAGGTTTTTTTTTTTTTTTTAAGACAAAATCTCACTATGTAGCCTTGGCTTGCCTGGAGCAGGCTGGCCTTAAACTCATAGAGATCAGCGTGTTTTTGCCTCCAGAGTACTAGATATGTTTCACAATGCCCTCCTCCTCCTCTTCTTCTTCCTCCTCCTCCTCTTTTTCTTTCTTTCAACAAGGTCTCATTTTGTAGCTCAGACTCCTTTGAGACTCACTATATCACAGAGAAACCCTGTCTCGAAAAACCAAAAAAAAAAAAAAGAGAGACTCACTAATCAATCCAGACTGGCCTCAAACTAATCATCCTGCCTCAGCCTCCGCCCCCTGCCACTGCCCCCACCCCCACCCCCGCAATGCTGGGTTTGCCGGCATTCCTATGCCTGGCTGATATTTTCATCTTATCTAGTAGAAGAGAAGTTGCCTTTCTTTGTAGGTGGGTAAGGGGGATGGAGGCCTTCAGACCACAGAAAGACCACATCAAAAGCCTAAGGCCCTGCCCATCTGCTCACAGCTGGTGACCAGATGCCAAAGGTTGAGAAGAGCTCAAGACAGAGGGACCAAGCAGGGCCTCACAGGGTCTGGATCTGATTCTAATGAAAGACGAATGCCAGGGGATTTTTAGCAGGAAAGCCAGAAGCGAACCACCAGTGACACGGAGACTGCAGTTGACCCAATGTGAGACTTGGGGGCGGGGGGGGGGGACCCTAGGACTCAGCAACCAAGGGGCAGGAGGTATTTTTGCCTCTTTGGAGAAAAGTCTACGTTAGATGCTGCGTAGGATACATTGATGGATAGGCAGTCGGGCCTTAGAGACCGATCCTTCCTTGGCCTGGGAAGGACTCCTAGAGCTCTGAGGAAGAGGTTCCACTAGGAGAGGTGATAGGCAATAGGAAAGAGGAGGTCTCTAAGCTAGTCACTAGTCGAAGGAAGTGGGGGAAAGGTCAGCCTGAGGGTGCAAAGTATTCAGAGAGGCTCCAGGGAGAACCCTAGACCAAGCAGGAAGGCTACAGGCGAAAAGCCTGAGTCCTGTTTCCTGGAAGGTGGGCGCCAGGGTAGAGAAACCGCGCGGCGGGGGAGAGGAATTGGAGGAGAAGAAGCAGCAGGGGTGCAGGCGAGAGAAGGGAGGAGCGTGAGGGGGAGGGGCATCGGGAGAGGAGGGACGTCCGGAGAGGAGGGGCCTCTGGAGAGGTTCAGGCGGCCAACCGAAAGGCACTGAGACAGTTCTGGAGGGTCATCCAGCCCATCCGCTCACCTCTAGTGCCTGGCCCAGCTCCAGATCGAAGGTGACCACGCACACGCACTCCAGCCAGGCAGAGAAGCGCGCCCAGGGGATGTCCGTGGTCCGCGCTGCGCGGCCGGAGGACGTGGATCTTGTCGCGCCTAGTCCTCCGCCAGCTTGCCGGGGCCCGGGGCCCACGGGCACCTCCATAGTAGCAGCTCCAGCCGTACCCGGCACGTTGCGGAGAAACGCAGGGGTTCACCTGGGCCGCCTCGGAGCAGTCGAGCTGCCGCCGCAGGCCAGAAGGGCCCCTGAGCAGCCGTGCGCCCCCTGGTGCTAGAAGAGCGTCCGCCCCTGGGGTGTAGCCTAACGTACCAGCGAGAAAGGCCCCAGTCGGTTAGAGGGGTCTAGAGATGGAGGCGCTTCCCGATAATGGAGATTGCGTGACCTGGTCGGCCAGTAGGAGGCTAGAGCGGCCCTGCATCTGGCAAGAGAGAAAGGGCGGTTCCCAATATCATTCCTGCCTCGCATTTGGATTCTGAGGGACTTTGGGTGTGTGGTGATGTCTACCAGGTGTTTGGGCCATAGAATTGTATTGGGCACCCCCCCCCCCCCCCGGGTATCCAACCCGGCTGAGGGTTGTGAGCATAATGTTTATTTTGCGTGTCAACTTTGTCATGGACAGCTTTCATACTGGGCAATCGCCCAAGCTAGTTACACACAAACCTCAAAATGCTTCAAAAGTGTGAAAACCACGGGTGGTTTGTGGTGGTGCACTCCTTTAGTCCCAGCACTCTGGAGGCAAAGGCAGGTGGATCTCTGAAGCCTAAGTTAGCCTGGTCTACAGAACAAGTTTCCAGGACAGCTAGGGTGACACAGAAGCCCTGTCAAGGAAAAACACAAACAAGGAAAACCAATGTGTGGGGCTAAGGGAAGGCTCAGTGATTAAAAACTCGGGCTGTGCTTCCAGAGAATGGGGGTTCTATTTCCAGCACCCACATGACAGTTCACAAATGTAACTGCACTTGCAGAAGATTTGACATCCTCTTCCAGCCTCTGAGAGCACCAGGCACGCACATGGTGCACAGGCAAACACACTAAAAATGAATCTTAATACCTCAATGTTTTAAGTTTACAAATTTGTGTCTGGATTTATAAATCTGAACTGCATTGGGCATCTTCACCCACCTATCTTTATTGAAGGCCATTCTAGCTGAGTTGGCACGTCCTCCAGACCTATTCCCACTCCAGGCTAATGTGCCCACTTTGGCTAGCAAAGGGGCAGCCTAGTCAACTAACTAATGTTGCTGCCTCTGAGATTAATGTAGTTTGCAGACCCGAGCTCTGAGGATGGGGATTATACAAGAGTGAATTTAGAACAAAGAGGTAATGAGGCACACTAGAAAGAGAGGAAAATTTGGGGGAGCAAGAGAAGGGGAAACAGAGCCTTCCTCCTATCTGCCCCGAACACAAGTAACAACTAAGGCCCTTCTCCCTTCCCCGCTGTAAACTTGCAATTTGAATCCCTGGCTTACAGGGAAAGGACATACACCAGATCTCTTGGGCAACCCTAGTTGTTTCTGGTTTTACTTTATCCAGTTGCTATCCAAGGCATTCTCATCAACACTGGGGAGGAGGTGTTAGTAAGTTTTTGAGATGCGACCTGAGAGCCATCAAGATGGGAGAGCTGAGTGACGCTAAACAATTCCAAGGCTCCCTCACAGAGCCCATGCCTGCGGATCGTCCTTGCTTGCTCCTTGAGAAGCCTACACCTATGCCCTTGGTTTTACTTTTTCCAGAGTCCCCTCAACACACACCCTTGTGTGTTGAGACAGGGTCTCTCTATGTAGTCTTGGCTGGTGTGGAACCTAATTTGTAGACCAGGCTCATCTTGAACTCCCAAAACTCTGCCTGCTTCTGCTGAGATTAGAGGCCGCCATCACCACCCATAAGAAGTATTTATTCAACAAAGTGCTCTCTCTCTCTCTCTCTCTCTCTCTCTCTCTCTCTCTCTCTCTCTCTCTCGGGGTGTGTGTGTGTGTGTGTGTGTGTGTGGACAGAGAGAGAGAGAGAGAGAGAGAGAGAGAGAGAGAGAGAGAGAGAGATTCTTTGTGTAGCCCTGGCTGTCCAGGCTGGCCTCAAACCCAGAGATCTTGCCTCTGCCTCCCAAGCACTGGGACTAGAGGCGTGTGCCATCACCACCAGGCGACACTGTCTCTTATAACTCTTGTACTTAAGCCTATATTAAAATGTTTTTACTAAGCCCCAGCCTTCATTCTGCCAGAAGTTGGAGCACAGTGCTGATGGGAGTGATGAGGTGAAAAGCACTTACTGAGACCAGTGTGTTGCAGTTTTACACGTCATTGTCTCACAGCCATCTTTTTTATTGTCCTGGAAGTGCTGTCATAATCCTAAACTATAAAGATATTTCCATTTTAAAAAAACAAAAACAAAAAAAAAAAATTCTGCTTTATACAATGGCTAGTCTTGAAATTCTTTTCTCTGTCAAAGCCACAAATCCGAGTCTGGTTTGAGGATCCCTAAAGGTCTAGAACTCTGGCTACTGAGGATGGTAGAATGGCCATACTATCTAGCATACTATGTAATTTTGGTGTTTTCACTTCTTAAATCCTCTTCCAAAATCACTTAGAGCAAGCTTCAGCAACAATCTCCAAGTTTTTTGTTTTTCTTTGTTTTTCCAGACAGGGTTTCTCTGTGTAACAGCCCTGGCTGTCCTGGAACTTGATCTGCAGACCAGGCTGGCCTTGAACTCACCAAGATCCACCAGTCTGCCTGCCTAATGCTGGGATTAAAGGCATACACCACCTCACCCAGGTTCAATTTCCAAGTCTCAAGTGGTTTTGTTTGTTTGTTTGTTTGTTTTTCATTCACGTGGCCTTCTGGGAAGGTCAAGTTGACCTCGGGAACACACCTCTTCAAATCGGAAAAGATTGCAAAGCCCCATTAAGACCTTTTTTGTTATTATTGTTGTTCACTTGACTTCTAATTGCCTAGAAATTATGAGCTTACAGCCCATCTGCCAAAAGTAGTCATGAGGTTCCTAACAGGGATGTGAGCTTATGGTTATTTATGAGCTACAAAATCATTATCTTTTTTAATTACCACATTTTGTTGAATTTAAGACAGCTATTATTTTATAAA
Organism: Uromys caudimaculatus; assembly: GCA_028551405.1. NCBI lineage: Eukaryota > Metazoa > Chordata > Mammalia > Rodentia > Muridae > Uromys > Uromys caudimaculatus. The sequence goes on from CM052718.1 coordinate 13,542,610, forward strand.
TAAGAAAACTGCTACCAACTGCACAGTCACAAGTGAACCAAGTCTATCTTGTCCACCTGTAGTATGCCAGTCACTGACAGGATTGTTTGGCAAGATTATTCACAAGGCAGTCAAATGTGGAGATGAGAGTCAGTGTCAAGTCTGGATTCTCCAGGTAGAAGTCTTGATTGGCTAGAATCGGGAAAGATAGAAGTAGAGCGATCCATACAGACGCAGTTAGCCAGACATCAAGTAACCACCTTGACTCACAGGTCAGAACTGTTATGTTATCTGAAACTTTGAAGTTGGTGATCTTTTAAATTTTAAAAAAACATTATTTTATGTGTATGAGTGGTGTGTGTGTGTGTGTGTGTGTGTGTGTGTGTGTACACCATGTATGCGCCTGGTGCTTGCAGAGGCAAAAGGAGGGTATCAGATCTGGAACTGGAGTTACAGATGGCTGTAGGCCACCACGTCAGCACTGGGAACTGAACCCATGGCCTCTCTGGAAGAACAGTCAGTGCTCTTTACCATTGAGGCATCTCTCCAATCCCTCCAACTAATTTTGTTTTGTCTTGAGACAGGGTTTCTCTGTGTAGCCCTGGCTGTCCTGGAACTCGCTCTGTAGACCAGGCTAGCCGCAAGCTCACAGAGATCTTCGTGCTTCTGCCTCTGTCTCTGGAGTGCTGGGATTAAAGTCTGCCACCACCTCTGTGTATTTATTCATGTATTGATTTGTATTTTTTGAGACAAGGTTTTGCTACATAGTCCAAGCTGACCTCAGTTTCACAATCCTCCTGCCTGGAACTCTTGAGTACGGGAATTACAGACATATACAATCATGCCTGGAGATCCATTTAGATCAATTTAAAAGACAGTAAAAGACATGGACACACTCATTTTAAGAACCATATTATTGGCCAGGTATGGCTGCACGTGCTTACAATAATCTTAGCACTTGGGAGGCCGAGTCAGGATTGTCTAGCGTTCAGGACCAGCCTGGACTACAGTGACACCACTTCTAAAAAACAATAACAAACAACGGCAGTGGAAATGGGTTTATTTTTAACTAGTATTTGGTTTTAGGATTTTTTTTCCTTTGTAAGCAAATTGTATATATATCAAAATGCATGAATCTTCAATGTATGTTGACAAATGGACAAACCTATGTAACCCAAGCATTAGGAAGATATAAAAAGTTGCCATCACCGCAAAAAGCTCATGACTCTGTCTCCATGCCCAGGCCCCAATATTCTGATTTTTTTGCACCATATTTATTTGTTTATTCAGGGTAGGGTACACATACATGCCACATAGCTTACACGTGGAGGTCAGAGGACAACTTTCAAGAGTCTTCTCTCTTTACAGCATGTAGGTTCCAGGCCTTGAACACAGCCAGTGCTCTTACTTGCTAAGCTCTCAGAGTTTTTTGTTTTTTTGTCTGTCTGTTTTAATTTCTTTTTTACATTTTTAATTTATTTTAATGGGGAGGCATGCACCTATTAGGGTGTGTATGTGGTGGTCAGAGGGCAACTTTTGGAAGTTGATTCTCTCTTTCTATGTGGGTTCTAGGGATCAAACTAGGTATGCAGGCTCAGTGGGAAGTGCCCTTACTTACTGAGCCATCAAAATGGCTTTCACCATAGATGACTTTACATTGCACTAGAATTTAATAAAAAAGAAACTACAGAGGGAGCTGAATAGGTGACTTGCAAAGTTTCTAGGATCATTGCAGTTCCTAGGACCCACATCACATAGCCAGTTAGCACACAACTGTCTGAATCTGACACCTTCTGGCCTCTAAGATCATCCAAAGGAACTTGTGCATGCAAGCATAAGTACATAGAAATAAAAGATGAAATCAACCTAAAAAAATAAAAAAGTTAGGCGTGGTGGCATGTGCTGGTAGTTTTAGTTCTGGGAAAGGAACTAGTGGTTCCTGGGGGCTTGCTGGCTAGCCAGCCTCTCCTCTTTGTGAGCTCCAGGCCAGTGAGAGACTGTCTTAAAAACATAAAATAAAATATAATGTCTGAGGAAAAATACCCCAGGTTGTCTTCTGGCCCCCACACCCACATGCACACACATGCATGTACACATTTATTTTCTCTTGTTTTATGGCTTTATTTAGAAATTTTAGTGCAATACAGAATCAAAGTGATGAAAGAAGACATTCTTAAAGATTATTTATTTTATATGAGTACGCTGTAGCTGTCTTCAGACACACCAGAAGAGGGCATTGGATCTCATTAAAGATGGTTGTGAGCCACCATGTGGTTGCTGGGAATTGAACTCAGGACCTCAGAAAGAGCACTCAGTGCTCTTAACCACTGAGACATCTCTCCAGCTCCCGAAAGAAGACATTCTTGTCATCTCCAATCTTATTGGGAAATTTATATTAGCATCATTAAGTATGTTTTATACTTAGTGTGCATAGGTTTCCGTAGATCCTTTTCATAAGCTTGCAGGATTTCTTACCCATCCCCAGTTTGTGAAGAGTATTTATTCTGAACAACTTTAAGCTGTATGAAATCCTATTTCTGCCTTATTATGGTAATCATGTATGGCTTTGTCCTTTATTAACATAGTGTATTAAGTTGAATTCTGTGTGCTAAACAAATAAGGGAATACACCCCATTGTTCTTGGTAAACAATCCTTTTTTTTTTTTTTTTTTTTGGTTTTCGAGACAGGGTTTCTCTGTATAGCTCTGTGTCCTGGAACTCACTCTGTAGACCAGGCTGGTCTCGAACTCAGAAATCCACCTGCCTCCCGAGTGCTCGGATTAAAGGCAATAATCCTTTTCTATATGCTACTGAATCTTGCTCTGGAGCACTTCATTACTTTCTGCAGGGTTAGATGACCTCTAGTTTAGCTACTATTTTAGCTCTGCTATAATGCAGTTTTTATTAACATGTATTAATTGTACAAAGTAGTGATTTCTTTTTCTCGATACAGGGTGTCTTGTTGCCAAGGCTGGCCTTTGTCTCGCTATGTAGATGAGAATGACCTTGAAGTCCTGATCCTGCTGCCTGTACTTATTAACTGTTGAGATTACAGGTGCGCACAATTTCACTGTAATTTTAGTGGTTTCACTATGATGCTTTCACATATTATATATGTGTGTGTGTGTGTGTGTGTGTGTGTGTGTGTGTGTGTGTGTGTGTGTATATACAGTGTTTAGATCACGCCTACACTTTTCTCCTTCTGTTCTCCCCTGGCATCCTTCCTGGTCTAATAATCTCTTCTTCATTCTGACCATCATTTTAAGCATTTCTGCTAGGAAAGAATGCATAGAGCCAGACACACACCTTTAACCCCAGCTCTTGGGGGCAGAGGCAGGAAGATTTCCAGGTTCAAGTTCATCCTGATCTACATCCTGAGTTCCAGGACAGCCAGGGCTACACAGAGAAACCTGCTAAGTTTCCACCCCGGACAAATGGCTGAGGTGCCTGTATAATATATCAAAAAGGACCTGGCTTCCAGGTTTTCTCAGCATTCCTCAGCCTCTACCTGTTACAGGGTATGGCTGGCGTACCCAACCCTTTACCCTGAGTTCTCTAACAAGGGCCAGGCTGCCCTTCCCCCAGAGGCTCTTCCCTATATAGTCCAGCCATTTTTTGTTTGTTTATTTGTTTGTTGGTTTTTGGTTTTCCGAGACAGGGTTTCTCTGTGTAGCCCTGGCTGTCCTGGAACTCACTCTGTAGACCAGGCTGGCCTCGAACTGAGAAATCCGCCTGCCTCTGCCTCCCGAGTGCCTGGTCTAGTCCAGCCATTTTGGTTACTTGCCCTTTCTGTACCTTTGGCCTTCTGGCTGCTGCACCTGGCTCCTGTCACTCTTCTCTCACTTCCCCCTCCCCCTCCCCACATGGCTCGCCTCAGTCTGGTTGAGTCTACTCTGGACTCTTCCAGATGTCCCTGCCTCTGGCTATGCTCTCGTTTTTTATCTACAGTAAGTAAACTTTCTCCTCCAACATACCTAGGAACAGTCATGTCCTTTCTTTCCTTCTTATTTATTTTTTTTAAATTGAAAACTCTGTCTCAAAAAAACAAAACAAACAATGTTCCTGCGTGAGGAGGGGCCAGCAGCTGATCTTGGAATTGGAATTACTGATGATTGTAGACTGACACGTGGTTGATGGGAATCAAACCCAGGTTCTCTGGAAGAGCAGCTAGTGCTATTAATTGCTAAAGTCATTCCCCCAACCCCTGGCTCTTTTTCCCCCCCTCCTTGAGACAGTGTTTCTCTGTATAGCCCTGGCTGTCCTAGAACTCTGTAGACCAGGTTGGCCTTGAACTCAGAGATCTGCCTGCCTTTTCTACCACTCAGCTAGGCCTGGCTTTCTATATGGGTTTTGGGGATCGAACCCAGGTCCTCATGCTTGCATAGTACCACTGTATTGACTAAGCTATCTCCCCAATCTTCTGCCTTCTTCCTCTTCTTCCCCTTCCCTTCTTCACCCTCTTCTTCTCCTCCTCCTTCTCCTCGTCCTCCTCGTCGTCGTCCTCCCCCTCCTCTTCCTCTTCTTCTTCTCATTCTTCTTTTCTTCTTTGAGATAGGGCTTTTCAGTGTAGCCCTGGCTGTCCTGGAACTCACTCTGTAGACCAGGCTGGCCTTGAACTCACAGAGCTCAGCTTAGCTCTGCCATAGCGTTTGTTCACTAACAGGTTTTAGTTTTCCTTAGCACTCTGTAATTTTATCGCTTCTGTGGTCTTGTATGAGTCGTTCGCTATAAACTTTATGGTTACTTATCCTTAATGTTGGTGAGTCATTTTTCTTTCTTGCTACTTTTACGGTTTTTCTGCCTTTGGCCCACAGCAATTTGATTACGTGTGTGCAAGTGTAGGTCTGCCTGCATTCATCTTTTCTGGAGATTCTGGTTCATGGGTCTGTCTTGGAACAGAAACCTGGGGTCTCTTGAGGGAAGGACAACTCTGGCCACTGCTCGCTCTGTTCTGACAGTGCTCTGAGGCGGCACTAATTTTGTATGACGGCTTTGCTTTCTCCATTTTATTGGTGAACAACTTTTTGCTCAGTGCTCTTTGCAAAAAGTTCACTCTTTGGTCCTTTTGTAATGCTTGCCTTTGTTCTAGGTGTTTTGTGTACATCATAAATGATTAAAGACAACACATGCCGATTATGTATTATTACTAATTACAGAAGCAAGGAATGTAATAGTTTTGCATATTCTTCATTATTTGTTATATATTTGTGCATACTCTTTCCCCCCCCTTTTTATTTTTTTTTATTTTTTATTTATTTATTTATTTTTTTTGGTTTTTCGAGACAGGGTTTCTCTGTGTAGCCCTGGCTGTCCTGGAACTCACTCTGTAGACCAGGCTGGCCTCGAATTCAGAAATCCACTTGTTTCTGCCTCCCAAGGTCTGGGATTAAAGGCGTGCGCCACCACTGCCCGGCTCCCCCTCCTCCTTTTAAAAGCTGTGGGATGACAATGTCACTATTTAATGTTAGCATAAAAAACTTTTTGGTGGGATAGCAACTGTACTTGGGGGGTAATCAAAGTAGCCAGTGACAGGAATAATACTGGAAGTGTACATAACCTCAGTTTTAGGAAAGAGTAGGGATTACAATGCAAAACAATTGTTCAAAGTTACTTTTCTTCGTGTGTGTGTGTGTGTGTGTGTGTGTGATTTGCCTGCCACTGTGTTCCTGTGGAGGTCAGGGGATAGACAATTTGTAGCAGTCTGGCAGTTACTTCTCTCTACTATGTGGGTCCTATGAGTCAAATTCAGACTATCAGGTTTGACAGTGATTGACTCGGTCCACGGAGCCATCTTGTCGGCCCCAAGAGCAATGTCATTTGCTGGAAATGTAGCGATAGCTGTTGCATCGAAGGATGTCCACAGAGTTGACTGTCCAGTTTCTCACTTACCACATCAGATCCAAATCCACTCCCACTCACCATATTAAGTTTGACAGGACAGAAGAGACCTCTGGCTTTTCATGGGCCTTCTCCACCTTGGCTTCTGTTGTGTAGCTGCCAATAGTATGGGACAGACATGGGACAACAGACATGCATTCTTCTCATCCTCGTCAAGTATTGGTGCTTCCCACCGACTGCTATCCCTAATGGTGATTCCCAGGGATGCTTATTGGCTCCTCAGTGGTTGGTTAGTGTTCATCTTTGCTTGCTCTTTGGAAGACTTTTCTTTCTTTCTTTCTTTCTTTCTTTCTTTCTTTCTTTCTTTCATTCATTCTTTCTTTTCTTTCTTTTCTTTTTTTTTTGAGGGGGGGGTTTGAGACAGGGTTTCTCTGTGTAGCCCTGGCTGCCCTGGAACTCCCTCTGTAGACCAGGCTGGCCTCGAACTCAGAAATCCACCTGCCTCTGCCTCCTAAGTGCTGGGATTAAAGGAATGTGCCACCACTGCCCGGCAAGACGTATTTCTTTATAAGCTCCATTCTATAGTGCATGGCTGTTCTACCCAGGACAGCCCAGGTGATGTCTCTGTCTTCAAGTAGGATGCAGCCCAACTTCACTAGGAAAGAATGAACTCTCACTGGGAGAATGAACTGTCTTCCTAGATTTTTTTTTCCTCTCTTGAATATAGTTTTATTTCTTCAAAATGTTCCTATAATTGATTATTTTCATATCAAACTTTCTCCATTGAAACCATTGTGTAGTTTCAGGGCTCCTTATTGGATTGGGATGCCACTGGGAAGGAGGAAAAACCAAATGGGAGACAAGGCTATAAAACTGGTATGATGTAAGCCTGAGGCTTGAAAATAGGGCAGTCGGGGAAGCCCTCAGTGGAGGAGGAGGAGAAAGAGGAGGCAGCAGCAATGAAGAAGTATCTTTGAGGACAGTCAGCAAGCATAGCAATAAAAGGGGAAGATGCCTGAGCAGATACAGAGACTGTGTGAGCAGTTGACCTGGGTCAAGAGGTTATCGTGACTGAAGTGAAATAATTCGAGCAGATAAAGTGAGATCATATCACAAACAACTTTGTGGGCAACAGCAAAGATTCTTGCTTTCATCTTGGGTGAGACAGCGAGCCCCGAGGTCAGAGATGCGATCTGACTTATTTTAATTGGATCCCTTGAACCCGTGCTGAACGGCCCTACAGCAAGTTCTCCAGGATAAAAGCAGGGGGCCCATCAACACTGTTTCAGTCACAGGAGAGAAATTGGTCTCACAGGTTAGATCCAGACAGGAAGAACAAGAGATTTGCTGATGAATTCAGTGTGAGTGTGAAAAGAGTAGGGCAATGCCACAAGTTCAAGGCTAGCTTGCACAATTTAGCAAAAGCTTATGCCCTCAAAACAAACAAACAAAAAGGTATTTTAGGACAAGATCTGGCCGGGCAGTGGTGGCACACGCCTTTAATCCCAGCACTTGGGAGGCAGAGGCAGGTGGATTTCTGAGTTCGAGGCTAGCCTGATCTACAGAGTGAGTTCCAGGACAGCCAGGGCTACACAGAGAAACCCTGTCTCGAAAAACCAAAAACCAAACCAAAACAAAAAAAGAACCAACAACAACAAAAAACCGACCAACAAACAAAAACCTACTGATTTTCCTGTCTCAATCTCCCAAATGTTGGGACTAAATGCCCAGCTCAAAATTTAAAAAAAAAAAAAAGGGGGGGGGGGGACGCGGAGGGCAGCTAAAGGGCTGGAGATGCAGCTCAGCGGTACTGCGTTTGCGTTTCCTTAGTTTATATATGTCAGACTAGTACCACAAAAATGGTGGTGTGTGTGTGTCTGGAAAAAGGATGCACGGAGCGGCTGCTGCTGATTCACGAACTCTCCTCTGGGCATAAAAATAGTGTAAAGGTCAGGGGCAGGCTTGCACCTGCTCGCTGATGCAGTGGTGGGACTAGTGGATCATCTGTATTTGGTATCCCAGCACAAGCCCCGGTTTTGCAGCGCATTCAGCTTCTGTATCCAGGGTAAATCTTACTTTCAGTCAGGGTGGCTGGAAAAAGCTGTGCTGCGGACTACAGCAAGAGACCGCACCGCGAAGCCAGGTGCCTCCAATTTTGCTTTCCAAAGCAGGGAAGAAAAAACGCTTTCCTCCCCCCCCCAACAGTGTCTCTTTGACGCCCTCTGCTGAAAAAAAGGGAAAAACAGAGCAGCACCACTTCAAAGGAAAAAATACTTGAAGGGCCCAGATGCTCTTCCCTTCAGACAATTTTTGTACTTTGTAGTCCTAGCTGACCCGGAACTCGCTGAGTAGACTAGGCGACTCTCGAACTAGCAGAGATCCCCCTGCCTCTGAGTGCTGGTATTGAAGACGTGCGCTAATACATCCGGAACGACAATGTTTTGCTTGCCTGGGACTCGTTATCCTCCTGTTTTGGTCTCCCAAGTGCACCACCCACGCCGGGTTATATTTTCGCAGAAGGATAGTGAACTTGTAGCTGAAAGGGAGTGAGTTCATAACTAGCATGTGTTGACACATTCCTTACATGTTTCGTTTCTATTTTTGATATTTCCCCACGGCTCACACAGCCAACGGAAATCAGTCTCATTTTAGAGATTAATTTAATTTGAATTCATTTCAACCCATGTTAGATGGATACGTATGAGACGTACACAAGCCCTGGGCAACAAGGACAGGGTATCCAGGAAAAGAAAAACCCGTAGGGTGGGTCGTGATGGCACACGCCTTTAATCCCAGCACAGAGGCAGAGGCAGATTCAGAGGCAGGAGAATCTCTATGAGTTCGAGGCCAGCCTGGTCTACCAAGCGAGTCCAGGACAGCCAGTGCTCTGTTACACAGAGAAACCCTGTCTCGAAAAACCAAAAACCCCCAAAAAACCGAGTAGGTCCGCTGGCAGCCCAGTCAGAAACAGGACGTAGAGGAGACCAGCGCACGCACCTGGGCAGGCCCCTGAGCGCTGCTGCTCTGGTGACTGAAGGTGCCCAGAGAATTTAGAACAGCCAACTTGATCACGGCGACGCCTCAGGACGTTCCAGCGCAACTCGATCAGACCCAGGCCGGTGGCAGCGAATCTGCGCCTCCTCCGATGGCCCCGCCCCCGGGGCGCGTCCGCGCCGCGACCCTGTCCGCGCGCGCAGCCCCGCGCGGAAGCGGGCCCCCGGAGCGCGCGCACACGCGCACTCGCCGCCGCCATTTTGGAGCGATCTCGCCCGCGGCCCCGAGCCGGTCCCGAGCGGGTCCCGAGCCTCCCGCTGGCTGCGCCCGAGTCCGAAGGCGCCGCGCCGCGGAGCCGGGCCCATGTGCGTGCGGCCAGCTCCAGGCCGTCCGCACTTCACCTCTGCGAGCGTCCTGGCCTCCCTCGGGCCTCGGAGGAATCGCCGCGACCCCCAGCCTGCGGGGCAGGTGAGTGCGGCCGCGCGCCTGCTGCTTCCTCTGGCCCAGGGCGAGGAGGGACCCCCCTTCTCCGTCAGTCAAGGTCCTGATGTCAGTCTGCATATGCAGTCAGAGCCCAGTCGGTAGATCAGCGCCTTTGTCACCCTGCGCTTCGTCAGAGGGTCAGCGCCTCCATCAGTCTGCTCCCTTGTCAGCCAGCACTCTCCACTCCCGTCATTCATTCATTCATTCATTCATTCATTCATTCATTCATTCCTCTCCATTCCATCAGCTAACCCTTCTTGGCAGTCAACATCCTTTTTAGCTACTGTCCCAGCTGATGCCTGTCAATGGTCAGCCAGTTTTCCCACTCTCAGAATCAGTCTCAGCCTATTAGTGGATGCCTGGTCCTCGCAGTTGTCTACCTCTGCTCCTGTCAGGGTCCCTCACCTCTGTCGGTGCCTGTAAAGGTGTGACAGACCTTGGATATAGGGCGGGGGGAGTTGTCAGCGTTTTCCTGTTTCATCTTTGTTTTTTTATACACCTTCCTCATCAGTGGCCTGCTGGTGGTGACCTTTCCACCTATCAAGTGTTCGCTCACTGCTCCTCTCCTCCTCCCAGTGCCCACTGCCAAGCATTGGCTTTGTTATTGTCCTTTATTTCCATCCCATTCCTCTTCCAGGCCGTTCCCCAGTTGTCATCAGTCACCCACTGCCTTTCTACCACTTCCCCCCTCCGTGGTCTCTTGCTTCTCCCATGCTGCTCTCTGGAACTTCTTTTCCTGCTACTTTGTATCCTTGCAGCTGACTACTTATTTGCTAAAGACTGTTTCCAATCTATGACTGAGCTCTTGCCATTCAGTATCAGGTCCCAGTCCTGTCACTTTTCCCAATTCTTGCTTTGCGCTGTAGCCCCTCCCCTCAATTGATCACCATCCTCAACCTTGTCCCTAGGCCTTATTCCAGACAGACTTTCACTAACACCTTCATCTGTGTTCTGCCTGACTGTGCTGCTTGCTGGCCTCTTACTATCTCATTCCCCATTCTTCCCACCTCCCACCCCCTTCCTGAGACTGGGTTTCTGTGTAGCCATAGATGTCTTGGATCTCTGGCCTTGAACTCATAGAGATCTGCCTGCCTCTGCCTCCCTAGTGCTGGTATCAAAGGAGAGAGCCACTATCACCCAGCTTCAGTCCTCATCCTTATCTGTTCATGTCTCTCCTTTTCTGTTTTTCTGAGACAGGGTCTTACTATGGAGTCTTGGCTATTTGTGTAGAGCGAGCTGGACTGAAACTCATAGAGATTTGCCTATCTTTGCCTGGGATTAAAAGTTTTCCCAACCAAGTCTGTTCATCTCTTGATGTTCTTAAGTTCTGGGTCTTCCCTTTGACTTCTCTAATTCTCATGTGAGCTAAATAAGCTCTTGGAGGCAAAAAAGAGGCTACCTTTTGTTTAGTTTTTCAAGACACGGTTTCTTTTTTTCTTTTTTTTTTTTTTTTGGTCATCCTTCTTGGGTTGAGATTTATTCAGTATATTTCATTTACATGTACCACAAAACCTTTCTCCCTGAACCCCTTGGTCTCTCTGATGCTATTATATGTAAATTATGAAATCACAGTTGGTATATACATGGGGAAGAAGGATGTGAAATGGCCCATCATATGATCAATTTTAGCTTTGATGGTCTAAACTTTTTTATTTATTATTATTATTTATTTATTTTTTGATACTTTATTTACATTTGCAATGTTTCCCCCTTTCCTGGTCTCTTCTTTGGAAACCCCCTATCCCCTCCCCCTCCCCCGCCTCTATGAGGGTATTCCACCCCCCACCCACCCGCCCACCCACTCCCGTATTCCCACCTTGACATTCCCCTTTACTGGGGCCTCTAACACCGTCAGGCCCAAGGGCTTCTCCTCCTCCTGATGGCGAACAAGGCCCTCCTCTGCCACATATGTGGTCTGAGCCATGGGTCCTTCGATGTGTATTCTTTGGTTGGTGGTCCAGCCTCCAGGAGGACGAGGGTGGAGTGGTGGTGGTGGTGGTGGTGGTGGTGGTGGTGGTGGTGTCGGGCCAGTTGACACTGTTGCTCCCTCCATGGGACTGTAAACTCGAGACAGGGTTTCTTTGCATAGCCCTGGCTGTCCTGGAACTAGCTCTGTAGACCAGGCTGGCCTATAACTCACAGAGATCCACTTGACCTCTGCCTTCCAACTGGTGGGATTAAAGTGTGCTACTGCTGCCCAGTAAGAAACTAGCTTTGAGGAGGAGGTTGGGGTGGGAGAGCAGGACAGAGCCTTCCAATACAGATATCGGGGAGAACATCTCTTGCAGGAACTAGATAATACTGCTGTGTCTAGGTTGGCTGAAAATGTTGATCTTCTAGTCAGCCTTACAGCCTCTGGTAAGGAGCTGGGTTTTGGAGGGAACTTATAGGCTGGAGATTGAGTTGTGGGGCATCATGATTATATGAATTTTGGCACATGGATAGGAGGGGAGTGTTGTGTTTGAGACCTCAGTAGTTAACTTAGGGAGTGTTTTGGAGGAAAAGCTGTTGAAACTTCTTAGAGAAGTAACAATTGAGGAGAGATATGAGGGAATGAGAGAGCTCAGTGATTTCCAGGCTTCTTGATGGAACACATGGTTGGGCAGTAGCATCGTTTAATGAAATGGAGAAGCTGGGTTGAGGCAGTGATAGATATGAGGGAATTATTACATGTTAGAAAGAGCAAGCAAGGTTTTCAAGGCTGAGAGTGGTGGGAGACTTCTAAGAAGCCCGGGAGTCATTTGGGAGAAGGTATCTTACCTACAGATGTGAAACCCAGAGGAGAGGTAAGGCTGAACATATGATTTTGAGCAGGGATATAATGTTTACAGCTTTGGGAATAGCTCTTTACTTAGTGCACTTCATAATGTGCTGAGTATTTATTATGTGCCATTGCATTTCATATTTATTTATTTATTTGGAGACAAGGTCTCTCTATGTTGCCCCAGCTGTTCTGAAACTTGCTAGACCAGACTAGCCTAGAACTAGCAGAGATCTACCTACTTCTGCCTCACAAGTGCTAGGATTAAAGGCATGCACCACCATGCCCACTCTGTATTTAATTCCTATGGGCAGTTCTCATCTAGTCCTCGAGCTAACCATAGACTATAGGAGCTCTAATTTCCCTGTTTCAGAGGTAAAGAGACTGATGTGCGAGAGCCAGAATTTGTACTTCAGGCAGCTTGGCTCTGCATCCCTCCTCTCTCTTGCTCCTTATGGAAAGGGTGATGTTTAAAATTTTTAAACCAATAACAATAATGACTGGTTCCAGTTCTACCACGCGTGGTGGCCCACACACTTTTTAAGTGCGTTACCCATATAATCTCATGTAATCTTCACAAAGATGTAGTCAGGGAATTGCTCTTCTTTCAGCTCTCTTCTTTCTTTTTTATTTTTTTGAGACAGGATCTAATTTTATCTAGTGTGACCTCAAATATTGCTCTATAGATCGAGGGTGACCTTATACTTCTGTTCCCTTTCCTCTATCTCCCAAGTGCCTGGATTACAGGGTATACCACCATGACTAATTTACATAATGCTTGGGATTAAACCCAGGGCTTCATGCATGCTCTTAAGCATTCTACTAACTGAGCTACTTCTCAGTCCCTCTTGTTTTAAAAAACAACAACAGGATCTCATGTAGTGTAGGCTGGCCTGGAACTTGGCTAGGTGCTGAGGCCTTGAACTCCCCCTGCTTCACACCTGTCCTGAGATTGCAGGCATATGCTACCATTCCTGGCTAGCAGTTACTCTTAACATTTCTATTAATATCATGTGAGGGCTAGAGGGATGACTCAGTGAGTTAGAAAGCCTGAGTTCAAATCCCCAGCCTCCACATAGAAGCTGGGCATAATATTACGCCTGTGTAATATTTATCCTTTCAAATTTAACTAACATTTATACCAATAAAGACACCGGAGGAGTAAACTAAGGTAAAACCTTGGTAGCTCAGTGAGGTAACTCTGTTTTCTGAACTATATACAAAATATCTATTTACAAGTGAGATCCTACAACTAAACTGCTAGCTCTTTAGAAATCTCTATCTGTGTCCTTCTACTGAGCTAGCCTGCCTTTCTCTGGAGCTCCTCCAAACCCAAGGGCTCCTTAGCTCTCTTCCCTAGAATCCTGTTTTACCTGTGTCCTGCTTCTGTGTTGTTCCTTCAAGCCCAAAGAGAGATTCCCTATCTCTTACCCAGAGTTCTTTCCATGAAGTTCCTCCAAGCCAAAACAACTGGAGAGCTCCAGAGAATCTCTCAAAGGTCCAGTTGCTATAAAAGAAGTCTCTAGCTCCTCCTCTACACCCTTGGTGGGTTGAGCCTCGTCACTGTCACTGTGTGTGTGTGTGGGTGGGCCCAAGCCAAGTCACTAGGGGTGGAACCATTTCGCCTTTACCGAGGGGCAGTTCAAGGCCATCCAGCTGACTTTGCCTCTGGTCACAGAGCAAAGGCCACAATTTGTATCGCTAGCAACTTGGCTTAAAACAGGCAGGAACTTCTCATTCTTTAGCATTCTTATCTTTGGAGGCTTTGAGAAGAACAACCAAACTGCATCTCTACAGGACACACCTAACAGTATCTTGACAAAAGCAACATCTATTTAAGCTTTTATATTCTGCTAACAATTAGGTTTTCTATGTACAATAATCAAATATCCTGTAAAATGCCTGTAACCCAAGAGCTGCAGGGTGGAGGCAGGTGGATATTAGGTGTTCTCTGACCAGCTAGCCTCTTTAAAACTGGAACTCAAAAACAACAGTAAAACCCAGTGGTAAGCTTCTGGTCTAGTGAGATGGCCTATCTTAAAAAAAAAAAAAAAAAAAAAAAAAAAGGGAGAATGATTGAAGACATCTAGCATCTTCTTCTGGCCTCTGCATTCACATGTGTGCGCCCCGTGCCGCCCCACCACCCATACATGCTACAATCAAAATAATCATATGAAAGTACTGAGATACAACAAAGTATAGTATTTGAGGTCAAAACAAATAAACCAGAGAGTTCAGGTTTGACCAGACTCCAGAGCCTGTGCCTTTCACAGCTGCATTTTATAGGTGGCTTTTACAAATGGATGACATGACCTCTCTGCGTGCTTAAAAATCTTCTTCCAAGGCAATTGATGTTGCTGTTTTCTTTTGTGTCATTCTAAAGATGGTTTCTAACTAATAATTCTGTGCATAGATATATTTGAGAGAAAGAGCTATACATTTTATGGAAACGAGTTGTATAACCAGGGGTAACACACTTCATCCTGGATGGGGGCATGGTCTACATAGCAAGTATCAGGCCAGCCATGTGGTTCATACTGAGACTGGTCTGTTTTTTGTTTTTTGTTTTTTTTAAAGGACCTAAGTTTGATTCCCTAGGAATCTTCTCTTTCCTTCTTTCCTTCCTTCCTTCTTTCTTTCTTTCTTTCTTTCTTTCTTTTTTTAAAGATTTATTTATTTTTATATATGAGTACACTGTTGCTGTCTTCAGATACACCAGAAAAGGGCATCGGATCCCATTACAGATGGTTGTGAGCCACCCTGTGGTTGCTGGGAATTGAACTCAGTGCTCTTAACCTCTGAGCCATCTCTCCAGCTCCTGAGACTGTTTTAATCACTTTCTATTGCTGTGACCCATGACCAAGGCAACAAAAGAAAGCATATAATTTGGGACTCATAGTTTTGGTGGATTCAAGCAGCCAGGCATGGTGCTGGAGCAGTGGCTGAGAGCTTACATCCTGATCACAAACATGAGTCGGAGAGAACTGACTGGGAAGGTGTGGGCTTTTGCACCTCAAAGCTCACCCTCAGTGGCACACCTCTTCCAAGACCACAACTCCTAATCCTAATCAAACAGTTCCACCATCTGGGGTCCAAGTATTCAAATATATAAGTCCATGGTGTGTGTGTTCGTTCTCATTCAAACCACCGGAGATCCTCTCCAAAAAAAAAAAGTATCCATAAAGCAGACATTGTTCTGTATCTTTTTATTATTATTTTCAATTTACATAATTAGTATGTGTATTTGTGTGGTGGTCAGAGGAAAACTTGCTGAAGTTGGTTCTCTCTTTCCATCATGTGGGTTTCTGGGGTCAAACTCAGATCCTGAGCCATATTGCTGGCCCCCTATGTCTTGTTCTTTAAAATTATTTTGGAAATTATATTGTTTTCATATCCAGCTAGCAGCTTTCATCCTTTTAGCTGAACTACAGGCTTTTGTTTGTATTTTGTTTACAATATTGTATTTAAAGTTATTGAAGTATATTGCATATCCAGGGAAATCTTATCTGTTTGAATTTAGTAAGTTTTAACAAGTATGAGTATTAATGTTGCCAGTTGATGTGGCTCATACTTTTAATTCTGACAATAAGGAGTCAGATGCAGGCAGATCTCTTTGAGTTCAAGGCCAGTCTAATATATATAATGACTACTGGGCCAGCCAAGGCTACATAGTGAGATCCTGTCTCAAAAACAAACATACATTACTGTGGACATTTCTCATTTCAATATATAGAACATTTCTAACACTCTTGAAAATTTCCTGTGTTCTTTTCAGTCATTACAATCATCTTCTCAATCTTCAAGCAGTCGATGTTCTTATTAGTATTATATAGAATCTATAGATCAAATTCAGAGTTAAATTAGTGTGTCTTTTATCTATGCATTTAATTTTATTTCTCCATTTTTTTAGATTTAAAAAAATATTTATTTATTTATTTATTTATTTATTTATTTATTTATTTATTTATTTATATGTATATGAGTACTCTGTCTGCATATACACCTATGTGCCAGAAGAGGGCATCAGATCCTATTACCGATGGTTGTGGGCCACCTTGTGGTTACTGGGAATTGAACTCAGGACCTCTGGAAGAGCAGACAGTGCTCTTGACCATTGAGCCTTCTCTCCAGCCCTAGATTTTTTTTTTTTCTTTTTGGTTTTTCGAAACAGGGTTTCTCTGTATAGCCCTGGCTGTCCTGGAACTCACTGTGTAGACCAGGCTGGCCTTGAATTCAGAAATCCGCCTGCCTCTGCCTCCCGAGCGCTGGGATTAAAGGCGTGCGCCACCACTGCCCGGCTCATTTGGATTATTTTGAGCTGTTTTGTCCATTTGGTAGGATCATGAATTTTTTATTTTGTTTTCAATTATTTGTTGTAGTACAAAGACATATTTGCTGTCATATTCTGCAACATTGTATAACTTAATAGTTTTCATACTATATCCCTTTGGATTTACATAATCATATCTGCAAATAAAGATAGTTTTATTTTTCCTTTTCAATTGGTATACCTTTTGTTTTACTTTTTATTGCATTGAGTAAAAGCCCCCAAACAGTGTTAAATAAAAGTGATAATATTGGGCCTTCAATGATTGAGAAAGTTGCCTATATTTCCATTTTGTGGAATTAAACAATTATTATTACTGTGCATGTAGTATTTGAGTATGTGTGTGCTGTGGTTGCATGTGTTATTACTGTGTGTGTATGATATGTATGTATGTGCTATGGTTGCATGTGCTATTCCTGTGTGTGATATGTGAATATCTGTATGCTAAGGTGTGCATATGGGAGTCAAAGGACAAGTCCATGAGGTCAGCTTTCTCCTTCCACCTTTAAGTGGGTTCCGGAAAATAAGGTCACCTGGCTTGTGTAGCAAGTAACTTACTTGCTAAGTGATCTCACTGGTCTCTGGAATGTTCTTATAATGAAAGAGTGTTGGATTTTGTCAATGCTTTTTCTGCATCAACTCAGATGGTTATTTTATTTTCATTGGTTTGTGGTATGTTATATTGATTGGTTTTTCAGATGTTAAAAGTAAGTGCATTCTTAGTATAAATTCTTGGCATGATGTACATTCTTTACATGTGTGTGATTTGGTTTGCTAGTGTTTTGTTGAGGATCTTGCAAATTTATGAAGAGGTATTTATAAACGCCAAGTTTTCCTTTTCCCCTTTCCTTTCTTCTTCCCTTTCTTCTCTTTCTCTTTCCTTTTCTTCTTTTCTGTTCTAGAGTCAAACCTTGTATATGCTTGACAGTGCTGTCTGGGTTTTGGTGTTTTTTTGAGACAAGCTATCACTCTGTAGTTCAGGCTGGCCTGAAACTCAGTTATCCTCTTGTCTCAGCCTTCTAACTACTGGGATTTAAAGACTGGAGCCATCACTTTAGGCAAAATACTATATAAATATCTATACAGTCATTTTTGGCTATATTGGAAATTGAACCCAGGGCCCTTTGTATGCTAGGCATGTACTCTGCCATTGAGCTAGCTACATTCTCAGCCAAATTTTCCCCCCTTGAGACAGAGTCTCATTCTATGGCCCTGGCTGGCCTGAAATCACAAGGATCCTTTTCAGCCTCTGGACTACTGAGATTACAGGCGTGAGTCCTGGTGCTCAGATCCTGACGACCTTTTGAGATGAGATTTTGCTTAGGTTGATTTTGGGATCCTCCTGCCTCAGCCTCCCGAATGCTGGGATTTACTTGTTTAGAGACATGTTTTCCTGTAAGCCCAGGCTGACTTTAGACTCTTGGCCGAGAA
This sequence comes from Uromys caudimaculatus, assembly GCA_028551405.1. Taxonomy (NCBI): domain Eukaryota; kingdom Metazoa; phylum Chordata; class Mammalia; order Rodentia; family Muridae; genus Uromys; species Uromys caudimaculatus. The sequence continues at coordinate 13,560,423 of CM052718.1, forward strand.
TGATCTTGAACTTTTGAATTTGGATCCTTCTGCTATTACTGTCTAAGTGCTGGGATTACAGAGTGACTGTAGTTTCATTTATGCTGGGCAAGCATTCTTTCAACTGATATATATCCTTAGACCCGACCTGTTTTCTTTGAAAGATTCTTTTGCTGGCTGTAGAAATCCTGTTTGACAACTTTTTGTCTTTCGGCCTTTCAAAGAACGTATTTCATTGTTTTCTAGTCCCTGCTTATGATAAGTCAGCTATTATTGGTTACCTAATAATGCTTTTTGGCTACATTTAAGATAGTTTCTATTTTTTCCCTTTAGTTTAACTGTAATATTCTAGGTATATTTATCATTTTTGCACTGTTGGGTTGATATGTTTAAAGACTATAAAATAGCCAAGTATAGTGGTATACACCTATAATCCTAGCTGAAAACTGAGACAAGAGAATCTGAAGTTTGGAGCTGGACTGTGCTAAATGAGACTCTGTCTAAAGGAAAACAAAAAATAAAACCTGGGTGGAGTGGCACAGATTGTTTGTTTTGCTTTGGTTTTGTTGTTGTTGTTGTTTATTTATTTATTTTTTTGGTTTTTCGAGACAGGGTTTCTCTGTGTAGCCCTGGCTGTCCTGGAACTCACTCTGTAGACCAGGCTGGCCTCAAACTCAGAAATCCGCCTGCCTCTGCCTCCCGAGCACTGGGATTAAAGGCGTGCGCCACCACTGCCCGGCTGTTTTATTTGTGACAGAGTTTCTCTGTGTAGCCTTGGCTGGCCTGGGACCCACTTTGTAGACCAGGCTGGCTTTGAGCTTATCGATCAGCCTGCCTCTTCTGACCAAAACCAGAGGCTGGAGAAATGGTTGAGAGGTTAGGGGCACAACCTGTTCCTCTAGAGGACCTAGGTTCAATTCCCAGCACCCACATGACAGATCACAACTGTCTAAAACTCCAGTTCCAGGGATCCATGGCACCAGACATGCACATGGTGCAGATATATGTGCATGCAGGCATACATAAAATAAAATAAATAAGTCTGTAAAAACAGAAAACGAAACCACCACAACTACCACCACCATCAACAAAATGTATTTATTTAAAGGTGTTACAATAACTATTTCTAGGCCTAAATTAAATGATTTCTCAGTGAGAATTGAGAATTGAGACTTTTGTCTTTCTTTCCTTTTTTTTTTTTCCTTTGATACAGGGGCTCATGTAGCCCAGGCTGAACTTAAAACATTGCAGCTAGTCTTGGCCTTGCCTGCCTTCTGATCTGCTTAGTCTACCTCCCACGTTCAAGGATTACAAGTGTGTTCCACAAAGCCAGGCGAAGATTTTCTATTGCTATATACCAGCATTATGCTTGATAGACAACTGGCATCAAAATATTCTGTCCAATTTTTAAAAAAGAATTATTTATGTATTTTATGTATAGATACCGTAGCTGTCTTAAGACACACCAGAAGAGGGCCTGGGATCCAATTACAGATGGTTGTGAGCTGGGAATTGAACTCGGGACCTCTGGAAGAGCAGTCAGTGGTCTTAACTGTTGAGCCATCTCTTCAGCCTCCTCTGCCCCCATTTTTTTGTTTTTTGTTTTTTTAACTGCTGGTATTGAACTGGGTTCCTTGTGCAGTGGTAAGCATGTACAGTATCACTGAGCTACATCCCCAATAAGAATGTTGAGTTTTGGGGTGGCAAGATGTTTTAGCAGGTAAAAGTGTCTGCCTGCAAGCCTCACTACCTGAATTAGATCCTCGTAACCCACCAAAACATGGAAAGAATTGACTCTACAAAGTTGCCTTCTGACCTCCACACAGACTGTGGCATGTGTGCTTGCACTCTTACACACACACACACACACACACACACACACACATACACTACTGTTTAAAGAATGTTGAATTTTGTTTGGTTAGGCTATTAAATTATGGGGACAGCACCTTAATACCATCAAGACTTGATTGATTGTGCGGCCTTTGTCAGGATGGGTCTTTGTGGTTTCGACATAAGTTTTAGGTCCCAGCCATTAGTTCTAGTACATGGTTCTTATAAATCATGACCCTTCTGCATTAAAATGGAAAATCCTTCTAACTGGCAGTTCTGACTCGGATTCCAAATACTGTCTCCTCAGTTTTGGATGGCTTTCACCGTGTGGCAGCTGCTCTTGGAGTCAGACGTAGAATATGTTCCACCGCTGGCACACCCACAGCAGCAGGGACTGCTTTCTACTTTGTTCTTTGCAGTCTCAACTGTTGTCCCATCTGGGGATTTGGAGAGAAATATAATGCAAACCTGGGATTTCCTTATTTGTTAGACTTTCTTTTTGTTCATTCTGAACTTTGAACTGTGTGTGTGTGTGTGTGTGTGTGTGTGTGTGTGTGTGTGTGTGTGTGTAGACAGACCTACAAAGACCAGAGGCCAGATTCCCCAGGAGCTGGAATTACAGGTGGTTGTAAGCTGTTAGGTGTAAGTCCTGGGACTTGAGCTCAGATCCTCGGCAAGATCAGTACCTGCTCTCAACCACTGAGCCATCTCTCCAGCCCCTTCTGTTTTCTATTTTGTACTTTAAGTGAACTGAGAAGCATCTTCAAGTCAAAGCTATTCATCTAGATGCTTTCCTTCCAATGGTTGTTTAATTATCTTAGTTTTTGTATGTTCAGTGCCTTCAGATATCTGTTTTTAATATTTTGTTCAGCATTTACAATTATTATCTACAGAAAAGGAACTCTCGTCTGATACAAAGCTGTTCCACCGTTTCTGAACCAGAGCGCGCGCTCTCTCTCTCTCTCTCTCTCTATATATATATATATATATATATATACGTATATATATATATGCGTATATACATATACATATATATATATATGAAATTTCACTGTATAATAAAATAATTCTGGCTGTTCTATAATTTGCTATATAAGTAAGGCTGACCTCAAATTCACAACATGCTGGCATTAAAGCAATGTGCCACTGTGATGGCTAATCATGATTGTCTGCTTAACTACACCTCAAATCAACTAAAACCCAAGCAGGTGGGTATACCTGTGAAGGATTCTCTTGATTAAATTATTTGTAGCTGGAAGACCCACCCTAAATTTGGATTATTTGAGGTCTGAAGACATACCCTAAATCTAGACTACATCTTCTGGTGTGGCCTACATAAAATCCTGTTTGCTTCCTTTTTTTTTTTTTTTTTTTTTTTTTTTTTTTTTTTTTTTGGTTTTTTGAGACAGGGTTTTTCTCTGTGTAGCCCTGGCTGTCCTAGAACTCACTCTGTAAGACCAGGCTGGCCTCGAACTCAGAAATCCGCCTGCCTCTGCCTCCCGAGCGCTGGGATTAAAGGTGTGCGCCACCACTGCCCCGCCTCCATTAGATGTTTGCTTGAGGTTTATGGTGTGTGTGTGTTCCAGACACAATTTTACTCCAAACCTAGGTTGGCCTGTAACTCAATATATAACTCAGCCTGGCCTTGGAATCATGCTAACTCTCCTGCTTCAGCCTCTTTGAGTGCTAGGATTTTAGGCATGAGTAATCACACTTGGCTCCAGATTACCTTGTGAGGTATATAGTGTCATTTTCTAAATCATGTATTAGAGAGCACAAACACAGAATTGAGGACTTGAAGAACCTAGGAAATGGCTGCTGGCACAATCCATGTTTTCTCAAGAAGGTAACCATATTCTAGTACATTTAATAAAAGGAAAAGAAGTCATCAAAGGACGTGCAAGAGAAACGACCGAGATAGTGACCATGTGCTTTTTGCCTGTGAATGGAAGTTACAGCAGACAGCCTGAAGCACTGAGTTGTTCTGAGCTTTGAGTGACTTGGCTCTTAGTCCCTTTGTGTTGCAGTTTGCAGTTCAGCTTTGCTTACTGCCCCACTATCCTCCTTGGTGCTTTTTAGTGTCATAGTGTGGCTATTTGGGTCATTCATTAACTTTTATTTTATTTTTTTGAGGCAAGCTGACCTTGAACTCATATTGGCCTGAACAAGGTTAAAAGTTAAAATAGTTACTAACATCTGAAGACTTTGAGCCAGATAATGGTGGTGGCTCATACTTGGAATCCCAGCAGGCTGAAGTAGAAAATTTCTGCTAGTTTAGATCCAGCCTGGGTTACATTGTGAGTTCTTGGCCAGTCTAGGATATAATACCAGACTCTGTTTCAAACAAAACAAATAACATCAACAAATAGAAGATTTGGAGATTATGCTGGACATGGTAGTGTATACCTTTAATCCCAGTGCTCTGGAAGCAGAGGCAGGCAGCTCTCTGTGAGTTTCAGGCTAGCTAGGGCTACACAGTAAGTAGTTTGTCCCAAAACCAGAAATAAACAGGAACTTTGGAGACTTAAAAAATATATCAACTGGGCAGTAGAGGTGTATGCCTTTAATGCCAGCACTATGGAGGCAGAGGCAGGCAGATTTCCGTAAGTTTGAGGCCAGCCTGGTCTACAGTGTGAGCTCCAGAACAGCCAAGGCCACACAAAGAAACCCGGTCTTGAAACCCCTCCTCCAGAAAAAATAAAAATCTTTATATCCCCGTTGATTGCCATCTACGTGGTGTTCTGTAGGTGAGCACCTGTCTTGTCCAGCAGCCTCATCCTGTCTTGTCTTCTCCTTCCAGCTCCCTTCTTTCTACTTACACTCTTATGCTCTTGCTCTTCCAGAGTGACTGTTCTAGAACCCTGTGTAGGGCAATGAGGGAATGAAGAAAGGACAGATATTGGAGCTAGGTAGGCTGTGTGCCCTTCCCTGGAGTCGTACTAACTACCAATATGGGGATATTCCGCATGTTTATTTTGTACAGCACAGTGGGGAAGAGTTAGGCAGGAGGCAGCAGTAGGAGATACAGATGCCTGAGACTTCAGGCTCAAAACATCTGGGAGAAGAGAAGTTGCATTGCTAGGGGTTTTTGTATGTACTGGCCAGTTGTTTGTAAACAGAGGAACTTGGACCAGAAGCAGCTTTCCCTCTCTTACCCTGACCCAGGGGAAAGGCTTTCCAACTTCCCATGGGTCCTAAGGCCTTGGTCCTTGACATGGCAGGCTCATGTCAAACAGTCCCTCGAACTGTTCAGGGCGTCTTCTGTTCCTGACACGGCCCTGTGCTGAAGGTCCCTGTGTTGCAGTCCTTGCTTTAGGAAGTCACAGGAGGGTCAACAGTTGGGTGGCTGGCACTTTTTTATTGCCACAGTGAGAAGGTTTTCATTACAGAGGTCTAGAGTTTTAGGGTGTTCACTTTTGACTGAACCTTTCTCCTTTTGTGTCTGGAGTTAGTCTAGGCTGTGTTTTACTTGCTCCTGGCCAAATACTCAGACACATTTGTTCCTCAAGCACTTCTCCATATGCTTTATAAAGATTTTAAATTTTAACTTGATTAATTTATTTTTGGAGATAGGTCTCCACTTTGTAGATCTATCTGCCCGTGCCTCCTAAGTGTTGGGATTAAAACTGAGTATCACCATTTCTGGCTAGATTTTAATTTTATTTTTAACTATGTGTATGCCTGCACATGAATGCAAATGTTCTTGGAGGCCAGAAGTATCAAATCCTCTGGAATTGGACTTACAGGTTGTTTCCAGTCACTCGCTGTCACTCAATGTGGATACTGTCAACCGAACTCGAGTCTTTTGCATGATCAGTATTTGCTCTTAATGGTTGAGGCATCTCTCTCCCTCTCTCTCTTTCTCAAACTCTCCCCAACACACTCACACACAAAAGGCATGCACACAGACTTCTAATTTAATTTATTTTTGAAGCAAAGTCTCACCACAGCTGACCTAGACTCATTTTGTAGGCTAGGTTGGCCTTGAACACAGAGATCGGCCTACCTCTGCCTCTCATGTACTGGGATTAAAAACTTGAACTATGGGCTGGAGAGATGGCTCAGTGGTTAAGAACACTGACTGCTTTTCCAGAGGTCCTGAGTTCAATTCCCAGCAACCACATGGTGGCTCATAACCATCTGGAATGGGATCGGAAGCCCTCTTCTGGTGTGTCTGGAGACAGCTACCGTGTACTCATATATATATAATAAATAAATCTTGCCGGGCAGTGGTGGTGCATGCCTTTAATCCCAGCACTTTGGAGGCAGAGGCAGGCGGATTTCTGAGTTTGAGGCCATCTTGGTCTATAGAGGGAGTTCCAGGGCAGCCAGGGCTACACAGAGAAACCCTGTCACGAAAAACCAAAAAAAAAAAAAAAAAAAAAAAAAAAAAAAAAAAAAAGATGGGTTTATCATGTATCTCTGGATACATGGTCTGGAATTTGTTCTGTAGATCAGTCTGGTCTCAAATTCACAGAGATTCCCCCCCTGCTCCCCCACCTCTGCTTCCCAAGAGCTGGACTAAAGACACGCAGCACCATGCCCAGCTTCTGCCCATCTACCTTTCCATGGCTTCTGGGGATTGAACTCAGGACGCCAGGCTTGACACTCAGTGCCTTTACCCACTGAGCTGTTTTGCTGGCCCTACTACATCCAAATTCTATAGCTACTTAATTCTTAGTTATTTTTGTAAGTTAGTAAAATAAAAGAATAAAAGATAATGGCATGCATTTAAAGACCTTTGAGTATTATTCTAAAGTGCTTACATTTGTTTGTTTGTTTGTTTGTTTATTTGAAACAGGGTAGCCCTGGCTGACCTGGAACTTGCTGAACTAGGCTGCCCTTGAACTCACAGATACCCACCAGCCTCTGCTTCCCCTTCCCCCCAACACTGAGTTTTGGGATTAAAGGCAAGCACTATCAAGCCTTGCTAAATGAAATTTTCAAAGAGGGTGTGATCAAGCTGCTTAGGTTAGTGATGAATTAGTGATCCTTCTATGGCAGCCTCCCAAGTAGCTGGGCTACCAAGTTCAACTAATTTTCAGTTATCTGTAATAAAATATATATAATATGAAACCCACCACTGCAGCAGTCTCTACTGGATTATCATCACCATTCAACCCCAGAACTAAAAAAAAGTGTTTTTTTATAGAACTTTTTCTTCTTTATTTTTTTACCCCTTGAAGTAGAATAAGGTAGGAAAAAACAATTATCACACATTGATTTGTTGTTATATTTAGTGATTCTCTCAAAGCACTGCTTGTACTGCCTTTTGCTAAGCATGACTTCATTTGCTACATAGAATAGCTGAGACAGTAGAACTGTGGAAACCTGACCAGTCTTGCTCGTTTCCCCCACCTCACGGTTTTGGAATATAAAGCGATGATGCAGACTGGGCCCGGCACCTTTCAGGAGCTCGTTGGGCTTTGGCTCACTGATGACTACGTGTCCTCTCCTCCCTTCTCATTCTCTCATTGCTGTTGGAGTGCTTATTGCAGAGAGGTTGCTAAGGGGCCTGAGTGCTGGAGCCTGGGCCCGGAGCTACCACATCTTACTGAATTGAAACCTTGTGCCCACTGTACAGTGGCTGTTGACTCCCCTCCCCTCGGCACCTTGGCAACTGCTGTTGAACTCTCTGGCTTTGATACTAAGTACTATAATTTCCTCAGAAGAATGGAATTATATGGTATTTGAGTTTTTAATTAATTAATTAATTAATTGAGAGACAAGGCTTCTCTGTGTAGCCCTGGCTGCCCTGGAACTGCCTCTGTAGACTAGGCTGGCCTAGAAATCACAGAGACCCACCTGCCTTTGAATGTCCTTTTCAGTACCAAGCACTATTCCACCGCTTGTTTGTGTGCGTGTTCCTTGATGTTGGGGTTGTATGCATGTGTATACATGCTAAGCATAGACTTCACCACTGAACTACACCCTCAGCTGCCTGTGGCTTATTTTGTTTATTCATTCATCTGTTGATACACACAGCAGTTGTTTCTATTTTTTGTCTTTTGTCTTCCAGTTTCTTTTTTTCTTGAGACAGGATTTTTCCACTTTTTTATCATTAATTTTTTAGTTGACACACAAGACAACCTTACCTTGTTTATATTCGTGCTCCATTCCCTTCCCACACCCTTCCTCCTGCTGGTCCCTTCCTTCCTTCCACATAGTCCCCCCTTTTGCTCTCACAAAATCTCTAATCCCTTTATATATATGCATATATATGTATTAGATACATAAATGTCTAGATTCTATATGAGGAAATATACAAGGAAGATCACTTTACCTTCTATGGAAATATTTTGCTTATATCTTGTATTCAATTCAAGAAAAAAATAGAAAAACATTCTGGTTTTTGGTTTGTTGTTGTTGTTGTTGTTGTTTTTTTCTCGAGACAGGGTTTCTCTGTGTAGCCCTGTCTGTCCTGGAACTCACTCTGTAGACCAGGCTGGCCTCGAACTCAGAAATCCACCTGCCTCTGCCTCCCAAGTGCTGGGATTAGAGGCTTGCGCCACCACTGCCCGGCTACATCATTCTGTTTTGTTTTATTCTTTTTCTTTTTTTCTTTTCTTTGACAGGGTCTTGGTATGTAGGCCAGTCTGGCCTTGAGCTCGTAGAGATCTGCCTGTGAGTGCTGAGGTTATAGGTGTGTGCTAGTTTGCCGAGATGCTTGTATTTTATTTTGCAGTCTATACATATTTTTGCTGCAGTCCTTGGAGTTAGTCATTCCTTTGAAGAATGTCTATTGTTTTGTTTGAGATGGATAGAGAGCATAGTTTATAGTGCTTTTCTTCTACAAGTTGGGGGGGACTATCAGGTAGCTTGTGCTCAGGTGTGTTCCATTGTTTTGAGGAGGTACCACAGTCATGGCAACTCTTATAAAAGAAAGCATTTGACTGGCTTACAGTCTCAGAGGATTAGTTCATTATCATCGTGGTGGGGGACATGGTGCCACTCAAGGTAGGCAAGGTGCTGGAGAAGTAGCAGAGAACTTTACATTCTGATCTGCAGGCAGCAGAGACAGGGACACTGGGCCTGGCATGGACTATTGAAACCTCAAAGTCCAAAGGTGGATGTAGTGGTGCATGCCTTTAATCCCAGCACTTGGGAGGCAAAGCAGGCAGATCTCTGAGTTTTAGGCCAGCTTGTCTACACAGTGAGTTCCAGGACAGCCAGGGCTCTATAGTGAGACTCTGTCTTAGGGGGGAAAAAAAAATCAAAGAACAAACAAACAAAATGAAGGAACAAAAAAAAAAAGAAAGAAAAGAAAGAAACCTCTAATGAACGAACAAATGGAAGACAGACAGACAGAGTAAAAGAAAGAAGGAAAGAAAGAAGGAAAAGGAAAGAAAAGAAAGAAACCTCAAAGTCCACCTCCAGTAGCATACCTACTCCAACAAGGGTACACCTCCTGATGCTCCCTAGTAGTTTACCAACTGGTGCCTAAACATGCAAGTCTGTGAGTCTGTGGGGTCCATTCCCATCCAAACTACCACACCACGGATGTGCATGTGCGTTTGTTAATGGATTTCCAGCATAGTTATGAAACTGGAAACTTCCTAGCAATCTTTCTCATGCCCTCAGGTTCTTTTTATTTTTTAAATTGTACATGGTTACCAAAAGCCACTTTGATACAAGTCTGTAATACCCTTTGAGCACATTCTCTCCCCTACTGCTCTTTTCTTCCTCACTCCCCTTTGCTCCCCTTTGTTTCCCCAGGCAATCCTGCTTCTATGTATCTATAAAGTCTAGGACCCTCAAGGGAAAGAAAACATGCAACATTGTCTTTCTTAGACTGACTTAGTTCATTTAATATGGCTATCTCCAGATGCAAAAGAAACAAAACAATATCTTCTCCTATTGCCCAGGCTAGCCTTGAGCTCTTGGTCTCCAGAGATCCTTTTTCCTCAGTCTCCTGAGTACATGGTACTGTAATCATGTTCATAGCACCCATTGTCTGTGGCTTGTTTGGGGTGACATTCTAACCACTGAGCCAGTTAGTCAAATATAGAATGGATTCATATTAATACTAAATTGTGTGTTGGGGTTTTTGTTTTGTTTTGTTTTGTTTTTGAGACAGGGTCTCTCTATGTAGCCTTGGCTGTCCTGGAAGTCTTTCTGTAGACCAGACTGGCCTTGAACTCACAGAGATCTGCCTGCCTCTGCCTCCTGAGTACTGAGATCAAAGGTGTGTGCTACCATCTTCAAGAAAATACTAAATTTTTGTAGAATAAGTAACATGAGTTTTTTGGTTCCTTAATTATGAAATGTTCTGATCATTTGGATACTAACTAAAGGTTATGTGTCAGTTTTGTGTCATTGTGACCAGATAATGTGACCAGCTGAGCAAAACAAAACAAGGGTGGAAAGGTGATTCTGGGCTCACAGTTTCAGAGGTTTTACTCTGTCATGTCAGGGAGGCCATGGTGGAACAAGAAGTAGTTTACATTGTGCTGGTAAGGAAATGCCTATACTAGCTGGCTTCTTCCATTTTTCTCCTTTTTTTCCCCCCCAGACATAATTTCTCTGTGTAGTCCTGGCTGTCCTGGAACTCACTCTGTAGACCAGGCTGGCCTCGAACTCAGAAATCCGCCTGCCTCTGCCTCCCAAGTGCTGGGATTAAAGGCGTGCGCCACTACTGCCCGGCTCCATTTTCTCCTTTAGTCCACTTGGATTCCTATTGTAAGAGTTGGTGCTGCCTACATCAGGGTAGGTCTTAACACACTTAGTTAATGTTCTCTGAAAACACACTCACAGACACAACCAGAGTGTGTTTTACTGATCATGGCCACCACAAGTCTATCCCTTGTCAACTTGATATCCAAACACATCTCTTTAAACTGCAGTATTCCACTTTTGACTCCCAAAAGTCTCATGTTGACAGTATAATGCAAATCTCTCTCTAAGAGGTCTGGTAGTTTTAATTGTTCTTTCCAGTGTTATTTAAAATTCTAAATCCAAAGCTTATTCTAAAACTCTGAAAATTCTTAGCTGTAAGTTCTGCAAAGTAAAAAAAGTCGCATACTTTTAGTACATAGTAGTGTAGAGTAAATATTCTCAATAATGCCAAGTTTTCTAAATATTTCCAAAAGGAAGGAATTGGAGAATAGCAAGGACATATGAGACTAAAGTTGGGCAGGCCATAGTTAGATCTTGTAGTTCTCTTGCTTGGCTATATGGCTTAGCTCATAGAGGCACTGCTGCCAAACCTGGCAACTGTTTGATTCCAGGGACCCACATATACCCCGAAAGGAGAGAACTGACACTGCAAGTTGTCTTCATCTCCACATGTATGCCATGGCACGCACGCACGCGCACACACACACACACACACACACACACACACACACACACACATACACACATACACACACACACATACACGTATGTGCACAAACCCTGTAGCTCAGTGACTGGCATTTGGAGCAAGTACGAGTTGTGATGTGAGTTCCCAAGATCCTGAACAGCCTTTCCCCTGTGGCCTTGCTGGTTATAACCACATGACCTTTTCTCTTGGACTTGTCTGTTCACTTTCTGTAATTTTCCCCAGCACACATTCCATGTTTGTGACAACTCTGACTTCTGGAGGTATTTCTTTATTTTTAATTGTGCACATAGAACGGAGGTATATGTTTGAGTGCAAGTCTTCATAAAGCCAGAGGCATCAGATACCCCTGGAGTCACAGGTGGTTGTGCGCTGCCAGATGTGGGGCTGGGAATTGAACTCATGTCTTTTATAAGTGTAGTATCTGCTCTTAACTGTTGAGTCATCTCTCTAGCCTTATTTATTTACTTACTTTACTTTATTATTGTGTAACCCATGCTGACCTCAAACTCACTGTAATCCTCCTGCCTCAGTCTTGCCAGTCCTGGGAATACAGGTATGAGTCACCACATCTGGCTCCTGAAGTCTCTATTGAATCTCGGCCTTACCGTCACAAGGGTTAAGCATCCCTCTTTCTGGGGCCTGTCTTGGGGGTCCAGACCCTACCACACATTGCCTGGCCTTCCAGAACAGAAGCCTCCATGATTCTGTGCCTTAGAGTTTCTGTTGCTGTTATGGAACACCATGACCAAAAGCAATATGGGGAGGAAAGGTTTTATTTTCTCTACACTTCTGTATCATAGGTCATCACTGAACACAGTCAAGGCAAGAACCTGGAGGCAGGAGCTGATGATAGCAGTCATGGAGGGACACTGCTTCCTGGCTTGTTTGGCCTGCTTTTTTATAGTACTCAGACTACCAGCCCTGCGCAGTATGTGGACAGTGCCCCGTCTGCCACCAGCTTGGTCAGTAGCTGGTGCCCTGTGGACCATGGGTGCAGTGTCCCCTGAGTGCTTAGATGACTGAATATGAGGAACTGCTTTCCTAAGTGACCGAGCAAGAGTAGGGTACACCAGAGCTGTCTTTCAAAAGAGTTAAAAAACCTCTACACCTCAGCTAAAGTGAGAGCAACCAGTTCCTATTGTCCTGATGCAAAATACTTGGTTTCTTTTTTAAGTCCGTTGTCTTTTCAGCAGCCACACTTTCCTTGGCCCCAGCATTCCATGTGGTGATTTGCTGAGCAAACTGAAAGCTTTCAGGCCTTTCTTCTTCCTTGTGTTTGCTCATATTCATGCTGTGAATTTCTCTAAAAGCAGACACCAAGATTCATGCTTCGGCTTGAATGCCAGGATGCTGTGAAATTTACTTTGCGAGATTAATTATTTAATTCATCACCCCCCCCCCCCACACACACACACAACTCAGGAATTTTATTGTAAGCTGTACACCTAGATTGGGCAGACCCACCACTGCACTACTCCATTCCCCAGCTGAGAGCCCTTGCTACCTGCAGCTTCTCCAGGCCACGTGGTTCTGCTCCATCTTCCTTCCACCTTTTTTATTCCTCTGTGTTTCTCCTTCATCCCCTACCCCTCCTCCACTCTCTAAAACCTCCAGCCCCACCTTTCCCCTCCACTGCCCAAACAGGCTCCAGCCTTTATTTGACCAGTTAGAATGGGGAGAAGGTTCCCGTGAAGTCATCTGGGTGTGGAGGAGAAGGTTCCCGTGAAGTCATCTGGGTGTGTGATCCACTCCTCTTCCAGCAGCTCCTCCTGAGGGAGCAAAATTAACATCAGAATACAAACAGCACCTGCACAACCCACAACAGTAGCTTTAGCGAGAACCTTGGGAGGACAAACTTGGGAAGAAGCAAAGGAAATGTATTTTGGAATCAAAGTGATGTGCTCAGCTTGAGTGTCTACCATTTACAATCACGGTGCCATTAAATTTACTTAAAAATTTTCAAAAGAAACATTTTTTACCACCAAGATAAAATACTTTAAGTTTGAGTCTATAGAACAGAAAGGAATCTACTCAGAAGACCAGGTAAGAGACTAATCTGCTAATTCATCACTTTTTTAAGGTCATGGTTTTGCCCTCTTCAGGTTCCTTCCTGATCCTACTCACCCAACTTCATGTTCTTTTTTTCTGTCTCTTTCCAAACAAACGAACAAAGAAACCAAACAAACAACCAAAATCAAGAAATACAACTCCTCCTACAAAACAAAAATAAAAAATATACAAGCAAAAGAACAATAAGACAAAAAAAAAAAATACTCAAAGCAAAATGAAACAATAAGTCCACAGGGAAGAGCTAGGAAGGCTGGGATCTGCATCGAGAGACAGAGTCCCCAGAGAGTGGAGACAGGGCAGGAAGAGGGAGCTTTTGCAGGTAAGCTGCTGCAGGACTAAGAATAGCCCCCACCCCCGGAAAGATCAGCATGGAGGACAGACAGGAAGGATAGTGAAAATTGCCTTCCTGTGTCCCAGCCCAGCATTGCCACTGGGAATCCCTGGTAAAGAGTTTCTGAGGACTGCTGGCTGACACAGAGGAGTGGAGATGGAGCAGGAGGGAAAGCTGAGGGCTGAGAGAGAGCAGTAAGCTGGATCTGAACCAAGAGGCAGAGTCTAGGAAGTGAGTGGGGTGAGGGGGCCTCTGGAGAGAGGCTGTGGTAGTGTAAAGAGGAAGTCTGGAGAGACATGAATGAAGGGACTAGGGAGACCCTGGGCCTGCACCAGGAGCTAGGTGTTCACCTTTAACTTAGCCTTCAAGGAGCTAGAGGGATTGCTCAGTGGTTAGGACTTCTGGCTCCTCATCCAGAAGACCCAGATTCAACTCACAGCACCCACATGCTGGTGGCTTACAGCCATCTATAACTCCAGTTCCAGGGCATCCAATTCCTAGACACACATTCAGGCAAAACACCCATACATATTATAAATAAATAATAAATATAAACTCAGCCTTCACACAGTCTCAGGGCACTGACAGAATATAGACAAATTTATTCCCACGATGTCATATAAGTGGCCTCTAATCCAGTCCCTAATATAGACATTGTTCCTCTATGAAACTGCTCTCTCTTTCCAACACTTCTTTCCGTATTCTGATCTTCTGAGATCCCAGCAGAATTACCTAGAAGTCTCAACTTACAGCATCCTAGATTCTTCTAATGTGTTCCTCCAAGCTATTCCAAATACCTCCAGCATCAAACCAGTTCTAGATTAAGAACCTTATTGTGGCTGGGCATGGTGGTACACACTTTTAATCCCAACACTTGGGAGGCAGAGGCAGTCAGATCTCTGAGTTTGAGGCCAGCCTGATCGACACACCCCACAGCAAAGGAAAAACAAAACAAAACCCCACAGGTATGGTCTAATGCTCAGGAGACAAAGGTAGGCAGAATGTATGAGTTCAAGGCCAGCCTGGTCTACTTAGTGAATGTCAGGCCAGCCAAGGCCTCATTGTGAGACCCTGTCTCAAAACCAAAACAAAATAACAATAAAACCCTACACTGTGAGTCTGGATATGATGGGGCATGCCTTTAATTCAGCACTAGGGAGGCAGAGGCAGGACTTTCTGTAAGGCCAGCTTGGTCTACATAGTCAGATCCTGGCCTGCCAGGGCTACATAAACTGTCTTAAAAAAAAAAAAAAAAAAAAGGAAAAACTCCAAAATACAAAGAACTGTATTGTTAGTCATGACAGTGCCGACTCCCCCCAAATCATTTTAATTAAGTATTTTGCTTATATGTGTATGTCCGTATGTGTGCATGTTGGATGACTGGAGGCCAGAAGAGGTCATCAGATTCCCTAGAACTGGAGGTATGGTTGTGGGAATTAAACTCAGATCCTGTGGAAGGAAATCCAGTGCTTATAACAGCAAGGCCATAGTTCCAGCCCCCGCTGGTATCAAATTTTTTTTTTTTTTTTTTTTTTTGGTTTTTCGAGACAGGGTTTCTCTGTGTAGCCCTGGCTGTCCTGGAACTCACTCCGTAGACCAGGCTGGCCTCGAACTCAGAAATCCACCTGTCTCTGCCTCCCAAGTGCTGGGATTAAAGGCGTGCGCCACCACTGCCCGGCACAATAATGGTTCTTAATTTCTTTCTTTCTTTCTTTTTGTCTGACATTTTTGTTAGTGTGATAACATTAACCGTCAACTACTTGACAGGATCTAGAATCACTTGGGAATTAGTCTTGTCTGCAGGACTGAGGTGGGAAGGCCTGCCCACTGTGGGTGGCGCCATTCTGTGGGCAGTGACCTTAGACTGTATGAGGGAGAGTGAGAGGAGACAGAGGGCTGAATGCGTTATTTTTTGACTGATTACTTCAAGTTCTTTCTCTACCAGAAAGGGCCTGAAACTGACAGCTAAACCAGCCCTTCCGGAAGTTGCTCTTGTACTTTTATCAAGAATCAGGAAAAGAAACTAAGATACAAAATTAACTCTATAAAAGAAAATTAAATATTTTTTCTTTTATTTTCAGGTAAACCAGCCAAAACTCTTCCCTGAATGAAAACACCTTTTTAAAAGTTGCATATATACAAAAATAAAAAACCCAAATGCTTTTTATTTTGCCTGAATACAAGATTTAAACAAGGTATTGCCATAGAAGGTAAGGTGATCTTTTCAATTAAATTATAGTTTATTGTTCAGATTACTCAAATATATTTATAGATGGACATTTGAAAGTCAGATGATAGGATCTCACTGTATAGCCCAAACTGGTTGTTTGTTTTTTGTTTTAAGACAGGGTTTCACTGTGTTGCCTGTTGTGGAACTAGCTCTTTAGACCAGACAGGCCTTGAACTCACCGAGATATACCTCCCTCTTGCCTCCCAAGTGCTGGGATTAAAGGTGTACCCCACCACCACCTGGCTGCCAAAACTGTCCCTAAACTTAAGATGCCTTTCCCTCTGTGTCCTGGATACTGGGATTACGACTGAGCGTCACAACACCTGGTTAATGTCGTTTCTTGCCAGCATTTTGATGTACTAGACATTAAGATAACATCCAAAGGGTGAGAGGGAAGAGATAGGACACTGAGCGTTATGATAGCTCTTTCTGCTTTGTACTGAGGAAAGCAGTGGATCTCTTGAGAACAGAGCATGCTCTGGGCATTGTTTCCTTTTCTGTCGCTGTGATGAAAAAGCTCCACTTCTCACAGAGACAGAAGTCCACAGATTCAAGAAGCATGTTTTATCCCAACTGATATTAAAAAGAAAAAGGGCTGGCAATATGGCTTGGTGGGTAACAGTACTTATTCCAAGAGTCGGATGGCCTCAGTTTGATCCCTGGACCCAGGTTGGAGGGAGAGAATTGATTCTGAAAAGTTGATTTTTGATCTCTAGATATGGATGGCATATATTCGCCTGTACTGACGCACAGTACACATGCACAATAATGATAAAGCTTATTTATTTTTTAAATTGAGGCAAAGTCTTTCTATATAGCCCTAGATGTCCTGGAACTCACTATATAGACCAGGCTGGCCTTGAACTCACAGTTACTGCCTCTGAAGGGATACCACCATACTTGTAATTGATAAAATTTAAAAAGTTAAAATAGAAGAAAGTCAGAATTGATTTGTGGCTGGATAGATGATCAGTTGCAGTTTAGGTTCTAATTCTCTCCTGGCAACAGTCTCTACCACAGAGTGTTCTGCTGGGCTCTTTCCTGGAACTGCAGGGTCGTATGGGTGACACTCGTGTTTGACTCCTACCCTCTGTCTTCCCATTCTGTCACCCTGGGAAATAGAGAAGCAGGACGTGAGGCTCCTCACTCATTCACCGCTGGGTAAGCATGTAGGAGGTACCGGCTGCCTCCTGTTGTTCTTTACAGTCTGGAAGGAACAGTAGTCAGAATGGGAGGATCACCCTGCTGTGTTTGGACACCCTAAGTCCAAAGCTGATTTACGGACAAGGATGCTCTCAGTGGTAATCAGCCAGCCGTCTATGGATAGTTAAGCATCTCTATGGAAGGCAGGGCATAGAGACCAGGCGTGGTGTTTGACCCCTGTGATCCCAAGACTTGAAAATCGGAGGTAAGATGATCACCGTATGTTTAAGATCAGCTTGTACCACTGAGACCCTACTTCTATTAAACAAAACAAAACAATAAAGTTTGAAAAAGAAATATTTAATAATTGGGCCTGCAAGATGGCTCATCAGCTAAAGGCACTTGTGAATTTAAACAGATTAAACATATTTAAGACAGAATTAGTGAATTATAATATGTATCTGAAAAATTATTCAGAGTGTTGAACTGAGAGATGGAAATAGAAGTTGAGATTAAGCAAAAATAGAGGTTATAATAAACAGAATGTAAATGGATAGTTGGAATTCCACTGTAAAAATAGGGAAGATGGAGGCACAGCATTACTCAAAGCATTATATGTTTTAAACTTTTCAAAAACTTGTAAGACTTAAGTCCATAGATTTAAGAAGTATGCTGTATCCACTGGGCAGTAGGGTGGTGTTTCGTTCACAGCTGGTGAGGGGGAGGGGAGCAGTACATAGATCCCTGTGCAGAACTGCCTTCCTCCTTTGTGAGGTCTGGAACCCAAGCCCAGAGAACAGCTGCCCAGTCTTCGGTGTCTTCCCACTTCAGCTAACCTCAAGATGCTCTCTCACAGTAGTGTGCCAGGGCCTTGTCTCCTAGGTGACTCTAGATCCTGTTAGCTAACAATATTAATCAACACATTGCTCTCCCATTTCTAATTTTTAGAAAAGTTTTATTTATTTTATGTGTATGAGTGTTTTGCCTGCATATATGTCTGTACTATGTGTATTCCTGGTGCCTTCAGATGTCAGAAGAGGACAAGGATATAAGATCCCCCAGAGCTGGAGTTACATATGGTTGTGAGCCACCATGTGGGTGCTGGAACTCAAACCCAGGTCCTCTGCAAGAACAACTAGTGCTCTCTTAACCACTGAGCCGTCTCTTCAGCTTCTGTTCCTAGAATTTTGCTGTTGTTTGTTCTTTTGAGATAGGGTCTCTCTAAGTAGCTCTGACTGACCTGGAACTTGCATGCTATATAGACCAGGCAACCTTGAATTCACAGAGAGCCACCTGCCTCTGCTTTCCAAATGCTATGTTTAAAGTTATATTCCACCATGCTATTTCTAAAATTATCATTTAAAAATGTTATATTGGAGCTAGGCATGGTGATGTACTCTTAACCTTTCAAGAGGCAGAAGTGGGAGGATTGTTTGAGCCCAAGAGTTTTAAGATCAGTCTGGGCACCATAGTGAGACTATATCTCAAACAAATAAACCAAGGAAAACAAAACTCAATAACTTGTTAATTGGATCATAGTATGCAACCTTTTGGAAATGATTTACTTTGCCCAGTAATAATTTTCTAGACACTTATCAGTTTTTTTCTCTCACCAGTATTTCCTTTGTGGAGCTGGGAATATAACTCAGTTGGCAGAGTGCTTGCCTAACATGAATGGAAGCCTGGATTTGAGCCCCATTCAGCAGCAGGGAGGCAGAGGCAGAAAGCCGGGGGCAAGGTGATTCTTGGCTATGGAGCAAGTTTCAGGTTATTCTGGCAATCAGGACACACCGTCTCAAAAACAAATTTTTCCCAATCATAAAACATTTATTCCACTTACATGAACTTAACATATATGTTCTTAACAGTGGTGCTTGGAGTTGTACATAAAATTTTCAGATGACATTAAACAAGGCTAGCCATTTAAAGTTATTTCCTTGTTAACTGTTTCTATAACATATGCATGTTAGGCAAGAAAATAAGGAAAGATTCATGAATGTTTGTATCCTCCTTGCGTGGGGCCATGTTAGCCTGGCTTTAGTATATGTACTACCAAAGTGAGCACAGACAGGCCTTTTTACTATTGCCCCATCTCCTCACTGTGTCGGTGCTACGTGTTGTGTTATAGCTTGCATTTTGAAGGCTGTCCAAGTAGGTTCCAGCCTTCCCCACCCCCCTTTTTGGTTACCATACTGTCTTAGTCAGGGTTTCTACTCCTGCACAAACATCATGACCAAGAAGCAAGTTGGGGAGGAAAGGCTTTATTGAGCTTACATTCCCATGCTGCTGTTCATCACCAAAGGAAGTCAGGACTGGAACTCAAGCAGGTCAGGGATCAGGAGCTGATGCAGAGGCCATGGAGGGATGTAACTTACTGGCTTGCTTGCTTCTCCTGGCTTGCTCAGCTGGCTTTCTCATAGACCCCAAGACTACCAGCCCACAGATGGTACCACTCACAAGAGGCCCTCCCCCCCTTGATCACTAATTGAGAAAATGCCTTACAGCTGGATCTCATGGAGGCATTTTTCTCAACTGAAACTCCTTTCTCTGTGATAACTCCAGCTTGTGTCAAGTTGACACAAAACTAGCCAGTATACATACAAAGAAATTAATTTTATTATGTGATTCTAGCTTTGTTGCTGTTTTTGTGGTTTTGTTTGATACAGGGTCTCACTATGTAGTCCTGGCTGTCCTAGAACTCACTATGTAGACTAGAAAGCATCAAACTCACAGAGATCTTCTTGGCTCTGTCTCCTGAGTGCTGAGATGTGCTCTGATGTTATTCTAGCTTTTGACTGTTACAAATTAAGCTGCTATCAGCATTTATGTGAAGGTTTTTGTGTGAATTTAAGTTTTTGTTTCCCTAGGATCAATGCCCAGGGCCAAGGCAGTTTTATTTGTATGGATTTCTGTTTACTGCTGCATTATAGAGGTTGCAGAGTCCCTTAAGGTTTGTATGTTTATCATGCTTGGATCTTTTCTTTCTTACCTGTATATAACAGTGCCTCTTATTGTTTCGTTTTGCCTGAAAGTTAGTTTATCAAATATTAACATTGAATCTCAGCTTTTGGTTTATATTTGCCCACTGTGTGTTTCAGTTGTCATATTTCTGCCTCTTTCAGTTTTTAAAGTCTATATCTTTTGTTTGTTTGTTTAAGACAAGGTCTCTCTGTATCCCTGGCTGTTGTGGAACTCACTCTGAAGTTCAGGCTGCTTGAACTCACAGAGACCTGCCTTCCTCTGCCTCCCAAGTGCTGGGACCAAAAGTGTGTGCCACGACACCCGGCTAAAGTACATTGTTTATAGTAAACATTGTTGGAATTTTTATATCCAGGCTGAGAGATTTTTACATTGCTAAGTTTATCCCATATGTGGTCATTGACGTTATTAATGCTAGTTTCTGTCATTTTATTTAATGTTTTCTACTTACTGATTCTTAGTTTTGTTTTCATTTCTTCTTTCCTATTTTTGTTGACAAGATTATGAGAGATTATGTTGACAAGATTATGACAAAATGATGTTTCATTTTGGCCTTTGCTTTTGTTTATTTTATTACTATTTTCTTAGTCATGTATTCCCTTTGTCATGGATATTAAGAGATTTAGTAATAGATATAATTCCACTCACATGGCTTTTATCTATTCTCTTTTCCCAATAACATAGCCCCCTTTCCTTGCCATATCAACAGGAAGAGAAATGTCTGCTGAACACAGTTCTGGTCACGTGAATGGCTGTGTCCAAAGGAATGAATTCTTAGTTGATGGAGTAATAAAATGCTATTGGGTGTGGTAGCACACACCTGCAGTCCTAGGCTTTCGTGGAGGCTGAGGCAGAAGAGTTTTGAGTTTGAGGCCAACTTTAGCTGTGCTGTATAAACCAATCTAAAAGAAAAAAATGTGACCAAAACCAAACAAAATGTAGATTACTTGAGATGAGCATGGTGGGCCAGGCGTTACTGTTTCGCTGTTTTTAAGCCGTGCAGATTTTGTTGTCTTGTTCCCCCCTCCCCGTGTGCGTGCATGCATACGTGTGTGCATGTGCGTGTGTGTGTATACCCTGTACACAGAGTTGGATGTCTTAGCTCCCAAGACCTCAGTGCCTCTGTGGTGCTGGGCAACGAACCTAATGGCCTTGAGTATGGCTTTACCACTGAGCTAGACTCCCAGCCTCCAAACCACTGTCCTCTAGAATTTAAAATTGTAGATTTTATGATTAAACCTGTGATGTATATCTTATTAATTTGGGCTCTAGTGTGAAGTAAGAGTTGAGCTTCAGGGTTTTTTCTTATGTATATTTTGTTTTCTGGCATGTTGAAAAAGACTACACACATACATACATACACACTTTTCTCCATTTATTTGATTTTGTACATTTATTGAAGATCAACTGAATATATATTGGACAGAGGCTGCTGTGTCAGGACTTCACAGGTAGCTCAGATTCACAAACAAACACATTTAAGAACTGCAGCCAGTCTCTCTCTTTTTTTTTTTTTCCCTCATTTAGGGTTCATTTTAGCACCAGGTGTGGTGGTACACGTGTTTATTCTCAGCATTTGGGAGGAAGAGGCAGGTGTCCCTCTGTGAGTTTGAGGTCAGTCTAGTCTACATAATGAGTTCCAGGCCAGCTAGAGCCACACAGTAAAATTCTGTCTCAAGGAATTATTATGTATATATTGGATTTTGGCCTGTATGCATGTCTGTATATCATATGTGTACAGTGGGCAGACAGGTCAGAAAATGGCATTCTATCTCCTGAGACTGGAGTTATAAACCCTGTGAGTGATGGTTTGGGTACTAGAAACCCAACCCCCAGGTCCTCAATAGCCAGGACTCTTAACTTCTGAGCCATCTCTGTAGCCACAGTCTTTTAGATTTTTTAAAGTAAAAATACTAAGTAAGATAAGCCCCTCAGATTTTCTTATAGTTTTGTAAATAACTTCCTATGACATTAACAGATTTACAATTCAGACCAATGAGATGGCTTGCTGGGTTAGGGCTGATGACCTAAATTCAGGCTGTGGGACCCACATGATGGAAAGTAAGAACGGACTCTCACAAGTTGTCCTCTGACTTCTACACGTGTGTGCTTTCCTGGGTGAGTGTGTGCATGTGTGTACACATACACATCAATAAATAAATATAAAAATAATTTTAAAGGATCTATCGTTTGAAGATAAGCTTTAGCTTTGTTGAAGAAGAAGCTTCATGTTTTCTTTTTGTTATCAGAACAGTAAACACTGTTAGCTAACTTGCCGTGGCCTGCACACTGACTGTGAGCCTCACTGGGACAGACAGCCTCATGTAGACATGACAGCACAGCTGGAAGGAGGTGCTGGGAGGCAGAGGAAGGGCCAGGCCAGTGGTGCTCTTCTGATTGCTGTGGCAAGACTTGCTGCACAGTGTGTGTACATGTGAAGGAGGCAGTTGTCTCCTGGGTAACCCTCGATGTTATTCAGCAAGATTGCCGCAGTAAAATGAGGGGCTAGATGGCAGATGACCACAGAAAATGGCAGGATCAAGCAACATATCCTGTCTTTTGTTTGGCTTGCTAGATAGATATAGGCTCTGAGAGTATTCCAGGAATATATGTCGAATGTTCACTCAGAAGGGATTAGACACTGGGAGGATGGGTTTCTGGTTTGAGTTAACCTTTTCAGGATGGAGAGACATTCCTGGTGCTAATACTTAGGAGACAGATGTGTGGGCCTCACAGAGCCATGATCAAAATGAGAGCCTCTAGGGACTTAAGCACTATAGGTGGAGGAGAAGATAGGTCAGATAAGGGGAACACAGAGAGTCTGTGGGTCACAGAGGAAAGGGACCTGTAGCTAAGAGCAATTACTTGGAGCCCAAGATTGCTTGTGTATCTGTTGGGGATGAGCCTGGGACTTTGCTCTAGCATGGCTGAGAGGGGGAGGAGTGAGCTGCTTTTGTCCTTGCTTGCAGCTCCGTGACCACCATCATGTTCTGGAAATTTGATTTGAACACCACGTCCCACGTTGACAAGCTCCTCGACAAGGAACATGTGACACTGCAGGAGTTAATGGATGAAGATGACATCTTGCAAGAGTGTAAGGCTCAGAACCAGAAGCTGCTGGACTTCCTGTGCAGGCAACAGTGTATGGAGGAGCTGGTGAACCTCATCACACAGGACCCACCCCAGGACATGGAAGAGAAGGTCCGATTCAAGTATGTACTGAGGCTATTAGGGAGGCTGTGGTTAGTGTCTGAGGACAGCTAGAGCCAGGGCATCACCTCATGAGAAATGGGGGGCTGTTGTACAGTTTGTCGGTTGGTTGTGAGGTTTAAGAGTGTTGAATCTCTTGTATGTTGTTTTTCTCATTCTGAGTTATAAATGAGTGTCTATTAAGTTGGCATGTGTTGGAACAATTGAGTTACACTGCTGAAAGACCCCATGGTAAATAGGTTCCTGAGATTGCAGAGTTGTGCCAGGTCATTAGAGTTGGCAGGTAGGTTAGAGGTTTGATGTCTGACTTCTTTTCTCTTTTTTGGTTTTTTGAGACAGGGTTTCTCTGTGTAGCCTGGCTGTCCTGGAACTCACTCTGTAGACCAGGCTGGCCTTGAACTCAGAAATCCGCCTGCCTCTGCCTCCCAAGTGCTGGGATTACAGGCGTGTGCCACCACTGCCCGACTGGTGATGATCTTTTTGGTGTCATTGGCATACCACACTAATCCATATACAATCAGAGTTCAATCACAAAAGAGACTAACAAAAATATTTTTAATCTGGCCCATCACAACAAATCTTTGCTGACCTCTGTCCTCCAGAAGAAAACATGACAGGGCTGGGTGATGAGGCAGTCTGTGGGAGGCCGGCAGTACTTCCCCCAGCTGCTGACAAGAGAGAGCCTGGGGTCACACATACTGGGCTGAAGGTTACTTTGTTGTCATTTTTATCAAATGAAAAGTACATTTGCACAAACTAGCATTTCTTTTTTCTTTTTTTCTTTTTTTTTGGTTTTTCGAGACAGGGTTTCTCTGTGTAGCCCTGGTTGTCCTGGAACTCACTCTGTAGACCAGGCTGGCCCCGAACTCAGAAATCCGCCTGCCTCTGCCTCCCGAGTGCTGGGATTAAAGCCATGTGCCACCACGGCCTGGAAAACTAGCATTTCTTAATAGTAAATTCCTTGCCTGGTAAACAGCTGATGCTGTTCAGAGCTGCAGACATTTTTCTTCAGTTTAGAACAGTTTGGGTCTGTGCTTACTGATTTGAAGGCACAGAAAGTAGGGATAGGAGCAGTTTTCTAAGGATGACTGGAACTTGGCCTCACTGACGGTCAACAAGCAGGCAGATAAGTGTGGCCTGCAGGGAGAATCCGGAGAAAAAGGAAGATTGTTTAAGTCTGGTCTGGCTGTACACACCTGTAATCACAGAGCTTAGGAGGTAAAGGCAGGAGGAGGAGGTCATCAGGGTTAGCCTCGGTACATACTGGATTTACAGACAGTTCAGGTGACAGGAAATTCTGTTTGTTTGTTTGTTTTTAAATAATGTTATTTACAGAATGGAAGTAGAGTCAGAAAAAATGTAGAATATCAAGAGTATAGGACATATGGAGCCCATAAAAGATCGACTACAAACTTTGAAGGTGCAAGTTGTCTCAAGTGTCATGTTCACCCTGTTCTGAGGTCTGTTTAGTAATTTGCTCTTTTCACATGGGTCTGCTTCCTTTTCCTTTTTAAAATGTGTTTATTTTGGATTATGTGTCTGCACGTGTCTATGTGAGAGTGTGCTGTTTGTGGGTGCCTGGAAACTAGAGATGTTAGGTCTCTCTGGCATGCAGGTGGATCAGCCACCCAGCATGGACACTGGGATTGAGCTCAGGTCCTTGGGAAGAGATACCTCTCCAGCCCTGACGTGTGTCTGCTCCTAAGCATCAATTTACTTAAACAGCTTCCTGAGAATTGGAGAAGTCTAATTTCACATGCAGTGCTTGGACTGTGCCCTTTTAGATATCCAAACACAGCCTGTGAGCTTCTGACCTGTGATGTGCCGCAGATCAGCGACAGACTAGGTGAGGATGAGAGTCTGCTGAACCTTCTGTACGACTTCCTGGACCAGGAGCCGCCACTCAACCCTCTGCTTGCCAGTTTTTTCAGCAAGACAATTGGCAATCTTATTGCAAGGAAAACTGAACAGGTAATGATGTGTGAAGCCAAATGTATTGGACAACCACTGTTGACACTATTAAACTGTCACCAGGCTCCTGGGACAGCACTTTGTTAGCTTAACAGAGCACAGATGAACAGTACAGGTGGCTGATATGTGAGCTGTGGTTAAGTAGAGGGGCTTTCCACAGAGGTTTCTGGGAACCAGCTCTGGAGTAAGCAGCACATCTCGCCCTCCCTGGGTGCTTTGCAAGCCCCAGATCAGGCATAAACATGAGATCTTATAACATGCCTTCACTGTGGAGGGGTCTGGGACACTTACATTTTCGGGTCTTTGTGAGTAGCATGTCTATGTGGCCAGAACAGTGATTGCTTTAAAGCAAACAAAAGACAATGCTAAAACTGGGCTCTTGAGGGTACAGAAACTCGTATTTCTGTAGCACTGTCCTTCTCCTGTCTTGTTTAACCTTGTGTGAGTGTGGCTGTGCATGGGGAGTGGGATGGCAGTCCGTGTCTCCTGCTGGGATCAGTGGCTGTCTCATCACCTCACTTAACCGTTCCCAGTGGGTAATTTTAGCACACAGCTTAGATGTCAGATCATTTCTTGTTTAATATTCTAGTATGTGTTTAAATTATAAGGACTTTTTTCTTTTTAATATTGATAGGTATTATTATATTCCTGAAATATTAGCTGTAATTTTTTGGTCCCATCAAATATCCATTTACCAAACAAACCTATATTTTGTCTATGTCTTGAATCCTGGGACTGCAGAGGACCATCTCATCTCGCATTTGTTTCTAAACAGCAGTGATGAAGAGTGGTAGTGTGTGTGTGTCTGTGTGTGTGTGTGTGTGTGTGTGT
>CM052718.1:13586424-13602887 GCA_028551405.1 Uromys caudimaculatus
TCTGTGTGTCTGTGTATGTGTGTCTGTGTGTGTGTGTCTGTATATATATATGTGTGTGTATGTCTGTGTATATGTGTGTGTCTGTGTGTATGTGTATATGTGTGTGTGTCTGTGTATATGTGTATCTGTGAGTGTGTCTGTGTGTGTGTGCATATCCCCTTCTCACTTGTGTGTGCAGTGCTGTGGCATTATTGTAGGGAAAGAAAGCAGTTGCCTTGGAGAAGAAGGTGCTGTGGAGTTTTCATTGTGATTTTCAGAGACCTTGTGTGTCTAGATCTTGCAGCCCAACAACTGGGTGTATGAATCTCCTCATTTGCTCTACACTGGTCATATTCTTTTGCCACTTTCAGATTTTCTTTACCATTTTACTATCTCATATATCCCCTTTCTTCCTTTATCTAGTGCCTTCTGCATTAGAATCAGGAAATGAACTCCTTAAAACATTTTATTGCCAGGTGGTGGCGGTGGGTACAGCAGAGCACACCTTTAGTCCCAGCCTTCAGGAAGCAGAGGCACATAGATCTACATTAGTTTGAGGCCAGCCTGCTCTACAGAGTGAGTTCTAGGACAGCCAGAGCTAACACAGTGAAATGAAAATTAAAAAAAATTATTGTGCAGACAAACATTGTAACACATTTGTATGGAATTCAAGCAAGGGCTGAAACATGTGGGGTCTGTACTCCCTCAGTAGCCTTTTCAGTAGGAAACAGATGGATGGTTGTGATCCTCACGTAACAGAACTTTCTGAGTACTACAAGTTGCTTTTCTAACATATACACAGATATGGTGTGTCTTTTCCTATAGAAATACCTGCTTCATTTTGATAGTTCCTTGTATTGCTCTACCAAAATTGCTCTATGGAAAATTTGGTTGTCAGTCACCCAGGGTTGGCTGTGGTAGGCTACAGTGAGCTTTCCTGAAGTATAGACTGGGCCAGAGTCAGCATGGTAGGGAAAGGCCTGGCAGTGCTTTCACGGCTCTGTAAATTGTATAAGCGAGTGCAGAGCCCCTGCGTGTCTCCATAGCTGGGCTTCCACATTACCTGTTGGGACCACTGTTTTTTCCCCTGAATCTCCTTGTTGTCAACCTCATCACATTATATTGAAGAAAATTAGATATCAGATCACTTTATGTGTATTTTAGTATAGATTCCTAAAGGATGAGCTGTCTTTTATACATATAAACACAATTATACTATCATTATACCTAAAACATGAACAATGATGACTCAATTTTGTTAAATATTCTTGCAGTGTACAAGTTGCCTTTATTACTTCAAAATGGTCTGTGCCTCACTTCAGGTGTCTATTGCTATGATAAACCACCATAACAAAAAGCAGCTGAGAGGAGAGAGTTTATTTCTGTTTATAGTTCCTTATCCATCATCAAAAGGAAGTCAGGGCAGGAACTCAGGGTGCAACCCTGGAGGCAGGAAGCGAAGCAGCAGCCATGGAGGGACACTTCTACTGGCTTGCTCCCTCCTAGCCTGCACAGTTTGTTTGTTTATTCATTTATTTATTTATTATATGTAAGTCCAGCCCCCACAGTTTGTTTTCTTATGTATCCAGGACCAGCTGCTCAGGGCCGGCTCTGCTCACAGTAGACTGGGCCCTCCCACATCAATCAACAATGAAGAAAATGCCCTACAGGTTTGCCTGTAGGCTGACTTTGGAGGCATTTTCTCAATTGCGATTCCCATCTCTCACATGACTCTAGTTTGTGTCAAGTTGACAAAAAAACTGACCAGCACAATTGACCTCTTGTCAACCTGACACATAGACACATTACCATGAAACCATAACCTTTTCTTTCTTGTTCAACCCCCAAGTCTCATATTGATACTAATACTACAATATAAAACATTCAAACTTTTAAAAAATACTTACTTATTATGTAGACAGTGTTCTGTCAGTATGTACACCTGCAGATCTCATTATAGATGGTTGTAACCACCGTGTGGTTGCTGGGAACTGAACTCAAGACTTCTGGAAGAACAGCTGGTGTTCTACCCTGGGAGAACAACTTTTTTTTTTTTTTTTTTTTTTTTTGAGACAGGGTTCCTCTGTGCAGCCCTGGCTGTCCTGGAACTCACTCTGTAGACCAGGCTGGCCTTGAACTCAGAAATCCGCCTGCCTCTGCCTCCCAGGTGCTGGGATTAAAGGTGTGTGCCACCACTGCCCAGCTGGGAGGGCAACTTTTTTTCTTTTTTTTTTTAAAGATTTATTTATTTTATTTATATGAATACATTGTAGCTGTCTTCAGACACACCAGAAGAGGGCATCGGATCCCATTACAGATGGTTGTGAGCCACCATGTGGTTGCTGGGAATTGAACTCAGGACCTCTGGAAGAGCAGTCAGTGCTCTTAGCCGCTGAGCCATCTCTCCAGCCCAAGGGAGGACAGCTTTTTTTTTTTTTTTTTTAAAGATTTATTTATTGATTTATTTTATGTGAGTACATCGCTGTCTTTAGACACACCAGAAGAGGGCGTCAGATCCTATTACAGATGGTTGTAAGCCACCATGTGGTTGCTGGGAATTGAACTCAGGACCTCTGGAAGAGCGGTCAGTGCTCTTAGCCCCTGAGCCATCTCTCCAGCCCCCGGAGGACAACTTTTTAAGGCAGGGTCCCTCTATGCAGCTCTAGAACAGTGGCTCTCATCTCCCAGCAGTTCTTTCTATGCCGTGCCGTTGCTTCTGCTGGGCAAACCTATGCTAGCACATGTCCAGTGGTGACTGCACAGCACCTCACACTGTTGCCCAGTTAGTAGCATGGCTGCTGTGTGCTTGCATCACTGGCCTCTAGGACTCTGCCTGTCTTGGGAAGGATTTTTTTCATATAGCCTTTACTTGGTCTTTCTATCATTTCTTCTCAGTATAATTGAAAGTTAATGATCTTTCTGATGTGAGCTCTCAAAGGAGTGTCCCTGCCTGTCAGGAGTCGGTCCTGTTTATTTACCAGGTGTGATTGATTTCAGGTGATCATGTTCTTGAAGAAGAAGGACAAGTCCATCAGTCTGATACTGAAGCACATAGGCACCTCAGCTCTCATGGACCTGTTGCTGCGCCTGGTCAGCTGTGTGGAGCCAGTTGGCCTCCGGCAGGAGGTCCTCCGTGTGAGTGCCAGGGAGTGAGTATGGGTGTGTGGGGAGGTGTGCCAGGCCAGGCTACCTGGGTTAGGAAGCACTAGATGCTCAGCTTAGCGCTCTACCCGGTCCCTCAGCACCACTTTAGATGTCTGTATCTTCATTCTGCTTCAGCCCATTTAGAAGCAAAGCGTGCAGAGGTTCCTTCTCCCCGACATAGTGCCCCTTCCTCGCTGCAGAAACAAAAGTGCCCTCTGCTGCCCTCTCCCTCACCCAGGCACTCACACAGGCCTTACAGCCAATGCTTACTGAGCTGTGTGCTCCAAACCTAGGTGCTGGGAGGAAAGCAGAGCTGAGTGTAGCTCAGGCAGGCCCATCTCTTACTCTGCAGTATGGGTAGGCTGTGCTGCTAGGGAAGATATTGAGCAGTCCCTGGGAAGAACAGGATGCCCAGCCTAGAGGGTGAGTTCTTGCCGGCTGTTCGAGGCTTTGTTTGTTCCTCATTTTGAAGTAAAACAAAGTAAGCAATTAGACCTTTGTCTGTTTCCTCACTCTGAGAACCAAGAGTCATTTAAATGGCTGTTCTCATTGGGCATGGTGATACAAGCCAGTCACCCCAACAACTGGGAGGCAGAGGTAGGATTGTGAGTCCAGGCAGGGCGACGAAGTAAAACCTTGTCTCAAAAATAAATAAAAGACGTGATAAAGTTTTTGTTTTATTATATTTTATGTTATGTTTTGTTATTTCTTAGAAACCTGTTCTTTCTAAGGAGAGACAGAAAGGAAGTGGATCAGGTGTGAGGGGAAGTGGGGAGGAGCTGGGGGCAAATAGAGGGAGGGGAAACTGTAATCAGGATATATTGTATAAGGAAAGAGTCTATTTTTGGTGAAAGGGGAAAATAAAATAAGTGGTAGTTGGTCGGACAGTGGTGGCGCACGCCTTTAATCCCAGCACTCGGGAGGCAGAAGCAGGTGGATTTCTGAGTTTGAGGCCAGCCTGGTCTACAGAGTGAATGCCAGGACAGCCAAGGCTATACAGAGAAACCCAGTCTTGAACCACCCCCCCCCCCCAAAAAAAAAAGTGGTAGTTCTCACTCTTAGGTTCATAACTCCTTTCCTTATGGTATTATATAGAAAGAATGCAGCATGCATCTTAGCTGTTATTAAGTGTTTGTTGAAAGCTAATTTACTTACTTTTCTATTGTTAGCTTAAAATATCGTATTAGTCAGAGGTTTCTAGAATAACAGAACTTACAGAATATGTATACATGGGGTCTATTAGAATGACTACAGGCTGTAGTCCGGTGAATCCAACAACGGCTTCCTATACATGGAAGGCCCAAGAGTCCAGTAGCCGTTCAGTCCACAAGGCCTGATGTCTCATCTGCTCTTCAGTATATGCTGGGATCCTGAGAAAGTAGGCTCAGATGGCAGTGAAGGGAATTGACTTACTAGAAAGGAGAGAGCAAGTGGGCAAAGCAAGAGAGCTCCTTCTTCCATATCCTTTATATAAGCTTGGAACAAAAGGAGTGGATTAAAAGATTAAAAGTGGATCTTCCCACCTCAAAAGCTCTGGATTAAAGGTGTGTCTTCTCATCTTAAAGATCTAGATTAGAAATAGATCTTCTCTCTTCAAATTAAGTTAAAAAAAAAAAACAACTACTCACAGGTGTGGCCCATTTTTTTGTGATTACATTGACAATCAAGAATAATCATTACAAACACCATGACCAAGGCAATTCTTTCTTTCCTTCTTTCTTTCCTTCTTTCCTTCTTTCTTTCTTTCTTTCTTTCCTTCTTTCCTTCCTTCCTTCCTTCCTTCCTTCCTTCCTTCCTTCCTTCTTTCTTTCTTTCTTTCTTTCTCTTCCTTCCTTCCTTCTTTCCTTCCTTTCTTTCTCGTTCTTTTCTATTTGTTTTGTTTTTTTTTTTTTTTTTGAGACAGAGTTTCTCTGTGTGTAATCCTGGCTGTCCTAGACTTTGCTCTGTAGACCAGACAGGGATCCACCTATCTCTGCCTCCTGAGTGCTGGGATTAAAGGCATGTGACACCATGCCTGACATGACCATGGCAATTTAAAAGAAATTTAAATTTTAAAATTGGGATTTTGGTTTTAGAGGGTTAGAGTCCATGATGGTAGAACAAAAGCATGGTGGCAGGACCAGCTGAGAGCACACATCTTGAACTACAAGTAGGAGGCACTGAGAGAGCACACTGGGGATGGCAAGAGTATTTTGAAACCTCAAACCCACTTCCAATAATACATCTCCAAGAGACCACACCTCCTAATCCTTTCCAAACAGTTTCAAACAAGTGCACTAGTAAAGCCAGCCTACCAGGTGTGCTGTGGCCTGACATCATCTCACTGAGCCATTATTGCTTTGACCTTGAAAAGTGTCAACGGTTACAATGTTCCTACAGGCACACTAGGGGCTTGTGTTCTTCCAGCTCCTAGGAAGGCCCTGATGCTACAGGGAGCTGAGGGTTGTCTGGTTTTCACACCCATCTGCCCTCTGAACTGCATCTAGGTTTCATAACCCTGTGTCCTGAAAGCAGAGAGAGGGTGCACTATTGTCAGGTGGAAAGTGTCTCCGGCTGTTCCCAAAGTTTATTGCGTCACTTAGTTCTTTCCAGGCGTGTCAAATAGGCATGTCAGAGTCTATCCCAGGAGACCTGGGCACAAGAGTTTCTGCTGTACCAAAGGACTTTTGTCCATTTGGTTAGCTGAGCAGATACTGAACTGGACTTCTCCCCTCCTTTTTAGTGGCTTAATGAAGAGAAAATCATCCAGAGACTTATGAAATTGATCCATCCCCACCAGGATGAAGACGTGAGTGTGATGCTCACAGAGCCCACCTTCCTACATGGACAGTCCCACCCCCAGGCTCTTGGAAAACACGCTGCCGTGTGAAGGGGGCAAGTCACTCCTTTCCTGTGAAGAGGACCATTAGATACTTTCTTTAATCAAATGCTAATGTCTGGGTAATTTTGGTTATACTAAAAACAAATGTAGGACAGACATGGTGGTGCATGTCTTTATTCCCAACCCTTGGGTAGCAGAGATAGGCAGATCTCTATGAATTTAAGGCCAGCCTGGTCTATATAGTGAGTTCTAGGACTATGTTACACAGTTACATAGTGAGACCTTGCCTCCAAAACAGTTATAGATAAATAAAATATAGTATATACATTTATGTATATGTGTGTGCATACATACATATACCTACACACTTATACACACATTATTTCATATATGTATATAATTAAATAGTTGTAACAGGGTTGCATTAGTTAACCATGACTGAATGACAGCTCACCCTGTAGCTGAGTTGTCAGTAACAAGTACCTTTGATCTCTATCAGTATCAGTTTCTCTGGTCAGGAATCTGGCCATGGTCTGTTGGCTCCTCTGCTCAGGGTCTCTCATAAGATTACAGCCATTTCAGGACTCAACTGAAAGAAGACCCACTTCCATAGTCACAAGTGGCTTAGCAGCATTCAACTCCTCAGAGGCTTCTAGTCCGGGTAACCCCCCAGTTCTGTGCAATGGGGGCTTCTAAGTGGATAACAGGGCTCACACTAAGTTAGCTAGCTTTGAGAAGTGAGCTGGACCTACACTTGACTTCTATAAATTCAGCTTAGAAATGATGACCCCTATAGAGCAGTGGTTATTCTCAGCCTTCCTAATGCTGTGACCCTTTAACATAGTTCTTCATGTTGTGGTGACCCCAATCAAAAAATTACTTCACTGCTACTACATAACTGTGATTTTGCTGCTGTTAGGAATTGTGATGTGCAGGGTCATATCATCTCAGCTCACAGGCTGAGAGATGCTGCTCTAATGCATTCTGCTCCTTAGACTTGAATGTCCAAGTCTAGCCTACATTCAAGGACATGGACTTTAGGAGGGCATGGATACCAGGAAGGGTAACTAGGGTCCTTTTAGAAGCTTCCCTAGAAGATGTAAGGCAATCATAGAAAAAAAAATCTAACTCCCATTCAATGACTCCCACTAAACTCACTGCACAAGACCATTTCTGATGAAGGTGAGGAGTAAGGCTTCTCACACTTAAGCCAAGCACTCAGTTCTCAAAAACCACCAGCCAGACACCATGGAATTCAGTTCACTCCTGACACTTGTTGGATGGCAGACTGTACAGATTGGAGGGCTTAGTCCCCAAGATGTCCTAACTGATCTGCCTTCACCTGAGCTTCTGGCTGACCGGCATTGGGCTCTCTGTACACTCTTGGCAGCCTCTGGCTCACTGTGAGGGGCACTATAAATGATGCATACGGACATGGGGAGTGCATAGTGTGACGTATGGAAGACTGGGGTGGGGCTTCCTGTCTCTTCCAGGGGTATTTTTCTGCAGGAACCTTCATATGTTTTGCTATTCAGAAACTCCCCAAACCCAGTCTTTCTGAGGTTTGTTTGTTTGTTTATTTAGAGACTTTATTGCACAGGATTATTACTACTAGACTTTAGGAGGAAAATCCAATAAGGCCTGTCTGTTCAGATTTTTCTTGGCCTCTGTGCAACATTATTCATTCCAGGTCATGGAGCAGGAGCCCTCTGGGATGAGGAGGATATTATAATCTGCTGTCAGAGTAGACCATGAGCCAGGAACTGTAGACAAAGACCAAAAAATATATGTCAACATATCACAGGTGGCACTAGCCCCTCTATTTTCAGCCATCTTCATCCTTCCTTCAGAAATCACTGCTGAGACTTTGAGTTTTATCCTGTGCATTCTAAATATTTATACACATATACACTGTCTTCAGTCAGTACTTGACAGATGAATATCGACATCAGAACTTGACATGTGTCCAAAGTCTTCAGTGCTGTCTGACCATCCTGTTTTGGCCTCGGTCTACCCACTGAGCCCACCAAACGACTGGGAGAGAAATTGTTGAAGTGTAGAGGATTTCCTATAGTAGTGTTCCAAAAGGTAGAGCCTACCATGATATGAGTGTCATAGGCTGACTGGCCTGTCCCTGGTCCTGAAGGCAAGATTATGGCCACAGAGCCAACCTGGCTATCTTCATTTTCCCTAAAAGCCTTGCTTTTTTTTTTTTTTTTAATCTCAGTTTTTCTACTGTGTTTGTATGATATTGCAAAGATCAAGCTGTTTCTCTCTTGATTACCCTCATCTCCACCCACAGATGTTCTCAGCAAGCACACATCTTAGTTGGGTGTGGCTCAGTATTCACGTTTCCCAAGGAATGTTGAGTTCTCCATTTTTTTCATTCAGTGACTTATCTTGCTTTCCTAAGCCCACAGGACTCATTGTAAATAACAGTAACTGCTTTTAATATTTAACATGCAGAATAACATGGTTCATTACATTTTAGAATATGAGTCAAAGGTATGAAATAAACACAAACTATACAACATACTTGGCTATTTTGGGCTTCATTTTTAATTCCTGGGGATGTGTTTAGTATGTCTTAAAAAAAAAAAAATCTAGCTGGATTCACATCTTGATGATGGGCAAAGCAGACACACACTACTTTCAAATGAACCATTTCAGGAGTCTTTATAGAAAACTGGCTCAGGAAATACATTAGCAGGATTGGCATGGCTGATGGCTGTCATTTGCTGAGGGGAGCCTGTTTCCCTTGTCTTTTCAGAGGCAGTCAAATGCTTCTCAGGCACTCTGTGACATCATCAGGCTGGGCAGAGACCAGGGCAGTCAGCTGCAGGAGACTGTGGAGCCAGACCCCCTCCTCACAGCATTGGAGTCGTGAGTGATGGTGGGCCATGGTATGGTGGCCTCACTCTCAATTATGCACGTGTCTTGGAGCCTGTCTTGAACACAGGAGACGACACTGTCATCACTAATTCAGAATTGGATTAATTCTTCAGGTTCAAAGCCCAGGAAGGGATATCACTAGAACCCTGGTGGTCCAGGGAGTTGGAACTAGTGGGCTTGTGTGTTATGCAAGCTTGTAGTACCTGGCTTTGAACCTGAACAAAGCCAGAATGAAGGCCTCACCTGGCTCAGGATGCTGTGGTGGCCTCTGGGGAAGACAGTGTCCTTGCATTATGTCTATGTGTCTGCTCTGCTAGGTAGTGACCTCTGCATGTGCCCAACAGGCAGGACTGTGTGGAGCAGCTTCTGAAGAACATGTTTGATGGGGATCAGACGGAGAGCTGCCTGGTCAGTGGGATGCAGGTGCTGCTTGCCTTGCTGGAGCCAAGGCGTGTTGGGTGAGCCTTTCCTTTGAAAAGCAGCATACGCCGCTCTTATGACAGAGGATATGGGTATCTAGGAAGAGCCAGGACATGCTGTTTTTAATTTTTGGTTATACAAGTTATAATGAGGATAGATAACCTGGTTGAAAGGTCTCCTTTGTAGCTGTAGCTAGGTCCTCTTTGACCCTTACTAGCAAGCATACTTCCACCCTAGCCTCATGGCACTGAGCTAGCTGCTGCCAGTTTGTAAGATGTTTATAGGTGAGTGTGGGATACATGTGGTTTTCTCTAGGTTCTGCTTTGGCCAGTGTGCACAATGCGTGAGTGTGTGTGCATGTGTGCCTCCTATAGGGAGGGCTTCAACTCCAGCATGGAGCTCCTTGCTGTTTATGTGTTTATCTCCCATGATAGGAAGGCAGCATGCTGTGTTCATCTTTGCTAAGTGTAAGTGTAAGACACCTTGTTTCTAGGATGTTCTTCACTTCTTTGGTTTTGTTGTTGTTTTTGAGATAGGGTTTCTCTGTGTAGCCCTGGCTGTTCTGAAACTCTATAGACCAGGCTGGCCTCAAGAGGCACGTACCACCATGCCTGGATAAGAAGTATTTACTCCTATGTATGAATGTTTGCCTGTGTGTGAATGTGTGTGCACTCTGTGGGTGCGGTGCCTGTGGAGGACAACAGATTCCCTTAACCTGAGTTACAGGAGGCTATGAGCAGCTGTGAGGGTGTTGTCAACCAGACCTAGTAAGTGCTCTTAACCACTGAGCCATTTCTCCAGCCCCTCACTGTCCGTCACAGCTTTTTCATCCATCAGTTGCTATTTGAATACCTAGCTTGGAGTCCTGAGAGACAAAGACAAGCAAAATATGGCCTCCTTCCACCTAGTGTTCCTGTCTATCCTAGAACATAGTATAGGGACAGGTGACTCAGGCTGGAAAGTGTGTGATTCATGACGAAAGTCTGTGTAGACCTGGAAGATAGAAACACGTCGTCAGGGAGGGTTTCTCTGAGAGGCCCCATTTAGTCAACGATAATTCTTGACAAGAAGAAGATTCCAGTATGAGGAAAAGCGTAGAGCCAGTCTGTGGATAAGGAACTGTGGGGCTTGAAGGCCACCACACTACTCTCAGGATTGCTGTTGGAAGCTAGTCAGTCAGGAACCGTAACGTGCCATTTCTAAGACAGGAGAGAGCAGGAGATAGGAGTTGGTGTAGAAGGTTGAATCTGTTTGAGAATTCAAGTGATCAAGAACCTTTTAGGACCAAATATAAGTTCTGGAAAGTGAAACTTTCTTTGAGGCTCAGGCTGGCCCTGGGATCTCAGCAGGTTAGGTGTGGTCACAGCTTCTTAAACAAAGATGACCTGATCCCACCTGTAAGCCACAAATGAGGGAAGGGGATGTGGGGAGTCAGAAGCAGAGCTTCTTTGCCCAGCATCCCCTGGAGGAGGGTCTTGGTACTGCTGAGTAAGCACTGAGCCCCTCAGCCTCTCAGCTGGCCTGGAAGCTCCATCAGGAGATCAGAGCTCTCTGCAGCCAGGGTGTCTCTGACCTCTTCTGTCACAGGTTGGAGGTAATGCTCCAGGTCCCCTTCAAGGCGGACCCTATGTCCACATTATCTCCTGGTACTGACCACATTGTGCTTTTAAACACAAAGTTATGTTTAAAATGATAAAAGATTGGGTAAATCACTTTCCAGAATACCTCAGTCCATCAGTATTAGAGCATTACCTAAAAATAAGTAGCCATTTTCTCTACTTATGCAACTAGAATTTTAATCTCTTTAACAAATCTAGGCCACCTAGGCCACCTTTGAAAGCCAAACTCAGCACTATGTGTGTTGGAGAGAACAGTGTAGAATCTAGAAAACCAGATAGGACCAGGCATGGCAGTCCATGCCTTTAATTGCACTAGTAAGGTGGGGGTGGGGGTGGGTGGGAGGGGCAGGGTTTAGGCCAGCCAAGGGCTATCAAGATCCTTTTTCAATTTTTTTTTTTTTTTTTTTTTTTTGGTTTTTCGAGACAGGGTTTCTCTGTGTAGCCCTGGCTGTCCTGGAACTCACTCTGTAGACCAGGCTGGTCTCGAACTCAGAAATCCACCTGCCTCTGCCTCCCAAGTGCTGGGATTAAAGGCGTGCGCCACCACTGCCCAGCTCTTTTTCAATTTTTTTAAAGAGAGAAAAAAGGCAAAATAGAAATAGTGAACTACTTGTCTTTACATTTAGTTTTTTCTTCTCTCAGACATCACATCTACATCTCATCCAGCCCCTCTCTCCTCTCTTCCCAGCCCCTCCCACCTCTCATCTCCCCCAAATCCAATCCTTTGTTTTTTTTCAAAAAAATAGTTTCCTTAAAAAAAAAAAAAAAAAGACAGAAGGCCTCCCAGGGATATCAGCAAAACATGGCATAACAAGTTATAGTTGTTAAGTAAAGGATAATCTTTTTAATTTGTTGATCCTTTACTTATTTAGGATTTTTCTGCATTGATTTTGTTTTACTTTTAATTGGAAAATATATTTAAATATATATCAGAGGAATTGTTTTGAAAAAGCAAAGAAACTATGTGGCCAGTCTGTTTCTCACTTGACAACTGGGGACCCCTGGTGGGGATTAAGGGAACAGCAATGCAGCAAGTCCTGTGTCCCTTCCTGTTCCTGTGGTCAGAACGTTTGGCTAAGGGCCAAGAGTACATCAGTCAGCAAATGGTGTGTCTAAGTCTTGAGTAATGTCCATTTTCAGACATGTTTTTGGGAAGATGCTTACTAGAATGTTGACAAGGTGAATGGTGCATGCGCGGAACACAGCATGTCCGCCACACCTCTGTCTGCTGCCTGTATTCACAGAACAGAAGGCTTGGTGGACTCCTTTTCTCAGGGACTGGAAAGGTCATATTCTGTCAGCAGCAGCATCCTGTGTGCCATCGAGCCATGGCTGAAGAATTTCCATCAGCTCCTACTCAACCCACCAAAGGTAAACGGCCCGGAGAGGTTACTGGGGCATTTAGAGATGGGGTGGCGTGGTGTAGAGGACAAGACAGAGTATGGAGTAAAGTGTACTTTGATGTTGCCCTTCAAGATGCTAACTGGAAAACCACTGGGCAGATGTTAAAATATACTACTAGCTAGAAATACCCATGCCGCCTCTACTAGGAGAGGCCTGGGCATGGACATTCGCAGACTCCCCCGGTAACCAAGCATGAAGTCTACCTAGCCTCTGGGTCAGGGGCGTGCCTAGCCAAGGGTGGCTCCTGGAGGCCAAGATTCCAGCGGTGTTCCTGGGTTAGGCCAAGGAGGTTACAGTTCACAAGGTCCCCAACTGCTTCCAGCCCACCAGCCTCACATCGCAGCCCTTTCCCACACAGCTCCAGACTCTTTCCTAGTACACCCGCCTTACTTACTGACTTGTTCATTATCTCGGCCCACTGATACATAGGACGCATGGAGGCCAGAACTCTGTTTTGCCAAACACAAATGGATCAGAAAATACTTGAATCCCATCTAATGAGGCAGACTTGGGGCCTTGAGATGGCTGAGTAGGCAAAACGCTTTCTGTGTAAGCCTCGTGACTTGAATTTGGTTCCTGGGAATCGTATAAAGATGAAAGGAGAGCATCAATTCCACAGAGCTGCCTTCTGACCTTCACACACGCTCTGTGGTATACATGTGCCCAGGAGTGCACACACATGCACATAGTACACACACAAGCAGATACATAATATACGCACATGATCACTTTTTTTTTAAAGCTTGGGGGGAACGCTACATTGCTAGAGGCAAGCTTTATCAGTCTCTGAGAGAGTTCATTTAGCATCTCTTAGCTCAGAATCCTCTAAAGAATTCCTTGGACATACACAGCCAAGCACCATGTCCAGGGCTGCAGCCCTTAGTTGGGTTAGCTTGCTTCAGATTGGTACTGCTAGCTCCATCATGGACACATTTCATATACCATAGTACTGGTCCTTTGCCTAGTAGGCCTGGATAACAGTCCAAGGAGCCTTATCCACTCCTTTTGGACCTGAGGGGACAAAGTGAGTCTGTCATCTTTTGGATTGTGTCACTTCTTCTTGTAGGTATCCTGCCTTGATCACACTCCACCCTCTTTAGGCCAGGCATATCATTGGTGAGTGCCCCTGTTGGTTATAAGACTCCAGATGGGTGTATCTCCTATGTTTGCAGAAAAAAGCAATCCTGACCACTATTGGTGTGCTAGAGGAGCCCCTGGGGAACGCCCGTCTTCATGGTGCACGCCTCATGGCTGCACTGCTGCACACAAACACACCCAGCATCAACCAGGAGCTCTGCCGGCTCAACACCATGGACTTACTGCTGGTGAGTCAGCGCCATGGCCAGCTCTGCTTGTTTGCATGTGGCATGCACAGTCTGCAGTTGAACCTGAGATGAGTCCATCAGGGCAGGCACTTTAGCATCTGGAAAAAAAGGCATGCCAAGGGGAGGTTCTGATATCGAGGGCTTGATCATAGGCCTCTGATAGAGCACACTGAGCAACACAGGGATGAGCCTCAGTCTTAGGCTCATAGTACCCTGCCAGAGGATCTTCCTGATGGCAGAGGACAGGTGTCTGGTCTTATTTTCTCTTAAGTCAAAGTATCCTGAGACTCCATGGCGGGTCTACATGAGTACTAGGCCAACCTGGTCTACATAGTGAATACCAGGACAGTCAGGGCTGCATAGTGAGATCCTGCCTCAAAAAAAAAAAAAAAAAAAAAAAACAATAAATAAATGAAAAATAGATAGATAGGTAGGTAGGTAGATAACAAAACAGAAGGATCCTGAGTGAGAAGGGTCCTGAGAGAGAAGGTCCTTGTCTTCAAAAATAGTCATCCTTGTAGCTCTTGTCAAAAACCAGTAGATAAATGGTCAAGAAGCTATGCAGTGGTTGTAGATTACAGATCCCTCCGTGTTCTTTACCACCCTGGAGCAGCCAGTCTGATAAAAGATGGGATGGACTTTTGAAGACAGTTACAATTAGGTAGCAGCAGCCTTGAGGGCTGGGGCAGGATTCTCAGAAGATGGTATATGCTAGGAATGAGTGCCCAGTGCATCCAGTAGCCAGGATACATGGGCCACGGAATCAGAGGCGGGAAAGGACTAAGCCTACTATCACCCCACTAGGACATGCTTTGCTTCCTGTTTCTCTGACCTGTTCTTCTCGCTAGACATTTTGGTGTCAGAGTAGGGAATGCTTCTGCCAGGAGCCACAGCAAATGTTCCATTGAACTGGAGCCTCACACTCGCTCCTGGCCTCTCTGAGCTTCTGATACCCTTAAGTTAACAGGCTAAGAGAGGGAATAAGAGTGTTAGGAGGGTGACTGATCCAAATTGCCATGGGGAAGTTGGATTGCTTCTCCACAGTGGAGGTAAGAAGGGTCACGTCTGGAGTGCCGGAGATCCTTCAGAGCATCTCTTAGTGCTACTGTGTCCTGTGATTAAAATCAATGGAAAAATGCAACAACC
The DNA here is from genome assembly GCA_028551405.1 of Uromys caudimaculatus. Lineage (NCBI taxonomy): Eukaryota > Metazoa > Chordata > Mammalia > Rodentia > Muridae > Uromys > Uromys caudimaculatus. Next base: position 13,601,175 of record CM052718.1, read on the forward strand.
TAATCCAGGCAGGATAAGAAAGGATACAAAAGCCGTGCGGTGGTGGCGCACGCCTTTAATCCCAGCACTTGGGGGGCAGAGGCAGGTGGATTTCTGAGTTCGAGGCCAGCCTGGTCTACAGAGTGAGTTCTAGGACAGCCAGGGCTACACAGAGAAACCCTGTCTCGGGGGGAAAAAAAAAAAAAAAAAAAAGGATACAAAACTATCAGGAATGAAGATATTGGTCACTCCTCCAGGAAAAGAGCTAAGACCTGCTGAGGTGCTTGCCAAGGGTATAGAGGAGGGTTGTAGCCAGACTTTGACTACTTGACTAACTGCAAGCAACCAGCAGCGTCCAACCACCAACTGGCCAGCTAACCCCTTCTATCGAGACTCTGGCATTTATATATCTTTTGAAAAGTCCCCAGGATTCCAAATGTCAAACAATCACAGAAATGATCAGCAGGTAGCAAAATCACTTCCCTGCTAGAGCACAAGGCAAATCCTAGTCAGCTACTATGGACAGTCCAAAGCAGCCCCTCATCCCACACCTGGGATAAAATGAAACACATTCTTATAATATTTCTATGGTTTTTTTGTTGTTGTTGTTTTTTGGTTTTTTTGGTTTTTCGAGACAGGGTTTCTCTGTGTAGCCCTGTCTGTCCTGGAACTCACTCTGTAGACCAGGCTGGCCTCGAACTCAGAAATCCACCTGCCTCTGCCTCCCAAGTGCTGGGATTAAAGGCGTGCGCCATGCCACCACTGCCCGGCTGGGTTTTTTTGTTTGTTTGTTTTGTTTTGTTTTTTTTAAAGAGAAGCCAAATTTCTCATTATAGAAGGTAGTTATAAATACCAACTAAGGCCACATGACCAGGTACAGAAATAAGGATTATAATTGACATAAGTGTTTCTGCCATATTTTGTAAGAATGTGTTTGTATAGATATTTGTGTTTTCTTTCCTCTATTTCTTTATCATATAATGTAACATCAATTAAGAGAATATCAGTGGGTTTTCCATTTGTTTAAATAGATCTTCGTTAGGACTAAGGGTCTATAGCTTAGTGACAGAGTACTTAGATAATGTACAAAACCCTATTCACATTAGAGATGGCTCAATGGTTAGAATACAAACTGTTCTTCCAGATGACCTGATATGGTGGCTCACAACCATCTATAACTCCAGGCTCAGAAAATCTGATACCCTCTTCTGACCTCCAAGGACATATGTGTAAACCAAACGCCTGTAGAAATTTAAATAAATAAATAAATATAAAAATAAAACAACAAAAAAAAATCAAAGAAAACAAATCCTAGCAAAACCCTGCAACTCCTAGTGTCAAAAATAAATAAATACATGCATCTGGCCTTCAGTTCTGTCAGCATGTTTTGTAGTTTTGGGTACACTAGGTTTTTTTGGTTTTTGTTTTGTTTGGTTTGTTTGTTTGCCTCGTTAGTTTACTCTCAAGGGTTTTATTCTTTTGAATGTTATCATGTATTACATCAAAGTATTGGTTTCCTTTTCGAGCTGGTTATTTCTCCTGTGTAGAAATGCAATTGTGTGTGTGTGTGCGTGTGTGCGTGTGTGTGTGTGTACGTGCGCATGTGTGTGTGCGTGTGTGTGCGTGTGTGTGCGTGTGCGTGCGCGTATGTGTGCTTGTGTGTGCGTGTGCGTGCGCGTGTGTGTGCGTGCGCGTATGTGTGTGTGCGTGCGCGTATGTGTGTGTGTGCGTGCG
>CM052718.1:13603387-13642272 GCA_028551405.1 Uromys caudimaculatus
TTTGTTTGTTTTGTTTTTGTTTTGTTTTGTTTTGTTTTTTCGAGACAGGGTTTCTCCGTATAGCCCTAGCTGTTCTGGAACTCACTCTGTAGACCAGGCTGGCTTCGAACTCAGAAATCCACCTGCCTCTGCCTCCCAAGTGCTGGGATTAAAGGTGTGTGCCACCACTGCCCGGCGAGGCTGTTGTAGAATTAGGGAACTCAACTGGCTGCCTGCGGTCTCCATGTCATCCCTACCCCTCCACCCCTCATCCGACCCCCCTGGAATTGGCTTCAAGAGAGCCTAGGGTGAGAAGAGGAACCTAAAGAAGAAAGCCTCAGGGACCAAGGGATTTTGTTGCTTCCCAAACAGTCCAGGATGTACAAGAAACCCAGACCCTTCTTGACACTCAGAATTCTGGCTGAGGCTAGGCTGTTAAGATTCAGACCTGGGAGTTGGCACAGGCGATCTCAATCCTCACACTGCATTCCCATTGGTTGTCCCCAACCTCATCCCTGGGTTACACTTGGTCCATGGAGGGATCCCCTGGTGAAGATCCTAGAGGATGGGTGACTATGGTCAGGATGCTGAGGATAAATACTAGCCCAGCTCTCTGAAATGGGTATTATTGCTGTACCCAACATACGTATGGGAAAACTGCACAGAACAGCTTTGTAAGTGGACCATGGTAATGTCAGAAAGAGACAGTACTGGATTTGAACCAGAGTAGTGTGCTTTTGAAGTAAATTTACTAGTAGGGGGTTCTTGAAGACAACTTGACAGAATCCTTTGTCTGGGCTAGTGGGTCGACACTCCTAGGAGCTGGAGATGGCTGGTTGGGAACACTAGCCTAGGATACGGTGGTGACTTAAAGGGTAGCAGTGATGTTAGTTTCACATCTAAGAAGTGTTAGCCCAGAGGATCCTGATAGAGGAGACAACAGCTGGCTAGTGGACCCTGATTGGTCAGTGGAAGGTTCATCAGTCCCTTCTGAAGTATGTGTGGCAAGTTGATTAGAAGAGGCCAGCCTCCTTTGGCTTTGCCTTCAGGAGACTCCCAGTAGAGAACTGGGACCTAGATGATTTGCTGTGAGAAGTTTAAAGCTAGAGGAGGCGGAGGGACAGGGCCCAGAGGAACTAGAGTAGCCCCCAGGCACAGAGAGGTTGCAAGTGAATTCTCAGGGGGCTGACACTGTCCTGTGGTTTGCCTGCTGTGTCTGAAGAACAGTCTGTGGTTGGTTCATGAAACAAAGCCTGTGTTTAGTCCTGGGGGCAAAAAAGATGCCCTCTGCTCCATACAGCCTCTTGTAGGGGCTGGAAACGCTGCAGTGTGGGGCCTGATGGTCTACTTGGACTCACCATAGGTTCAGGTGTGTGGCAACTATCTGAGGAAATGGGCTATCGGAAGCATGGAAAACTGCTACACAGGACAAGCAGAGTCTTGGTAGGGTGAGAGGTGGACAGCGCCTGGAAGAAGTGGTGTCTGACCTATGGCTTTGTGTGCCTTTCTCCTTGCCCCCAAAGTTCCAAGAGTTTTCAGGTTGGGTTGAGGGCTTTGAGAACTCAGGAGCTAGCACACTGGTAGAATTGAGAGAGGGGGATTCTTAGTAGGTAGGTTGGCACAGACCCTTTGCAGTCTCCCCTTTCCCTGTATCCTCTGGCCGGCAGCTGGGTAAGTTGCCAAATTGTTGCCTCCCACAAACCTGCTAAAATGTTCCCCTGGTCTGTGCTTCCCCTTGGGTCTACCAAGGATCACTTCTAGGAGAAGCACTATTATAGGAAGATCTGCCAGGTGTTACAGTGTAACACTTGGGCTTTTCATGAATGAATTCATTTAACCCTTAGAAACCCTAGTGTTTATTTACTATTACTGTGTCCATTTTGCAGATGGGGAAATGAGGGACAGAGACGTTAACTTGCCCAAGGTCACACAGCTAGTAAGTAGAGTTGCCTGTTGTGGATATGCATGTTTTTCAGAAAGCAGTTATGCATATAGTGGACTTGGTTTTTTGTTTTGTGTGTGTGTGTGTGTGTATTTTGTTTTGTTTTTCCAGAAAGGGTTTCTCTGTGGCTGTCCTGGAACTCAGTCTGTAGATCAGGTTGGCCTTGAACTAAGATCCACTTGCCTCTGCCTCCTGAGTGCTGTGATTAAAGTCATGCACCACACCACTTAGCTACACATCTGGTTTTAAAGAGCAGATAGTACCTTAGACTTTCAATGAAAAGAGCTGCCTACTTCTGAGCAGAAGAGAAAGTAGCATGGCTTGCTTATGTTTTTCAAAGACTAGGAGAATGTGATTGCTTAGAAGCTGGGCTAGACTCCTGGGAGTGTCCAAAGGAAGGTCCTTACCAGGATCGAGAGGACAGAGATAGGTGGTATCAGGACAGCCACCCAGAGTGACTGTTCTCTATGTCCCTTTTGTCTCCTAGAGAGTCCTGATGCCAGCCTAAAACAGAGACGGAGACCATTGGAGCCTTGGTGAGTCCATGGAATAAGCCAGAGAAAGTGTTGAAAATCATTGTGGGACCCTGAGGCTGTTACCTCTGTATATGTGGCTTCTTGGAAGTCTACCTCCAAACTTCAGTGGGCATAAGGTTGACAGGTACCCCTGAGGAAATCCCCTCCAGCCAGGCCAACGGGTCCTGGACCTAGTCCAAAACAGGAAGTTCCTCCGCTTGCCCTCCCATTCTAGAGACATCAGCGGCAGGAAGCTTTAGCTGGCTGTGCCTGGCGCTTCCTGCTTGTATTGCCAGAGCACCATAGAGGTCAGGTGCTCTTTGCTCCTGGGCCTGACCAAGCAGGTCACTCAAGGCCTTGTTTGTTCAGGAAGTGGAAGGGAGCTGCCACCTAATAGAGTACAACCCAGGTCCCTTTTATCCCACTACTTTGGTATCTGGGTGTGTGGGAGTACTTCAAGATGGAAAGTGGGAGTCACCCACCAGCTTCACATATGCTGGGCAAGTGTTAAGCCACTGAACTACACCCTAACCTTCTGGCCCAGTTTTATCATCGGGTTTTCCCTCAGGTGTGTGGGCTTGGAGTTCAGTCAAGTTACTGGTGACCAGATGTCTGGAAAGTTTTCCTCCTAGAGCCTTACACCCCTGTGTGAGCTCCAAGCATAGGGAGGAGGGAGCCAGTCTCCTGCCAGAAATGAAATGGAGAGAAGCCCACCTGGCAGATTTCCTAGGAAGGCCCCTGGAGGGCAGTTGGAGAAGGTGCCATTATGGGTCCAGTGTAAGAGTAGAGGGGTTCTCCTAGCTGGTTAGCTCCAGGTTCAAGCCTTGGGCTTAGATACTAGCAGAAGTCAGGGGCGGAAGCTGGCACAGCCACACGTAAGAGGGTGACTGGTTAGGTTTCAGCTGTGCTGAGACTGTAGCTCCGCCCACGCCCACGCCTCATCCCCTTCCACCCCCTCCTGGCTGGGAACATTCCATTCATTCTCTGCTCCTGGGAGCTGACAAGCTGCAGCGATTTGGTGAGTTAGAGCGAGCGGTGAGCTACATCCATAAGCCCCTAACAAGCTGGCCTATCGATCAGGCCTTGGTGTGGTGGCCAGTGGGGAGTGGACTTGCTTGGAGAAGGCTGGGATAGAAATTGGTTAGTGGACCACAGGACTGTCCCCATGGAGGTGGAGTTTGGCTGCTTCTCCAGGCTCTGAGCAGAGCCTTGGAATCTTAGACTGGGCTGGGCACAGTGAAGTCTTTCTGTCTCTAACCAAAGCCACTGTCTTCTTCCTGACCTGGTCTCCTAATGAGGTCCTTGCACTTTGCTCCTTGCACCACACTTTGTTTTGGAAATGTGCCTTTTCCTCAGTTGGTTCTACCTCCGAGGAGGCTCATGAAGGGTACAGTATAGATACGGAAGGCAACTGGAGAGCTGCAGGGCTCGTGAGAGAAAGCCACGACCTCGGTCCAGCATACTTGCCTTTACCCACAGATCAGCTCTGTCTTCTTTGGCAACAGGCAGAGCAGGGTCCTTTTGTAGGAGAGGGATACCAGCTAGGGATTCTCAGAGAGTAATTGTAGTGGGAGGTAGGACAGCACCCCAACCCCACCCATCCAGGCTGCCTTTAGGCAGGTTACTTCCTCTCTGTAACTGCTCCTTCGTCTATAACTGGAAAGTTCCAGAGTCTGGGGAGTGTGAACCTAGAATTGTTTTATGTTTACATTGTAATCGTGTATGAAGAATAAGACGTGTATGAGGTGATGTTTAAGGTAGTCTTTTTTAATTTAAATTTATTTTATGCCATAGGTGTTTTGTTGGCATGAAGTATCCATGTACCACCTGTGTGCCTGCTCCCTGTGGAGGCTAAAAAAGGTGTTAGATTCACTGGGGCTAGAGTTACAGAGTTATGAGATACCATGTAGGTGCTGGGAATAGAACCCAGGGACTCCTGACCCAGGCTTCTAGACAGAATATACACCTACATGTCACACACACACACAGAGGCTCTTAGACAGTGTATGTATCCATCTCTCTCTCTCTCCCTCTCTCTCTCTCTCTCTCTCTCTCACACACACATACACACACACACACACACACACACACACACACAGAGACTTAGAACTGCTTACCCCTCCCCAGCAGGCAGCAAATAGAGAGGGCTATGAATGGAGGTGGAGCCATCTTGAATCAAGGAGCTCTGGAGGTAGACATAGACTGTGCTTACCTGGGTCCTGTGCATGGGCCTTCATTTGCAGCTCTGGCTTCAAGCAGTATGAATCTGCATGTCCACAAGACTGCGGTTTGCACCCTGAGACCACCTGTAGCTTCTAGAGAGGAATATGTATGAATAACTGGGAGTCTTCCTAGAGCTGAATACCTTGGGTTTTCCCTGAGGCAATGATGTCCCTCTCTGCCCTGTATTCTGGACATTCAGGGCAGGGCCTGAATGAAGAGAAGCCTCGACTTAACTGACCCTTACTGTCTCTCCCCACAGAGTTCTAGGGGTGATGGCTCTACCACTCTGGGCCCTGACCTTTCTAGGTCTCATGGGCCTAGGGTTGAGCCTACGGTCCCGAAAATTGGAGAGTTTCCGCAGTGAGTCAGAGCTGAACCACCTGGTTGTGGATGAGGCCTCAGGTGTGGTGTACGTTGGGGCAGTGAACGCGCTCTACCAGCTGAGCGCTGACCTGCAAGTCCAGCAGCATGTGGTCACAGGCCCCGCCATGGATAACAAGAAGTGCACACCACCCATCGAGGCTAGCCAGTGCCACGAAGCAGTGCTCACTGACAATGTCAACCAGCTGCTGCTGCTCGACCCACCTGGGAAACGCCTGGTGGAGTGTGGCAGCCTCTTCAAGGGCATCTGTGCTCTGCGCGCCATGAGCAACATCTCAGTGCGCCTCTTCTATGAAGATGGCAGCGGTGAGAAGTCCTTTGTAGCTAGCAATGATGAGAGAGTGGCCACTGTGGGGCTGGTGAGCTCCACGCACCCTGATGGTAAGCGTGTGCTGTTTGTGGGCAAAAGCAACGGTCCGCATGACAACAGCATCATCGTGAGCACCCGCCTGCTGGACAGGGCTGAGGGCCGGGAGGCCTTTGAGGCCTACTCAGACCACACCACCTTCAAGGCTGGCTACCTGTCTACGAATACTCAGCAGTTTGTTGCAGCCTTTGAAGATGACCTCTATGTCTTCTTCATCTTTAACCAGCAAGACAAGCATCCTGCTAGGAACCGTACACTGCTGGCACGCATGTGCAAAGACGACCCCTTCTACTATTCCTATGTAGAGATGGACCTGCAGTGTCAGGATCCCAGTGACCCCCAAGGCTCTGCCTTTGGTACCTGCCTAGCCGCTTCTGTAGCCACATCGGTTGCTGGCAGGGCACTCTATGCTGTCTTCAGCAGAGATGGCCAGAGCACTGGGGGGCCTGGTGCAGGCCTCTGTGTGTTCCCACTAGATAAAGTCCGTGACAAGATGGAAACCAATCGTAATGCCTGCTACACAAGTACCCAAGAGGCAGGCCGTGATGTCTTCTACAAGCCCTTCTATGGAGACATCCAGTGTGGTGGCCATTTGGAAGTACGTATCTCGCCTGTTCATAGGTGTATGTTTCTCCCTTGAGTGTCAGTGTATTTGTGTTGTGGAGGATAGGGTCTGACTCCTATAGCTTGGAGCCCTAGTAGGGAAAAAACCCAGGAGATGGGGACCCGTCCTGATGCTGTGATCCACAGGGTGCCAGCGAGAACTTCCGATGTGGCTCGGAGCATCTGCCTTATCCACTGGGCAGTCGTGATGGACTCGTCACCACAGCCCTGCTGCACCGAGGGGGGCTGAATTTGACAGCAGTGACAGTAACTGCTGAGAATAACCATACTATCGCCTTCCTGGGCACCTCAGATGGCCGGATCCTTAAGGTACTGGCCTAGGCAGAGAGATTCCAGGAGGGGCCAATGAACCATGATGGCCCATTCTCATGGACCTTCTTGGTGTTCGCAGGTATACCTTGCTCCAGACGGCACTTCTGCAGAGTACGGCTCTATTCCGGTAGACATCAATAAGAAAATCAAGCAGGACCTGGCACTGTCTGGAAACCTGTCCAGTCTGTATGCTATGACCCAGGACAAGGTCAGCCTAAAGATGGCCCCAGAAGGACATTGTCAAATAGGCCTAGAGGATATGCCGGGCCTTGCCTTAGATAGTTGGGCAGAGACTGGGTTCCTGTCTCTGAGTCTTCATAGCACCATTGCTATCTCTCTAAGGGTTTGATTTTGGGCATTAGGAATTAGAACTAGGATCTTAGGCCTACCAGGCAAACACCTTATCACAGAGCTACATGCCTAATCTTCCTCAGCAAGGCTTCCTTTTCTGATCCTTCCCTTAGCTTGTAGGTGGCTATGAATCCCCACCACTAAGCTGGCCCAGGAGATTCTCTGCCACTTGTCCCTGAGGAGTCTAGCATGTGAGATGGGGGCCTGTATCTGTAAGTCCTGTTCCCCCATGGCCCTGCTATCTTACCTCTAGGTGTTCCGGCTCCCAGTACAAGAATGTCTGAGCTATGTAACCTGTGCTCAGTGTTGTGACTCCCAAGATCCCTACTGTGGCTGGTGTGTCATCGAGGGACGGTGAGCAGTTTGTCCTCGCCCCAGTGGCCTGGAGTCTAAGGACTCCTGGAGCCGAGACTATTCTCTGTCTTTGCAGATGCACCAGGAAGTCCGAGTGCTCACGGGCCGAGGAAATTGGACACTGGCTGTGGAGCCGGGAGAAGTCCTGTGTGACCATCACTGATGCTTTTCCACAGAACATGAGCCGGCGGGCCCAAGGAGAGGTGTGTGTGACAGGTGGCAGGCAGGTAGTGAGTGCTGTGCAGGGCCAGGTGGAGCTCTCCTTACACAGTTGCTGGCTGGGAGCTTAGACAAGCAAGGAAACCACAGGTCGCCTGGTACCCAGGCCCACACGAACATCCTAGACCAAGCAGAGTCAGGTTCCAGGGATGCAGCCTTGCCCTCCTTGCCCCACCAAGACTGAATGGTGTGGTGCTGGGATCAGGGATCAATCTTTGAGCTGTTCTCCTGCAGGTCCGCCTGTCTGTCAGCCCCCTTCCCACCCTGACTAAGGAGGATGAGTTACTGTGCCACTTTGGTGACTCACCACCCCACCCTGCCCGGGTAAAGGACAGTGGCATCGTCTGTGACTCACCAAACAGCATCCCTAGCACACCACCAGGCCAAGGTGAGACCCTCATCCTTCAGCCCCCAGACCTGCATACCGTTCTTTTTCCTGCACACAGCTTTTTCTATGCCCTATCCCTCTCACATGTTTTGATCATTGAGCACCGTATATGAGCCAATCCTGGGTGCAGGCTGCTATTGTTGGGGAAGAAAAAAAACAAAATCCCAACTTTGAGAGTACCTCAGTCTTAGACTGAGTCTGAAGGCTGAGTGGTCTGTTGTGGGGAGACCAAGATCCAGATTCCCCTGCCAAGTTATCTGCACAGACATCCCTCCTCCCTCACTGCTGTGTCCAGCCTGAGGCAGCTGGCACTGTCTCCTGAGGCTGAAGGCCTCAATCTGGGCTAAGACAAGTGCTATGTCTGTCTGTCCCTTGAGTGTTGGGGGGTAACAAGGCCATGAGGCCATGGAGTGATGTGAGCAGGGACCTGGGAGGCCTTCCCACCCAGACTCGGAGGAGCCACTGCCCTCCGCACTTGCAGGAACAGAGAGAGGATGCGAAAGTCGCCAAGCCCAGGGGAGAAAGATGAGCCCAGCTCTGGGAACTGACACCAAAGCCCAAATTTGACAAGCAGCAGCAGGCCAGCTGAGCCTAACCAAGGCTAGAGTATCCATATTGTATCCCACGGCCCCAGAACAGACCCTATCTTGGCTGGGCACTGGGCAAGGCCCAGTCCCACGCTTCTGCTCCTGCTGCCCCTGATCCAGTTCCCACCTGTATTCTGCAGACCATGTTGATGTGGGCATCCAGATCCTCTTCAAACACGGCGGTGTCTTCCTCACCTCCCACCAGTATCCCTTCTATGACTGCCGAGAGGCTATGAGCCTGGTGGAGAACCTGCCGTGAGTCCTGGCTACCTTTTGAGGTCCCCACCCCAGCCCACCCCTAGGTTCCTCTCATGCTTCCAGGTCCCTCACACCCTGATTGACCCTCCTGCTAGGTGCATCTCTTGTGTTAGCAACCGCTGGACTTGCCAATGGGGTCTGCAGTACTCCGAGTGTCGGGAAGCTTCACCCAACCCAGAGGAAGGAATCATACGTGCCCATATGGTGAGCCACTCAGCTAGAACTGTGGTTAGGACCACAGGTTATGGGAAATACTTCACCTCACCAGCTTGGTTCTCTTCCAGGAGGACAACTGCCCCCAGTTCCTGGCTCCTAACCCTCTGGTCATCCCCATGAACTATGAGACAGAAGTGACCTTCCAGGGCAAGAACTTGGATACTGTGAAGGTAGAGAAGGCCGGGGGTGAAGTCTAGCTGGTAGGTGGGTTGGGGCTTGCTTGAGGCTGCTCTATGGGTTCTTTTGTCCCACCCTTTATCTCCGCATACCTTATCACTACATAGGAGAGAAAGAGGCATAGAGGAGAGAGACAGGAAAATAGATCCCTGAATCTAATTTCTTCCCGTTTGTTTCTTTGAGCGACTACTATCAAACCACACGCCCCCACCCCCAAACGACCAACAACCACCAGCCCCCCCACCCTTCAGAGCTCTAGCAATTATATACTCTCCGGAAAGTTCCCAGAATTCCAAACACAATCACAGAAATACTCTGCAGCTGGCCAACTGCGCCTTTGCGGGTGCACAGGGCAAATCACAGTCAGCTGCGGTGGACAGGCCAAAGCAGCCCCACACCTGGGATTAAAATGAAAGCACGTTCTTATATTTCTGCATGGTTTAAAGAAACCAAAATGTGGGAATTGTTGCTACAGAGGTGGTAAAGGGTCTTCGGAGGCACCTGAGCATGGGGCAGACTAGGCGGTGGGGTATTTCGGGAGCTTCTGGAGATACAGTTTCTATGCTCCCAGAGGGCAGAACAGTTAGCCAGCTTGTATAGAGGATGCTGACTGGACTCTCTATAGATATCTTCCCTGTACGTGGGCAGTGACCTGCTGAAGTTTGAGGAGACTGTGACGATGCATGAGTCAGACACCTTCTCTTTTAGAACCCCAAAGGTACCACTGCTTGTCTCAAGGGCTGGAGGGTGGGTATTACCTCTAGGACTGGAGCCTAGCCAGCGTCTTCTCCCTCCTGCCCTGTGCTTTGTGGTCTCTAAGCATCTCTGCCTATGTCCCTGAACATACATACTCATGGTCTCATGGCGTGTGTGTCTGACGCTCCCCGGTTCCTGTCTGCCTGGCAGCCTTCACTGACTTTGGGTGATAGAGAGAGATTCCCATGGCTTTTGGTATCAGAGAGACAGGAAGTACAGTTTGTCCTTGTGTGTCCCATGCAGCTATCCCATGATGCTAATGAGACTCTGCCTCTTCACCTGTATGTGAAGTCCTTTGGCAAGAACATTGACAGCAAGCTACAAGGTAGGTAGGATTTGGGGAAGGCAGGGGAGGGGACAGAACAACAGCTAACTATACATCCTCCTCCACAGTGACTCTCTACAACTGCTCCTTTGGCCGCAGTGACTGTAGCCTGTGTCTGGCTGCTGACCCTGCCTACAGGTGTGTGTGGTGCCGTGGGCAGAACAGGTGTGTGTATGAAGCTCTGTGCAGCAACGCCACTTCCGAATGTCCACCGCCAGTCATTACCAGGGTGAGTTTAGTCACCGTTCGACCCGTACCCCCACCCCCCCTCCACGGTCTTCCTCCCAAGTCACTCATGCACCGGGCTCTGCCGATTTCAGATCCAGCCTGAGACGGGCCCACTGGGTGGGGGCATCCTCGTCACTATCCATGGGTCCAATTTGGGTGTCAAAGCAGACGATGTCAAGAAGATCACTGTGGCTGGCCAGAACTGTGCCTTTGAACCAAGAGGGTACTCTGTATCTACCCGGTGAGTGACCTTCCATCAGCCCGGGCTCCCAGCAGCTGGGCAGATGCAACAGTGGTAAAGAGCTGAAGGGGTTCTGCGTGTCTATCGCCAGGATTGTGTGTGCAGTTGAGGCTGCAGAGATGCCCTTCAGTGGAGGTATTGAGGTGGATGTTAATGGGAAGCTCGGCCATTCAGCGTCACATGTCCAGTTCACTTATCGAGTAAGTGCCTGACCGAGATGTGAACCCAGCTTTTGCTACTGACCCCAGCAAGTTGGCTTCCAACAATAATCACTCTCCAGTGACCCAAGTCCTTGGCCCTAACTGTGTGTGTTGCTCTCAGCAACCCCAGCCTCTCAGTGTGGAGCCACGACAAGGGCCACAGGCAGGTGGTACCACATTGACCATCAATGGCACTCACCTGGACACAGGCTCCAAGGAGGATGTGCGGGTGACACTCAATGACGTCCCTTGTGAAGTGTATGTGTTGCCCGTGGCTGCTGAGCCTGCCCGGCTCTGGGGAGAGGGTGGGAAGGCCTGAGTCTGCCTTGGCCTGATTTACTGACAGGCACCTCCCACCCTAGGACGAAGTTTGGAGCACAGCTACAATGTGTCACAGGTCCACAGTCAGCTCCAGGCCAGGTGACACTAGAGGTCTCCTATGGGAGCTCCCGAGTACCCATCCCTGGCATCTCCTTCACCTACTGTGAGAACCCGGTGTTACGAGCCTTTGAGCCACTGAGAAGCTTTGTCAGGTGTGGCCTCTTCCCTTCCCTGCTAGTGCCTTTCCCACCCCCGCGCCTGCTGACCTGAGGAATGTGGCAGAACTGGGCTGGGCAGGGCAGAAGAAATCTGGAAAACCCCACTGCACCCTGATGAGCTTCCTCCTCAGAACCGAGATGGCGGGGTCAGAGCAGAGCCACTTCCCCTGCTTGCTTCTCCCTCTGATGCACATTGCCACCCTGCCACTTCCTGCCCGCGGTATAACTAGTAGAGAGTGGAAGCTGGCTGAGCTGAACTCACTGAAGCATGCTCCTCCCCAACCCCCAGTGGTGGCCGGAGCATCAACGTTACTGGCCAGGGCTTCAGCCTCATCCAGAAGTTTGCCATGGTTGTCATTGCTGAGCCCTTGCGGTCCTGGCGGCGGCGGCGGCGGCGGCGGCGGGAGGCTGGATCCCTGGAGCCCGTGACGGTCAGTCCTGCCTGGGGCTGAGGGCTCAGTTCTAATGGGAACAAGAGCTGCTGGGGAGCAGGAAGGAGGAGCAAGCTCTTCATCAAATGGCCTGAAGTTTTTGGACCCATTCCACAGGTCATGGGCACTGAGTACGTGTTCTACAATGACACCAAGGTCGTCTTCTTGTCTCCTGCTGTCCCCGAAGAACCCGAGGCTTACAACCTCACTGCGCTCATACAGATGGATGGTCATCGTGCCCTGCTCAGAACTGAGGCTGGCGCCTTCGAGTATGTGGCAGACCCCACCTTTGAGAACTTCACGGGTGGTGTCAAAAAGCAAGTCAACAAACTCATCCATGCCCGGGTAAGAAGACTTACAGCATGGGACCCGGTACGGGGCAGGGGCTCATGCCGATCATTCTGACCTCTGCCACTTGTCCTCCTCCAGGGAACCAATCTGAACAAGGCCATGACGCTGGAGGAGGCTGAGGCATTTGTGGGTGCTGAACGTTGCATTATGAAGACGCTGACGGAGACGGACCTATACTGCGAACCCCCAGAGGTGCAGCCTCCACCCAAGCGGCGGCAGAAGCGAGACACAGCACACAACCTACCCGAGTTCATTGTGCGTGAGAGCGGGAGGGCTGTGGAGGGCCTGGGGAGCCTCTCAGGAGAAGCCACCGCTGCCTACACCTGCCTGCGCTGAGTCCTAGCTTCCACACAGGTGAAGTTTGGCTCTCGAGAGTGGGTGCTAGGCCGGGTGGAGTACGACACACGTGCGACTGACGTGCCGCTCAGTCTCATCCTGCCTCTGGTCATGGTGCCCATGGTGTTTATCATCGTGGTATCCATCTACTGCTACTGGTGAGTCCTGCCTCAGGTAACGCTCCTCTCATCCCTCCTGCGTCAGCACTTCTGGATACCAGAGAGCTGTTCTATGCCCCACAGGAGGAAGAGCCAACAGGCTGAGCGAGAGTACGAGAAGATCAAATCCCAGCTAGAGGGCTTGGAAGAGAGTGTGCGTGACCGCTGCAAGAAGGAGTTCACAGGTAGGGGCTGCCCCTGGCAGGTGGACCCACGGGCTTCCCATATGAGCATTCCTGGATCTTCTAGGCCACCCGTTATGGCCAGAAACTGCAGGAGGGCATGGGTAGGCATAGTAGGAGTAGGTGGCCAGGGGACCCCTCACCCTGGCTTGCATCCCCTTCTCAGACCTGATGATCGAGATGGAAGACCAGACGAATGACGTGCACGAGGCAGGCATCCCCACGCTGGACTATAAGACCTACACTGACCGAGTCTTCTTCCTGCCATCCAAGGATGGTGACAAGGATGTCATGATCACCGGCAAGCTAGACATCCCCGAGTCGCGGCGGCCCATCGTGGAGCAGGCCCTCTACCAGTTCTCCAACCTGCTTAACAGCAAGTCCTTCCTCATCAATGTGAGCAGAGGCGGGGATAGTGGTAAGGTCAGGGTAGGGCGAGGCTGCAGCCCAGGTGCTCAAGTGCGCCCTCCCTGGCTGCCCCGCAGTTCATCCACACCCTGGAGAGTCAGCGTGAGTTCTCAGCCCGGGCCAAGGTCTACTTTGCATCGTTGCTGACTGTGGCCCTGCATGGGAAGTTGGAGTACTACACAGACATCATGCGTACCCTCTTCCTGGAGCTCATGGAGCAGTATGTGGTGGCCAAGAACCCCAAGCTAATGCTGCGCAGGTCCGTGGGAATGACGGGTGGGGGGAGACTTAGTTTGGACAGACACAAAGTCAGATCTAAGCTGCTACCTAACCATTCTGGATGGTACACCCACCCCCAGGGGCCATAACGCCCTCTGCTCACATGTGCACTGGGGTGGGCTCCTGGAGCCAGCCTGGCCTTGGAATATGAGGCATCTGTTTACCCTCAGGTCTGAGACAGTGGTGGAGAGGATGCTGTCCAACTGGATGTCCATCTGTCTGTACCAGTACCTCAAGGTGAGCTCTGACCTAGAGCCAGGGGTGGGTGAATTGGTGCCATCCCTCCCGAAACTTGCCTTGGAGGAGGTCCAGCCCCGCTGTGCTCGCCAGTCCCGTGCCTCCCACTCACGCAGCCCCCTTGCTGCAGGATAGTGCAGGTGAGCCTCTCTACAAGCTCTTCAAAGCCATCAAACACCAGGTGGAAAAGGGGCCCGTGGATGCTGTGCAGAAGAAGGCCAAGTACACCCTCAATGACACAGGACTGCTTGGGGATGATGTTGAATATGCACCTCTGGTAAGTCCCCCCGGAGCCAGAAGCTATGGAGGGGAAGGCTGAGCCAGAAACCTGGACTCCACATCTGAACTCCCACAGAGTGAAGCCAAATTGTCCTGGGCAGGGTTTCTGTGATGCAGAGGTATGGTCACAAGGGTCCTCCCTCAGCTGGTCCTTCCCATCTTGTGTTCCCTGGCAGACGGTGAACGTGATTGTTCAGGATGAAGGGATCGATGCCATCCCAGTTAAGGTCCTCAACTGCGACACCATATCTCAGGTCAAAGAGAAGATCATTGACCAGGTGTACCGTACTCAGCCCTGCTCCTGCTGGCCCAAGCCAGACAGTGTGGTGCTTGGTGAGTTACACCTGTTTGTGAGGCCCGTGCCCAGCTCTGCCTGGGAATGGGCAGGGTGTGGCCCTGGGTTCCAGAAACTGAGCTCTGCCCTTCTGCAGAATGGCGTCCTGGATCCACAGCCCAGATTCTGTCTGACTTGGACCTTACCTCCCAGCGGGAAGGCAGGTGGAAACGGATCAACACCTTGATGCACTACAATGTGAGTATGGAGGTCCCTTAGGCAGGGGGAGGCGCCCTAAGCAGGACGATAGTAGGAACATGACTCTCTCTCATGCCTCTGTCCTCAGGTCCGGGATGGAGCCACCCTCATCCTGTCTAAAGTGGGGGTCTCCCAGCAGCCAGAAGATAGCCAACAGGACCTGCCTGGGGAGCGTGAGTCTATGCCCTCTTCTCTTTTTTTTTTTTTTTTTTTTTTAACAGTTACACGTGGGAAGTTTATTGGAAGAGGGAGGGCAAGGTAGCGGTGAAAAGAGAAAGGGAAAAGAGAGAGAAAAGAGAATGAATTGAGGTGGGTGGTTTTTTGTTTTTGTTTTTATTTTTTTTCCTTCGAGACAGGGTTTCTCTGTGTAGCTCTGGCTGTCCTGGAACTCACTCTGTAGACCAGACTGGCCTCGAACTCAGAAATCCACCTGCCTCTGCCTCCCAAGTGCTGGGATTAAAGGCGTGCACCACCACTGCGCAGCTTGCCCTCTTCTCTTGTTCTTCTAGTCCCTAAAAGGCTGTGAAGACCTTCCCCCTTCTCCCTCTGCTGCCACCTCGTGGACCCCAGGGCCCTACATATCAAACTTCAGGCCACGCCTACCTTGAACTGGGACTGGGTCCCTCAGTTGCCTGCTCCCCACAGGCCATGCCCTTCTGGAAGAGGAGAACCGCGTGTGGCACTTGGTGCGGCCGACAGATGAGGTAGATGAAGGCAAGTCCAAGCGAGGCAGCATGAAGGAGAAAGAGCGGACCAAGGCCATCACAGAGATCTACCTGACGAGGCTACTCTCTGTCAAGGTAATAGATAACACTCACTCACAGGAACACATTCCGACACACCAGTGCCTTGGCTGTGTCCCAGGGGTCACAGCGAGCCGCTGTCCTCCACAGGGCACGCTGCAGCAGTTTGTGGACAACTTCTTCCAAAGTGTGCTGGCACCCGGGCACGCAGTGCCACCCGCAGTCAAGTACTTCTTTGATTTCTTGGACGAGCAGGCAGAGAAACATGACATCCGAGATGAAGATACCATCCATATCTGGAAAACCAATAGGTGAGGCCCCGCCCGCCCCGCCTGCCCCGCTGCCATAGCCCGGCACAGCCCCTCATCTCCCTTGCCTGTCCGTCTGCTACAGCTTACCACTTCGCTTCTGGGTGAACATCCTGAAGAACCCTCATTTCATCTTCGATGTCCACGTCCACGAAGTGGTGGATGCCTCCCTGTCAGTTATTGCACAGACCTTCATGGACGCCTGTACTCGCACAGAGCACAAGCTGAGCCGAGTAAGTTAGCTTGTGTGCTCACAGGGGACGGTGGCCCACAGACAGGGCCAACCGTCCAGGGTGGTGGTGGTGGAGGGTCTAGACTGGACAGTGTCAGTAGGAGTGGCCTGGAGAAGCTATGACTGAGGTGGGGTGAGTGGAGATTATACCAAAAGCTTGTCTCGTGTGGGTTTGTATGTTTTGGGCTAAAGTTTGGGGCAGAAACAGGTGGAAGGTAACCAAGGCTTCAGGGCTGCTGTGAAGATGATCCATCTCCTTCACCCCCCCATGGGACTTCTGTCCCTTCTCATTCCCCATCCCCAGCCTCCAGTGCCTTCTTACACAGAGTCTAAGCAGGAGCCTCACTACTGCTCTGTGAGGACCAAGTAGCCTCAGCTAGCCCAGTGTCAAAACTTTTGTCTTCCACAGGACTCTCCCAGCAACAAGCTGTTGTACGCCAAGGAGATCTCTACCTACAAGAAAATGGTGGAGGAGTGAGTGGTGTGGGGGAAGGCTGGGGAACAATGGGGAGTCCCTAAGAGACCCCGGGGTCCAGCACCCCCCTTTCCCTATACACTCACCTCCTATCTCCACCCACAACCCTTCTTCCTCTGCAGCTACTACAAGGGCATCCGACAGATGGTGCAGGTCAGCGACCAAGACATGAATACACACTTGGCAGAGATTTCCCGGGTAAGGGCTACAGAGCTCCACAAGAGCAAGGCACTAGTGCCCGCTGCTGAGCCAGGTTTGGAAGTGCAGACGCTGTGCTGAGAGGGGCAGAGGGTAGCTGAGTGGGGGTGGCGTGTTGGTCAGGCAGGCTGCCTTGACCGTAACCGAGTCTGGAGGAGATGGAGAACGCACATGTATGTAGAGGCTGGTGTGTAGGCAGCGAGTAGCTTAGAACCCTGCTGTGCCCATACTGACTGTTGTTGAGCAGATGCTGCCACGTGCGTGGGCTCTGCGAGTGACCTTACTAGAATGTGATCCATTCACTGGTGTATCTGCTTGTGGTTCTGTGGGGCTGACCTGGGCCTCCTATACCCTCCTCATGCTGGGTAACACTGTCATCCCTAGGCTCACACAGACTCCTTGAATACACTCGTCGCACTACATCAGCTCTACCAATACACACAAAAGTACTACGACGAGGTATGTCCTGGGTCCCTGTGGTGAAATGCAGGACAGTGCGCCCGCACATACCCCCAAGCCTGTGATCTGATAGGCTTCCTCTGTGTGCATCTCTACCCCACCCCCACCAGATCATCAATGCTTTGGAGGAGGACCCTGCAGCCCAAAAGATGCAACTGGCCTTCCGCCTGCAGCAGATTGCCGCCGCGCTTGAGAATAAGGTTACAGACCTCTGACCGTCAATGCTGCCTCAGGGTGCAGGTGTGTGGGACCATGGCAATGGGCAGCCTGTTGGCGTGAGATTGCACTGGCTGTAGCTGAGCCCTTCTCTCTCTCTCCAGTAGAGGATGCACCCAAGGCATCTGGAGTGGGCGTGGTGAGCCCACCTCTTGTAGACTGTAGCGTCTTTCTCCTGAGCAATACTGCCCGGGCGCCCGAGTCAGCACCAGCTCCTTCCAATGGCACCAGCATCGGGTGTTCTCTGTGTTGTCTCCTGAGCAATTCGCAAATGTGCCTTACAAAGCCACCCTGGGCCACTGGGGGCAGTGGAGGCGTGGCCTCCCCTTCCCGTGCACCAGCAGCCTAGCCTCCTCAGATGCCCTGGGTTTGGCCTGTAGCTCCCACGGCCGGTTCCTGGACTGTATCTGTCTGCCAGATGGAAGGAGAAGAGAAAGCGGTACGATGCCTTCCCGACCTCACCTGGCCCTCCTCATGGGGCATAGGCTCTCCAGGTGGACTTGAGGGCCATCACTGGCTCCACCTCTAAGGTCAAATTGGACGTCAGACGTCGGGGCCCAGGTGGCCAGAGGGACCCAGAAAACTGAGGTCCTTGTCTCAGCTGTTAAACAGGCTGTCCTGGAGGCCCTGCCTGGATCTGGGGGTGCTGGAGCAGCATCTTCCCCCAGGACCACCCACCCTTTTTGTAAATCTTGATTGTAAATCCAATACAGTTGTCTTTTTCACTCTCTGGTTGACTGGGTTTCTCCTTGGGCTGCTTGTCCGTCTCTACTTACCTTTCCCCATCCCTTGGGCCTAAGCTGATCACAGTCTTTTTCCGAATACCAAAATAGGCCCCTGTGTGGGCCAATCAGGGGTCTCACTGGACAAGGAGATTAGGCTAAGTCTAGCATCTTTGGCATCAGCAACCTTTATGCACGCATGCGTGCACGCACACACACACACACACACACATGCATGCACACACACTCGACTTCCCCTCAGTGTTTTCACTGGGCTTTTAGGAGTCACATGGCAAGAGTAAGAGAGGTGTGAGTCTTGAGCTGACCGTGTACATCGCACACTTGTTTCTGCAGGAGTTGCTCTTTTCTACCTTGTGGGACCTGGGGATCAAACACAGGTCATCAGTCTTGGTGGCGAGTGCCTTTAACCTCTGAGCTATCTGGCTGGTCCTTGACACCCATTTCTAAGGTGTGGTGACAATCTTCCAGCACATTTTCTTCTTTTTTTTTTTTCTTCGAGACAGGGTTTCTCTGTGTAGCCCTGGCTGTCCTGGAACTCACTCTGTACACCAGGCTGGCCTCAAACTCAGAAATCCACCTGCCTCTGCCTCCCAAGTGCTGGGATTAAAGGCATGCGCCACCACTGCCCGGCTCCAGCACATTTTCTAGGCGCATAGGTATAAAGATCTTGTATGTGCTGAGTTTCAAGGGGCCTTGAGCTCACCTTCCGCTCAGTGCCACAAGACACTCTGAGATGTTGCAGGGTAAAAAGCTCACGGACAAAGAGACAGCGGTGTCATGAGTTCCAAGAATCTGTTAGTGTGTGTCTTAAAGCAACTTCCAACAGAAAGCATTTGAGGCTTGCTTACAGGTTCAGAGGGTTAGTCCATGACCATCGTGGTGGGGAGTGGGGTGGCAGGCAGGCGTGATGCTGGAGCAGTAGCTGAGAGCTCACATCTGGTCTGAAAGTTGCAGGCAGAGGCAGATAGACTGAGACTGACATGGACTTTTCTAAGCTCACCCTCAGTGACAAGCCTTCTACAAGGCCACACCTCCTAATCCTTAACAGTCTACCAACTGGGGACCAAGCATTCCAACATGAGCCTATGGGACTGTTCTCATTCAAACACCACAGCAGGAAAGAAGATTGCTCCTAATCCCCAGGCACAGAACAGAGCCCTACCTAGAAAGTACTCTTGTGCTAGTGTGGGTTAAGATAAGATAGGCACACACAATGAGAGAGTCTTGTTCATGCCACAAGGATTTTGTTGTTTGGCTGGCCTACAACTTGCTTTGTAGACCAGCTCTGCCTGCCTCTGTCTCTGGGAATTAAAGGTGTGTGCCACCACACCCAGCTCTGAATGCACTTCTGCTCTGGGCATTGTACTAGGCAGAGTATCCAGCATGAAGCGGGACAAATGGCTCTACTCTTGCTGAGCCTCCCATGTCCTCTAGATACCTCCTCAAAGCAGTCTTCCACAACAGGAAGTGAAGTGATTCAGTTTGACTTGGGCTGGATCCAAATGCTGTCTCTGGATCCTGTCCTTCTAAACTATTCCCAGAATGCATTGGGACATCCTATGTTTGGGGAATCCTGTTTTGGGGGTGGGGTGGGGTAGAGTCATGATTTATTATGAGCTCCCTCCACAGCTGGCTTTCTCAAGTTGAGATGCAACAGCCAACAGCCAACATTCCCCAACACGAGCCCCTGAAGCTATGACTGCTATCATGATCCAACACAAGGCTCTGTCCTAGAGACCTGGCTGGCCAGGAAATCTGAACAAAGTGGACCTAAGTCTGCAACAGAGCTAGGATAAAAAAACTGGGAACCTGGAGGCCTGGCTTCCAGAACGGTCCCCTAAAGACCATCTTCTCACTGGACAGAAGCATACTGCTAAGCTTGGGGGTCCCAACAGGTTCCAGATGGGGTACCCTTACTCCTCATACTCCTTCAAGGGCAAGCAAGTGTGTGCAGATATTCAGGACTTGTCCTACACTGGGAACCATCAAGGGATAAAAATTAGATCTAAAACAAAAACAAGAACAAAAAAAAAAAACCCTTGATTTCTTTAGTCAGTGCTTAGAAATGGGGTAGACCAGCCTTGAGTTGAATCAGGATCACCAACAAACCCAGGGATTGACCTGCTATCCTTCCTGTATATCATTTTCCTTCCACTGTACCAGAGACAAGAGGAAGATGGGAAGAGGCTGTGGTACCCTTTACTACCTGTCCCTAAATCAGTTCTTTCTAGATTTATCTTTTCCAAAGTGCATTCAGGCTACTGGCAGAATCTGGGATCTGGGTGGGCAAGCTAACCACTGGAGAACTGTCACAGCTGATAGATGAAAAGGGAGCTTGAGTGTAGGCAGTAATAAAAGTTGGGGTTGATATTTAGGGTAGCAGAGGAAGGAGGCAGGGCCTCGAACACGCGCGCGCGCACACGCACACCCCCCACACACCCCCCCCCCCCCCCCCGTCCTCTGTTACAACCTTCTAGTACCTGCTTCAGGACTATCCTTTAAGGTGACCTCCAGCACTCCCGACCAGCTTAAGCTCAGGTGGCCACCCCCTGTACTGTTTGATCCCGCTCAATCCTCGGAAGGTACCTGGTACCTGTGGGTGGGCTCACCAAGTGGAGGGGTTCGCTGAGAATGAGAGCTAAGCCTGGCTAGGCCTTGGCTAACAGTAGTCAGCTCTGAACACCTGGGCTTGGGAAGCAGCAGTCAGGGAAACTGATCTGAGGCTCTCCTGGGTAGGTGACTATTTTCCTAAGGCTTTATCCAGCCCCCTTCTTCGATTTCCAGTTGAGCCAAACTGGGCATCCTTGGGAATGTAGAGGAGACAAGGCAGGTTGCCCTGGTAACTGCCTGGCCCTGCCCTGCTGCTGTACAGACAAAGGCCACTACCCTCCCCCTGGCCACTGTGCAGGCAAGGTTCCCAACCCCCCACCATCACCCAGGCTCAGTTCCCCCCTCCTCCTCTGCCTTTAGCTGAAGCTCCATTAGCTTTGCACAAAACCTCAACCCACCCCTGGGAAAGGTGGCTTCTGAGCTTTATTGCCCCGAGCAGTGGAGGCTGGGGCCACCCTCAGGTTCTCTTGCTAGGCTCCAGGATTGATAATGGCTCCCACAAGGGAAAAGGATGGCAAAGGATGGCCTGGGGCTTGGGAAAAGTCTTGTGAGAGAGGCTAGGGACTAAGGCTTAGGCCTATTTCCTTGGCCACCTGCGTGTGCCCTAGTATATGTCAGGGTTCTCGCAGATGCCTCTAGAGGCTGCCTGCTTCACTGGTTTATTTTAGTTTGGCTAACAATTTTTTTTTTCCGTTTTGTGTTTGCTTCTTCAAGTCAGGGTTTCTCTGTAGCCCTGGCTGTCCTGAAACTAATTCTGTAGATCATACTGACCTCGAACTCAAGAGATCCGCCTGCCTCTGTTCCCCTAGTGCTGGGATTAAAGGCATTCACCACCACCCAGCTTGGTTGACGATTTTTTTTCTTTTTTCTTTCTCTTTTTTCTTCTTTTCTTTGGTTGATGATATTTATTTATTTATTTATTTATTTATTTATTTATTTATTTATTTATTTATGTTTTTCGAGACAGGGTTTCTCTGTATAGCCCTGGCTGTCCTGGAACTCACTCTGTAGACCAGGCTGGCCTCGAACTCAGAAATCCACCTGTCTCTGCTTCCCAAGTGCTGGAATTAAAGGCTGGTTGATGATTTTTAATTTATATTTTACATCATATTTCTATTATTATTAAGATTTTTCTGGGCTGATGGTTCTACCCAGGGCCTCAGTCTGTTAGGCAGTTAAATACTACTGAACTACATCCCGGCCCTAATTTTTATTTAAAACTCAGATTTGTCATTAAAGCTTTGCTTTTAAAAAGAGGCTCAAAGCTGGGTAGTGGTGGCGCACGCCTTTAATCCCAGTACTTGGGAGGCAGAGACAGGCGGATTTCTGAGTTCGAGGCCAGCCTGGTCTACAGAGTGAGTTCCAGGACAGCCAGGGCTATACGGAGAAACCCTGTTTCAGGAAAAAAAAAAAAAAGCTCAAGATTGGGGCTGGAGAAATAGCTCAGCAGTTAAGAGTACTTGCTGTTCTTCCCAAGGACTTGGGTTCAAGTCTCAGCACCCACACAGCATCTCATAACTATCTGTGGCTCATTTCAGGGGGCCAGATACCTCACACAGACATACACACAGGCAAAACACCAATGTACATGGAATATAAATAAAAAATAAAGAGAAAAATTTAGAAATTCAGGTTTGATTATGCGTGTAATTGACAAATAGTTAAGTATTTTGCTCAAAGTTATTTAAAAAAAAAAAAAAAAAAAAAAGTTCTCACAACTCCAGGCTGGAGTTCTCAGTTTCCTGGGAGGCGGCCCTGCCAGAAACCCCTGGTGCTCCAATCCCCATAGCTCAGGATCAGAAACCATTTCTCAATGGATACAGAGCTTCTGTACCCATGCTCACTGCCCACCCACCCCCCAAAAAACAGGGTCTCACTTGTTAGCTTCATATGCATAGAGATCCTCCTGCCTCTTCTTAAGCTAGGATTAAAGACGTGTGCCACCATACCTGAGACAGGGTCTTACTCTGTAGTTCAGGTGGCTTCAAATTTACTATATAGCCCAGGTAGGCTGTGAACGTGCTCTGATCTTCCAGACTTAGCTTCCAGAGCATTTGAATTACAGGTAGAAGCCACGATCTGCCTCCTCGTGCTGGGATTAAAGGCATGTGCCACCATACTCGGTTCCATGTTTACTTTCAAATGTGAATAAAAGTAGGACCTAGAGCAGTGGTTCTCAACTCTCTAATGCTGCAACCCTTTGATACAGTTCCTTATGTTGTGGTGACCTCCAACCATAAAATTATTTTGTTGCTACCTTATAACTAATTTTGCTACTGTTATGAATTGTAAATATCAGTATTTTCTGATGGTTTTAGGTGACATGACCCACAGGTTGAGAACTGCTGGCCTAAAGTGACATTGGTGAGGCCTTATTGGACATGAGAGCATCTTACCCTGGACACCAGGAAAAGGGAGCTTTTTAGGCTTGGTGACAAACTGAACCATGCTGGGCCAGGGTGGTAGACCTCCTGGGCTGCCTTGTGCTAGTGGCCGGAGAAAGTCAGGGCTGGGGGCGTTTCCCTAGTGTCAGTGAAGAGGGTGCTTCATAAGGAGGAAAAATACCCAATACTAAAAAAGGATCCATGTGGGGACCATATCCTATGGCCCCAACCATGGTGCTGCTGCTGTCCCCGGTCCTGACTGCCCGCAGGGAGTTTACCTCTTCCAGGAGCTTCTGGTCCGAGGTTAGAGCGAGATGGTGAATAGATGTCGTCTTGTCTCCTGAAGGCTCCATCACTTACTAGTAAGTCTACTAGGAAGCGAACCATTAATGCCAAACGGAGGCATCCTCCTTGCCCAGGCCACAGCGCGCCTCCCTTAGTGGGGCCCTGGGTTAGCGCCGTGGCGCTGGTTTTTAACCCAGAGCCTTTCATTTTTCCTGGCTAGTGTTTTTTTGTTGTGATTCCGAAAGTATTATTACCACGTGCTCAAGCTCACTTTTGACAATTTCCCCTCATTTCCGAGGAAGGGGACTGGGCCGGGGCCCGGGGAAGGGCAGGGGGAGTGCGTGATATGCAGAAGGCTAAGGTGGGGGAGTACAAGCAAGCTTGGCACCCCCATGGGAGGGAAGACGGCTTTCTCCTTTGTCACGGTCTCCGAGGGGCAGGAAGCTGCGCGTCTGTCTCCGGGAACCCTCAACCCCCACCCACCCCACCCCCGTTTCCCCGCCCCCGGTCTCCAGGCTGGGGAAATCCGCCGGGCCTCGGCCCCGCCCCGCCGCCCCGCCCTGCAGCGCCGCAGCCCCCCAGCCCCCACCCCGCTTTGCTCAGCGGTGCTGGGCGTGGGGCGCGGGCCGGGTGCTGCGCGGGGATCCGGGGCGCTCGCTCCAGCAGCTGCCTCTGCGGATATGTCGGGTCCGCGCGCGGGATTCTACCGGCAAGAACTGAACAAAACAGTATGGGAGGTGCCGCAGCGGCTGCAGGGCCTCCGCCCGGTGGGCTCCGGCGCCTACGGCTCGGTCTGGTAGGGACCGGCAAGGACCTGGTGGGAGCTGGGCGGGAAAGTGTGCGCGACCCTCCAGCGCGACGTGGGGTTCCCGGCGTGGGGAGGGGCCTCGCCCTGCCTCCGCCCCCGGCCTGCACGCTTCTGATGAATGAATGGGGGGGAGGGGACACGGAGGAAGCTTTCCTACTAGATTCCACTCGCTGGCAGGTAGGGGGTCCTCTAATGTCCCCCACCCCCATCTCCGATCCCTAGTTTCTCCCAGAAAGGCCGAATACTGCGGCGTCACAGCTGACGGGAGAGCAAGTCTCTGGGGTTGCCAAATGGAACAGCCAGCCATCCGGGTTATTTCGGGCAAGGTCTAAGTAGCTGCAGGGTCTAACGTGCTCCCAGACCTAAGTATTTGAAAAGGGGGCCCCCAGCGCGGTGAGGAGACCTTTCTTCTTCGGAAGGTACCAAATTCTCCAGTGGATCATACCCGCTCCTCCAGATTCCTAGAAGCTCAGTGGCTTGAGCCTAAGCAGACACCTACCCTCTTGTCTACACCCTACCCTAGTTTACCCAACAAAGAATCTCAGAATATAGGTTGGGCTTGGAGATCAGAGGTTAGAGTCTTGATCGTGGGCAGCATCCAGGCACCTGGGATTGGAGAACTGCGGTAGATCGTCCTTGTTGACAGGCTGATCCAGGGTGTGGACACTGATATGTGCCCCACACCGGGAATGGGGGCTGAGCCTCACATCCTGGATCTTGTGCTGTCATCAGAAGCCTCTGTACTGCTACTGAAATCCTATAGAAGAAAACAGTCCTGCTTTACAGGGTCCATAGCGAGTTGGTCATGGATCTTGTCCCACATCTGTAGCCTGTAAACCCACCACTCTGAGATGGGTGGGCTTGTTCTGTTGACACTTGTTCCTTATCTCCTTCTTGCTTCTCTTTCTACCCCGGCCCGGCCCTCCAGTTAGTAGAGACAGGATACACCCCTCCACCACCCATACCCGGAGTAGGACAGAGGAAGAGATGACAGGACATGTTGTGTCTGGGATGCTCGAGGTTACACGAAATTCCATTTAAAAAATAATACAATAGCCGGGCAGTGGTGGCACACGCCTTTATTCCCAGCACTCAGGAGGCAGAGGCAGGCGAATTTCTGAGTTCGAGGCCAGCCTGGTGTACAGAGTGAGTTCCAGGACAGCCAGGGCTACACAGAGAAACCCTGTCTCGAAAGAACAAAACAACAACAACAACAACAACAACAACAACAACAAAAACCAATAAATTAGAGGGAAGGAGGGAGAGGGAGGACTTGGAGGTAGAGCAGGGAGAAAGGTTGGGGAAACAACTTGCAGGGGACTTGGACATTGACTCAGATGGAGTTGTCTGGGGGCTGACCATCTAGGAGTTACAAGGAGAAAGCCAAATTTCCCAAGTGAGACCTAGGTCTGTCTCCACTGATCTGAGACCCTGGGTTTGGTCAGTCGCTCTGCTGAGCCAGGCGATAGGATGCCAACTTCTTGTAACTTGATTGTAGAGGCAATCAAGTAAGAGATCATGCTGTTCTAGTGGCCACACACCCTTTACTCGTGGCCACTCCCCCTTTACTCCTACTTCCTAGTCCCATGAGTATCCCAGAGCCACCATGTCCTTTCCCCATCTTCCCTCACCTGGTGGGAATGGGTGGTATCCCGTCTCCATCACTGCGTGGGAAGGGTGCATCCTGAGAGGAAGGGAATCGAGGGAGAGGAGGAACAGGTATCACCAGGGGAACAGGCTGTGTAAAGGTACTGTAGCCAACGGGGCTCCTTCAGTGGGTTCATAGCTGCTCCAGTCTTGAGGGCAGTGGGACCAGAACCGGGTGAAAAGCCTTAGGACCACCGCTCAGTCCGCGTGGCCTAGGCCCCGCCCACATAGAAGGCATGTTCTTGTTTGCTCTTATGAGGCTCTCCAGTGAAAGATAGAAGAGTATAAGAGATGCAGAGGTGGCGGGTCCAGTTTCTGGGGGAGTGGGAGTGTGTCAGAGACACCTTCACACCGGTGTTAAACATTAACTACTATCCACTTGCTCAGTTATAAATTGTGTGTGTGGATTTTTTGTTTATTTTGTTTTGTTGTGAGACAGTGTCTCACAAGGTTTTCCGGCTGGTTTTGAATTCTATCTCGATTCTCTTGCCTCAAGTCTCCCCAAGAGCTGGGATCACAGGCACGAACCACCACGCTCAGCTTCAATTACAAATTAGGATGCAATCAACCCCTCTGAATAATCTTGCTTCCGCAATCTGATGTGCGGAGGCGTGGGGGTGGGGCGTCCAGGGCTTTGTAGGTAAGCCTCCCACGCATCCGTGCGGAAGGAGGAGCGCTGCTTGCTGTGAGAGCGCCTGTGGGTACAGTCGTGGTGTGTTTTCCATGCTGTGGCCTCGTTGTGAGTGGGGGCTTAGGTTTGGGCTAGAATCCCCGGTGAAGAAAAGAGACAAGCTCTGCCAGAGAACACTGAGTCCACTCAAAGGGGTCTCCTAAGGGAGGTTCAGGAGGGTCGGAGTGGAGGCAGCGCGGGGCAAGCCGGCGGGGACAGGCCTCCTAGGTCTTAGAGCCAGCAGCAGAGGCTCGCTCCCGCACCCCGGCGTCGGGTGGACTCAGGCCAGGCGCTCGCTCGCCTCATTCGCCCACCTTGCAGCTCGGCCTACGACGCGCGGCTGCGCCAGAAGGTGGCTGTGAAGAAGCTGTCACGCCCTTTCCAATCGCTAATCCACGCGAGGAGGACATACCGTGAGCTACGCCTTCTCAAACACCTGAAGCACGAGAACGTGAGAGGGCGAGCCGGTGGTTTTGGGACAGAACCACCGACGCCTCCTGGTGGGGGCGGGAGCTACGATATAGGGGCGGGGCGTTTGGAGGGTACGGCCCCATACGGGTGGGGTCCAGGCCAGCGGGGCGTTGCCTACCGCTGAGCTTTGGTCCTGCCTCGGTTCCCTGACCAGGTCATAGGTCTTTTGGATGTCTTCACTCCGGCCACGTCCATCGAGGATTTCAGCGAAGTGTGAGCGTCCTGGGCAAACGCAGTGGTGGCCTCGGGAGCTTAGTCGGGGAGGGGTTGGCGAGACACTGACCTAACTCCTGACCCTGCAGGTACCTCGTGACGACCCTGATGGGCGCGGACCTGAATAACATCGTCAAGTGTCAGGCACTGAGCGATGAGCATGTTCAGTTTCTTGTCTACCAGCTGCTGCGTGGGCTGAAGGTGGGGCACGTGGGCTCTGGGGTTCCCTCCGACCGCTCTGGGTTGGGGCAGAGCGAGGTGGAGCCTGGGCTCACCCGGTCTGCCCTCCTCTGCAGTATATCCACTCGGCAGGCATCATCCACCGGGTAGGTGCAGCTGTGGGCGAGGTTGAGGGTCATCCACTCTGCCTAGGCTCATGGCCGCACCACACTCATGTCCTGTGCATCCTTCAGGACCTGAAGCCCAGCAATGTAGCGGTGAACGAGGACTGCGAGCTGAGGGTAAGGGTGTTGAGGGGTGCACGGACAGTGGGGACGCACAGAGAGGTAGGTGTCTTACCCGATACCCGCGGTCCTCCAGATCCTGGACTTTGGGCTGGCACGCCAGGCTGATGAGGAGATGACTGGATATGTGGCCACACGGTGGTACCGGGCTCCAGAGATCATGCTGAACTGGATGCACTACAACCAGACAGGTGTTGTCAACCCTCAAGCAGTGGCCTTGTCTTATAAGGATGGGCTGGTGGAGCTCACACCATGGTTTAGGGAGGGTGACAAAGCCGTGGCTGAAGGGGAGGAGAACTTGCCTGGAGCTCTGAGAGAGGGGTAAAGGCTTAGTGGGACCAGTTTTTAGAAAGGCTTCTAATTTGGTGGGTGTTCTCATTCCTCTTCTCAGGACAGGATGTAGAGTAAGGGCTCTACCCATCTCTTTGTCCTGGTTATGATAGAGGGTCCCTGGGCTGGCTCCCCCCCAGGCCCACAGGAAGGATTTGGGTGGCAGACTGATAGTCTCCTTACTCTCCCCCAACAGTGGACATCTGGTCTGTGGGCTGCATCATGGCTGAGCTGCTCCAAGGAAAGGCCCTCTTTCCTGGCAATGACTGTATCCTTGGGGAGCAGGGTCAAGCTGGGGTCCCCTTCTCCAGGGTGGGAGTGGACTCTGGCCCTTTTTGGAAATCTTACCTCCTGCCCTATGACATATCACATGGGGCTCCCTGTCCTGAGCCACAGCTCCACAGTGTACCAGGGGCTGGGACCGGAAACGCTGGCCACCAGGTGTTTCCTGAGCTAGGTAGACATCGACCAGCTGAAGCGAATCATGGAGGTGGTGGGCACACCCAGCCCTGAGGTTCTGGCAAAGATATCCTCGGAGCATGTGAGTTAGTGGCCATCCATCTCTGTTCGCTCTCCTGACCAAGCAAGCACCAGTCATGTTGGGGAGGGAGTAGTAAGCAGAAAGTGGTATCACATGGGGAATAGAGCTTGTGCTAGGAACAGCCAGCCCTTCAGACAGAAGCAGGTGAACCAGGAGACTAGCAGAGACAGTGAAGACAAAACCATCAATGCTGACAGACGCCCCTGGCTATAGACAGTGAGACAGGGAAGAGTAGAGACCACTTGGAGCATTTGGCTTTTGTAGGCAAACCATTTGAAGCCAAGTGAAGGTCTGGAGCCCCCAGACTTTTGTTTTGTTTTGTATTTTTAAGACATAATTTCTCTGTGTAGCCCTGGATGTCCTGGAACTCGCTCTGTACATCAGGCTGGTCTCGAACTCAGAGATCTGCCTGCCTTTACCTCCTGAGTGTTGGGATTAAAGGCATGTGGCACCACTGCTCAGCTAGGGAGCCCCTAGACTTTGAGAGCAGGAGTCTGACTTGCTGGGGCACCTACCAGGCCTGTTGGAATAAATACATCAGAGCTGCCTTTCAAAAGGCCTTCTGTCCAGTTTGGGCCAGGAAAATAGAGATTCATTAGCCCTCCAAGCCCTTCTTATGTGTCTCCAGGCCCGGACATACATCCAGTCTCTGCCTCCCATGCCCCAGAAGGACCTCAGCAGTGTCTTCCATGGAGCCAACCCTCTGGGTAAGGACTGGTACTGGGTCTAGGTTGGGCTTCAGATCCAACACTGGATATGGTGTTAAGCCTCACTCCTTCAGCTGTAGATCTCCTTGGAAGAATGCTGGTATTAGACAGTGACCAGAGGGTCAGTGCGGCTGAAGCCTTGGCCCATGCATACTTCAGCCAGTATCATGACCCTGACGATGAGCCAGAGGCAGAGCCCTATGATGAAAGTGTTGAGGCCAAGGAGCGCACGCTGGAGGAGTGGAAGGGTGAGCCCAGGATCGGGGGGAGCAGTGTCCGTGAACCTGAAGGCTGCCTTTCTCAAAGCAAGATTTTACCTGTTTCATGCAAGGAGCTCCCCAGAACTTCCCTAGTGGTCTGGGACGGGGGTGGTGGGTGGAGACATGCTGTGCTTCTGAGTGAGACATGTAAGGGTGTGTGTGTAGCAGAGGTTTGGAGGGCAGCATGGAGCAGACTCTGGTTCTAAGCTTAGGGGTGGATGTGGGCTGGGAAACAAATGCTGCACATGCTGGTGGGGAACGAGGCCGTGGGCAGACAGCAAAATCTCACCCCCTTTTTTTCATTCCCCCAGAGCTTACTTACCAGGAAGTCCTTAGCTTCAAGCCCCTGGAATCATCACAGCTTCCTGGCAGCCATGAAATTGAGCAGTGAGGCATTGCCTGAGGGGGGAGACCTGAGCCTGTCCCCTTTCCTCAGATTTCCTCAAGAGGTGCCTCTCAGGCAGCCCTGACACTTAACCTGGGACCCCTTGCCTTGAGAAACTCTACACATATACACACACGAATGCACGGATGTGTACATATGCCTGCCATTATGTGTTAGAGTCTGGGCAGTAGTGTTTCTGGACCTACCTTGGTCCACCCAGGTTCTCCTTGGGATCTCAGTGTGTCCCTGTCCCTGTCCAGATCTCTTCTGTTCTGGAGGACTATCTGGATTGGGAGGAAGGCAAAAGGGCCATGGTCCCTGGAGACTCTGAGGGAGGGAGAGTCACAGTGGTTGGAGATGCTCAACCAGGAAGTGAGTGGCTGAAAGCTGAGGCAGGCCCAGTGTCCCACCCAACTGAGTGGAGTTTCCTCTGGGGGTGGGAAAGCTGAGACCACCATCAGATTATCTAATCAGAAAAGTCTGCTGACATTTTTTGGTTGCCCGTGATATGTGGGCAAATGGGCATGAGTGTGCACCCTGGTATGCACATCAGAGCAAATGCAGGCATGTGCTGGTGTGTATGAATCTGTGAGCACCTAAGAGCCAGCAGCCATTTCTGGTATGGCACCTAAGTTGGAGATAACTCTTGCTTCCTCTCCCCCCCAAGTTCCTGTTTCTAATGGGTCTTGAATCCCAGCTCTGAGAGGTGCCAAGATCCATTAGTTTAAGCAAATGTATGGTACAGGAGCTACAGCAGGATCCTGAGTCACAAGGGCACAATGCCAGCTGCGGAGCCAATGAAGTTGGTGGTCTAATCTCAAGGATGCTAGGTGGCCAGCACCCACCGATGTGAACTTGGACATTCTTACTCCGGGACCTTGATTCAAAGCTGACAAATGTCTGTTCACATTCTACCTCCACCTACCCTTGTAGCAGTGTTAGCTGGTCTGGGGTGCTGTGGTTTGTGGGTCACCCCTTGTCTCCCCATCCCCCAGAGAGGAGCTGACTAACTTTTGAGGTAGGGCCCTGTTTGAAGACATGTTGGGGTGTGACTCCTCCCTGAAGAGATGATGATCTCTTGCTATCAGGGACCAGGGGGCTCTGGATGTTAAGTGCCTGCACCAAGAGTGCACAATAAAGGGGTTTCCCTCTTGCTCTTGTTTGTGTGGAAGGCTCCAGATCTCATTTCTTCTACTGTCCCTGCTTCCTGGAGGGGTAGCCAGATCTCTGTGCTTGGTACACTTCCTGCTAGCGCCACAGACTTTGCATTTATTGTACCCCTTGATCATTCAGTGAGAGCAGTGGTCATTTCTAGAATGATCAAAGCTTTTTAGAGGGGTCAAAAACCTGGGAGACCAGTGCAGGACAAGATCCACCAGCTAGAAGGCAAAAGGTATAATCGCCACCACACTTTGGTCCCTGCTATTTTATGTACACTAGGAATAGTAGACAAACTTGGCTTCCTCTTACTGGTGAGATTGGGGATTGTCCCTGGAATAAAGGTCTGTTCTTCCTCAAGGATTGGACAGGATACGGGAAATAGCTTTCCTTTCCTTCCTGACTAAGGCGAAAAGGCGACTTTAGCCCAGGATACAGCTCATGTATCATGCTCATGTCCTGAATCTTGGACTGCCAGAGGTCTTAGTCTGGCAGCTGGTCCAGGGGGGAAACCTAGAAGGCAAGAGCCAAGTCCATTGTTGGGGGATTGGGAGTAGAAGCAGACCCAAATACATGGCCCTAGTTCTAAAACCTGGTCTAGATCAGTCCCCTACAGAAAAGGAGGGGAGCTGGGGAGCTTTTTGGGTGATATGGGTGGGTGTCTAGAGGCTTCCCAGGGCATGGAAGGCACAGGATCTGGGCAGATGTGGCTTGAGTGGCCCAAGGCTTGCCCTGTTTACTCTTGTCGGTTTGTGGATGGACCACATCACCAGCAGCAGCCCAGGTGTAAAGTTGCTCTGGCTAGCCTTGAGCTGCTGATTCATGGCAGCAGGCAAGCAGGCATGGAGGGAGGGGGAGAGGGTTCTGGGATCTTGTTACTACTGGCCAAGCCAGTGGGATCCTGGAATGGACTTTGGTTACTCGGCTGTGGGAGGGATGTTGGCTTGACCCTCCAGGAGCATCTGGTTCGGGTCTGCACCAGACCCCAGAGAGAAACAGCACATGGAGGTATGAAGCTGGAAGCCCATGCAGGAGCCCTCTTTTCTGGGGGCAGGCACACCTTTAGCTCATTCTGGGTTTTGAAGGCCAATCTGGACAGCAGGTGGGATAGATAGAGGGACTAGCCCTGTCTGATGCGTGAAGCAGACACTTCACATACCAGACTGGGGATGTGTGTGTGTGTGTGGGGGGGAACAGAGGTGTAAAGGAGTCCTAGAAGGGCCTATAGGACCCATCCCCCTGGTTCCTAGACTGGGAAGCTGAGAGTTATTGGCCACAACAATGGGGTTGGGGATGCAACTTGAGAGTCTGGGAGACAGAACTAAATCCCTCCTCCATAGAGATGGAGCAGGTGGACCTGACCTGGAGCTGGAGTAGAACTTGGTGTTCTCAAGTTGCTTAGAAAGGGTCTGACGGTCTGGGAGGACAGGAAAAGCTGGAATCCAGAGAGGCACCTGCTAGGACACAAGGGCCAAGAAGTCTAGAGGAGGTATAGGCCGGCCAGGGTGTTTCAACGCCTCCTCTCATCTCAGGTCGAGACTGAGCTATGGAGAAGCTCTCCCCCACAACCACCCCCCCTTTCCAAGCCTTCCGCCAAACCCCGGAGGCCTCCTCGGGTTTCCGCAGGGGCCGGAGGGCAGGCGGGGGTGTCACGTGCTCAGGGCCCGGGGGCCGGTTGGTCAGTGGGCCGGGAGGGACCACTTAGCCGGCCAGAGACAAGGGTCGGGTGGGAGTTGGCGGTTATAGAGAGTTCAGGGTGACGACCCCGAGAGAAGAGCCGGCAAAGGAAAATCCCAGAGGCAGGCAGGCGGGTGGCCGGCGCGGAGCACGCCCTGCCACGCAGTGACCCGGGGCGCGCGGGCGGAGCCCCTGATCCCGGGTCGGGTCCTGGGGCACGGTGCTCCGGCTGGGGATGAGCTCCCCGCCACCCGCCCGCAAGGGCTTTTACCGCCAGGAGGTGACCAAAACGGCCTGGGAGGTGC
The DNA here is from genome assembly GCA_028551405.1 of Uromys caudimaculatus. Lineage (NCBI taxonomy): Eukaryota > Metazoa > Chordata > Mammalia > Rodentia > Muridae > Uromys > Uromys caudimaculatus. The sequence continues at coordinate 13,636,052 of CM052718.1, forward strand.
GCGCCGTGTACCAGGACCTGCAGCCGGTTGGCTCTGGTGCCTATGGTGCAGTGTGGTGAGCGTTTGCCGGGCGGGGCGGCAGGCAGGGCAGGAGGCAGCTGGCGATTACGGGGCGGGTTAGTTAGCCAAGTCCTCCGCCCCGCAGCTCTGCAGTAGACAGCCGCACTGGCAACAAGGTGGCCATCAAGAAGTTGTACCGGCCCTTCCAGTCGGAGCTGTTTGCCAAGCGCGCCTACAGAGAGTTGCGCCTCCTCAAACACATGCGCCACGAGAACGTGAGTCCAAAGCCCGCCCCAGATGCGGATATTGTGCACTGGCCTTCTCTCATCCTGCCCTCCCCTGCAAATCCTGCCCACCGCCTCTGCTTCCAAAGGCCTGGTACCTCCTACCTAGTTAGCTCTTGGGTAACTCAACTGAGGAAAGCGGAGGGGGAGGCCAGACCCCTGTCTGGGTGACACTATAAGTTCAGGCTCCTCTTCAGCTGCTTGGTTTCACCTTTGGTCCACCTCTACCTTCGCAGCCCAGGCAGCGGTCTAGGCCTAAGGCGTTCCTCAGGTCTCACTCCAAACTCTGTCTCCAATCAGGTTGGTGGGAGGAGGGTTTTCCTGGAAGGGGCACTTCCTTACTCTGCCCTAGGTTTCCTTTTGCCCACCTCCTGAGTCTTCTATTCCAGGCTGATAGGTTTCTGGACTTTTCAGGACAAGGCATGGTACTCAGTTGGGCAACCTTGGCTCGATCATCCTTGGGTCTCTGTGGATAAAGGGGTTTAAAAACCAAAAAAGAAGCAGAGCATTACTGTCACCATTGTGGGTGTGTATTTCTTCACACCCATAGGGAAAGCATCTCATTTCCAGTCCTACATGCACGTGGCTGCTCCTGAGCCAATTCCATTACCATTGCTGGCCATCAGAACATTCCTCCCAGCCAGGGGCCTTTATTTATTTATTTATTTATTTATTTATTTATTTATTATTATTATTATTATTATTATTATTATTATTCCTGAGACTGTGAGTTCTTTTTCTCCCACTTCTGTTCTGTACAGTTGCCTTAGTCCTGATGTTTTAACCCTCCTGGGTCATCAGAGTCAATAGCCCCAAGGAAAAATGAAGTCCCCGTGGCTAACAACAAACTGACCCCCACTGCTTCATCATCTTGGCTGATCTGGTGGGTGGACACCAGCCCCGCTATGCCTGCTTCTTCACTTCCCAGTAAAGCTGGAGACAGTAAGAAAACAAACCCCGTAAGCCTAGCAGTGGTGGCACATGCACTTGGGAGGCAGAGGCAGATGGGTCTCTGTGAGTTCCAGTCCAGCCTGATCTACAGAGTGAGTTCTAGGACAGCCAGGGCTACACAGAGAAACTCAAAACCAAAACCAAACAGAACAGAACAAAACATCAAACAGTAAAAGGCTTTGTTTTCTTGGGTGAAACCAGCCCTATCCTCAGAGCCCCCAACTTCCACCTACCTACTTGACCTGCACCCTTCTTGAACCAAGAGCTGTGGGCCTCTTCATTCTCTCCCCAGTTCTTTGCCAGTCTGTGGCTCACTCCTGCCTTGTCAAGAGCCTTTACACCAAGCTACTGACCTGCACTCACCTGGCCGTGGTTGCTTTCAGGATGCCTCAACACCTTTTGGGAGGCTGCCAGTGTAGCTTACCTTCTCATGTGGACACTGAGGTTTGGATAGGTTGTATGCCCCACTCACACCAAGAGATGGGGTTGCCACAGGGCCAGCCTAGCCTCTTTTTTTTTTTTTTTTTTTAAAGATTTATTTATTTATTTAATGTATGAGAGTACACTGTACACTGTCGCTGTCTTCAGACACACCAGAAGAGGGCATCAGATCCCATTACAGATGGTTGTGAGCCACCATGTGGTTGCTGGGAATTGAACTCAGGACCTCTGCAAGAGCAGTCAGTGCTCTTAACTGCTGAGCCATCTCTCCAGCCCTTCCTGCTCCTCTTACTCCTCTTCTTCTTCCTCCTTTTCTTCCTCCTCCTCAAGCTCTGGGTCACATTCTATACCACAAAAGTGCAGAAGTCACAATCCTTTGATAGACCTACCTTGACCTCCTGGACACTATTCCTTATCTAATCTGCGGAGTACACTCAGCTCACAGGTCACACCCATGAGTTATCTGTCCCCAGGCCTTTCCTGTCCATGCCCTTCTGCCTAGCTTTGGCCATGACTAAAGTGGCCACCCATCTGCCCTTTACCTCCTGTCTATTCTTGCCTCATTCTGTCATTGAAACGAGGACATATTCAGCATCATACCTTTGTTTAAACCTTCTCCACAGCAGCTCTATGGATCAAAGCCAAACCTGCCCCTGGGATGTGAGTCTGAGGCCCTCCTTGGGCTTGCTCTGTCCTCTCCTTGACTCCTCCTTGGTCTGGGCTTCAGCTGCCTGGACTCCCTCTCTGTTCCTGACTCTGCAGTGGTTTTCACTCCTGCTACGGCCACCAGGCACCTGAACACTCTTTTCTCATTTACCCATCTCTCCTGGTATTTGGATATATGCAGCCCTTCTCAGGGAGGACTCCCTTGACTCCAGAGGTCCTATCCCCTAACCAAGTACTGGGAAGCTAATGTCATATTGTCTATCTGTTGCCCAACTCCCTCAGCCAAAACCTGTGCTTCAATTGGTGCTTCCCTTGGTCTAGACAGCCAGGGGATTGTCCCAGGAATGGCCTACCACCGGGTATTCATTCCTCCCAGGGGACTGTCCCTACTTTGGTTTTGGGTCTGCTTCATGGGGTAGAAAAAAAGGGGGGGGGAGAGACAGAAGACTAAGGGGGCTGGATTGCTCAGCGGCCTGGAGCCAACCCAGACCTGAGACTGCTCCTCCCCCCAGAGAATCCCGGCTGTCAGCATCCAAAAATAGCCTGTGTCTGTGGGCAGATGTACCAGGATGGGGGCCGAGCTGACAGTGGGGACACTGGAGGAGACAAGGATAGTTATGGGAGGGTTTTCTGCCTGGGGTACAGTGCCACCCTTGGAGTGCACTGAGGCCTTGCAGCTCCCATGTGCTCTCTATCCTGTCTGCCACTTGTTCCTCAGGTCATTGGGCTACTGGATGTATTCACTCCTGATGAGACTCTGGATGACTTCACGGACTTGTAAGTGCTAGTGGCTAAGTGGGTGGCAGGAACCTGGGTGGCTTCTAGGTGTCAGCTTAAGGTTCTGGGTCAGGTTGAGGGCCTTCTCCCCAGTGGTTCTCAACCTTTCTAATGCTGTGACCCTTTAATATAACTCCTCATGTCCTGGTGACCCCAGCCACAAGATTGTTTTGTTGCTACGTCATAACTGTACTTTTGCTACTGATATGAATTGTAATGGAAATGATATGTAGGATATATGATATGGGCCCCCCAAGGGGGTCATAGTCCATGTGAGGGATAGGGTGCACACTGCCCACCACAGTCTACACCACACTCCTATATGCTCCTGGGAGCCATGAACTTGTGTGAGTGATAATACCATTCTTCCTTGTGTATCCCTCCATCCACCTAAACATCTGACCTAGATGCCTTGCGGCTCCAACCCTTGCTCCAGATTCCTGGTTACCCTGTGTGTGGCAGGAGGGGCCTAGGCAGCTTCTGGGTACTGGCTGCAGGTTCTAAGTTGGCTTGAGGTCTTCTTCCCATGGCCCAAGTGAGGGCTTCGATGCATACTGCTCGTTCATGCCTCATTATGTCCCCATGGACTGTTGGTACCTCTGGATACTGGCATGCCCTGGTAAAGCCAAACTGTCTCCTTCAAAGTCTGACATTTGGGCCCTCACAGTGCCTGAGGTATTGGTACAACTAAACGATCCGAGGTGCCAGTGTCAGGTGCAGCCTAGCTGCTCACCTGGCATGCGATGCCCGTCAGTTGGGAATTTTAAAACACTGAGGTGGAGTGTGGTGGCACACACACACTTGTAAACCTTGGGAGCATTTGGGAGATAGAGCTAGGAGGGTCAGGATTCCAAGGCCATTTGGGCCTGCATGAGACCCTGTCTCCAAAAACAAAAGCAAGGGCTGGAGAGATGGCTCAGCAGTTAAGAGCACTGACTGCTCTTCCAGAGCACCTGGGTTTGATTCCCAGCGCCTATCTTGTAGCTCACAGATTCTGTAACTCTAGTCCGAGAAGAGATGATACTCTCCTTTGGTCTCCTTGATCATTGTACATGCGTGGTCCACAGATACACATGGAGGCAAAGCATCCATACCTGTAAAAAAATAAAATAAAAACAAGACAAGGTTGAGTGTAGTGGTGCAAGCCTTTAATTCCAGCACGTAGACGGCAAAGGTAGAGGCAGATAGCTCTCTGTGAGTTTAAGGTCATTCTGGTCTACATGGTGAGTTCCAGGCCAGACAGGAATGCAAAGAGTAACCTCTCCTCAAAAACCAAACAAAGAGCCCCAAACCCAAACCAAATATCCCTGGCATGCAGCCCACCCCCTGCTTGCCATTCTGGAAAGAGGGGATGTGGACATGGGTAGAGAAGGTGTACTTGCCAAGGACAGGTGTGGTCAGAGGGTGGGTTGGTGCCTAGCATGGGGTGGTGGGGGTAGAGACATCAAAGGATGGCACGGCCCCCAATGCTAGCAATGAATGGGTGCTATAGAGTAATGCTTTGGTGGCACCTGCGAGGGTGGGATCTTGCAAGGGCCCAGTGGGGCTAGCCCTGATCCCTTGGCTGCCCCTTGCTTCCACAGCTACCTGGTGATGCCATTCATGGGCACTGATCTGGGCAAGCTCATGAAGCATGAGACTCTGAGTGAAGACAGAATCCAGTTTCTTGTGTATCAGATGCTGAAGGGGCTGAAGGTAGACTTGGCTACGGTGACCATTGGGAGGTGGGCAGAGCCTCCTATTTGGGCAGGGTAAGGGCTGTGTGGCTTGGAGTACGTCGAGCTGATGGCTGCTGACCTCTCTCTTTCCCACAGTATATACATGCTGCTGGTGTCATCCACAGAGTGAGTCCTAGCGGGGCTGGGAGATTAACTCTGCGCCTCCCCAACTGTATAGACAGACGTGTTCAACCCCAAGTGCCCATTGCTTAACTGTGAAGGGCGAGACAGGACTGTGGTGAGGATGCATGTAACCCCAGCCTTCCTCTCTCAGGACCTGAAGCCTGGCAACCTGGCTGTGAATGAGGACTGTGAGCTGAAGGTATCACTGAAAGGGGACGATGACCAAGGCAGGGGATGGGGCAGCTATTAGGCAAAGAGTGGGCAAATATTCCTAGTCACTCAGGGCTCCTAAAGGTGATTAGGGGGTGGTGAAACAGAGGAAAACTCTCAGCATTTGCTCCTGAGGTGGGGAGGGCCAGGTGCACGGACCACGGGGAGAATCCTGGGGGGTGGGGGTGGGGCTCAAGACCAAAGAATGGCAAACAGCTCCTGCATGGAGCCTCAAGCCCAGCTCTCTTAGGGTCTCTGGACTGCATCCAGTCTCTCCTCAGTGTCTAAGTTCCATCTCCCTGTTACTTCGTAGATCCTGGACTTTGGCCTTGCCAGGCAGGCAGACAGTGAAATGACGGGATATGTGGTAACCCGGTGGTATCGGGCACCAGAAGTCATCTTGAATTGGATGCGCTACACGCAGACAGGTAAGAGGCTACCCAGAGACTCCAGGGCACACCACCCACATTTACACATTCATTCTATTTTTAAATTATTTTAGTAGTATCGGGGATGGAACCCAGAGTCTTATTCATGATAGACAAGTGTCGTGTCATTGAGCTATATCTCAGTCTTTCTTTCTTTCTTTCTTTCTTTTTCTTTCTTTCTTTCTTTCTTTCTTTCTTTCTTTCTTTCTTTCTTTCTTTCCTTCTTTCCTTCTTTCCTTCCTTCCTTCCTTCCTTCCTTCCTTCCTTCCTTCCTTCCTTCCTTCCTCCCTCCTTCCTTCCTTCCTTCCTTCCTTCCTTCCTTCCTTTCTTTCTTTCTTTCCTTCTTTCCTTCCTTCCTTCTTTCCTTCTTTCCTTCCTTCCTTCCTTCCTTCCTCCTTCCTTCCTTCCTTCCTTCCTTCTTTCCTTCCTTCCTTCTTTCTTTCTTTCCTTCCTTCCTTCCTTCCTTCTTTCTTTCCTTCTTTCCTTCTTTTCTTCTTTCCTTCTTTCCTTCCTTCTTTCTTTCCTTCCTTCCTTCCTTCCTTCCTTCCTTCTTTTCTTCCTTTCTCTTTCTTTCTTTCTTTCTTTCTTTCTTTCTTTCTTTCTTTCTTTCCTTCTTTCCTTCC
>CM052718.1:13642372-13731855 GCA_028551405.1 Uromys caudimaculatus
CTTATCTGTGTTTATCTATATATGCAGATACATGTATCTATATATCACCTGTGTACTTGGTACCTGCAGAGGTCAGAAGGTGGCATTGGATTCTCTAGAACTGGAGTCACAGATAGCTATGAACTGTTATGTAGGTGCTGGAAACAAGCCAAGGTCTTCTGGAATAGCATCCCGTGCTCTTAACTGATAAGCCACCTCTAGCTCGCTTCATTCCTTGATAGGGAGCCATTTGTAGGCACTACCTCTGGGAAGTTAGTGAGCTGGTGTGGGACTCTGTCACTCTTCTCAGTGCCAGCCTCTGTTCTGTGCCTATGTGCACGCCTCCCCGTCATGTATACTTGTCTCCCATGTGTGGTCTCTTGTGTGTCTCCTTCTCTTGACCTTCATGAATATGAATGCTGCCTTTGCGTGTGGGGCACTGATGGGACTTCTCAGTGGACATCTGGTCTGTTGGCTGCATCATGGCGGAGATGATTACTGGAAAAATCCTGTTCAAAGGCAATGACCGTATCCTTCTATGTAGAGCATCCTTGGACTTCGGCCAAGGTGTGGGTGCTGGGTGGGCCACCCTCTGCCCCTGCATTGTATTCCTCCTGACCTTGGTATAGACCTGGACCAGCTGAAGGAGATCATGAAGGTCACAGGGACGCCCCCTCCTGAGTTTGTACAGAAACTACAGAGTGCCGAGGTCAGTGGAGGAGTGGGTGGTGGGCTGGACTTAGGCTTGGGGGCTGGCCTATCACCCTTCTTCCCTCACAGGCCAAGAACTACATGGAAGGCCTACCTGAGCTGGAAAAGAAGGATTTTGCCTCTGTCCTGACCAACGCAAGCCCTCAGGGTAGGGCTGGATGGGGTGAAGGTTTCAGGCTACTGGGTGAGTATGTTGTCTCCTGTGGCTTGGCCTGATTTTCTCTTCCCACAGCTGTGAATCTCCTGGAGAAGATGCTGGTACTAGATGCAGAACAGCGGGTGACAGCAGCCGAGGCATTAGCCCATCCATACTTTGAGTCCCTTCGGGACACTGAGGATGAGTCCAAGGCCCAGAAATACGATGACTCCTTTGATGATGTAGACCGCACCCTTGAGGAATGGAAGCGTGAGTGTGGGTTCCACACAGTGTCTGGCTTTGGACCCTGGGCGCTTGCCCTGTGTAGATGAGCCTCTGCCCCTGGGTTGCAGGTCAGATAAGAGCTTGGGAGGTCAAAGGGCATTGTGGGGGCAGTGCCACTCAACCGGGTTGACTTCTGGCTAGGACAGAAGGCAGTGGTAAAGAGTGTCCTTTGCAGGAGCTCTGACAAAGGCTGGCGTGTGATGGATCCCGAGAATTGTGGAGCATCTGTGTGTGCTTTGTGCCCTTGGCTTACTCATTTCCTGGCCTTTCTTTCTTTCCCCAGCCCCTGTATTGCCCGGCATCCTCGTGTCTAGCCCTCTCTATTACCACCTGTCCCTGTCCTTATGACTTTCTTCTTAGACCTTTAAAATTCATCCTTACCTCTCTTTACTCCTTTCCGGGACCTCTCCTGAAACAACTTTATCTTTTTCCCCCTTCAGACTGAGCTGTCACTCCAGTCAGAGTTTGCCTCCTTTTTTTTTCTTTTTAAAAAAGAATGATTTATTTATTTTATGTATGTGAGTACACTGTAGCTGTCTTCAGACACACCAGAGGAGGGCATCTAATCCCATTACAGATGGTTGTAATGGAGCCACCATGTGGTTGCTGGGAATTGAACTCAGGACTTCTGGAAGAGCAGTCAGTGCTCTTAACCACTGAGCCATCTCTCCAGCCCATCTATATCTTATGTTCTGCCCATGGAAGACAGTTTATTCCCATGCAGGCCTATCTTAGTCAGGGTTTCTATTCCTGCACAAACATCATGACCAAGATGCAAGTTGGGGAGGAAAGGGTTTATTCGGCTTATACTTCCATGCTGCTGTTTATCACCAAGGGAAGTCAGGACTGGAACTCAAGCAGGTCAAGGAGCAGAGGCTGATGCAGAGGCCAGGGAGGAATGCTGCTTACTGGCTTGCTTCCCCTGGCTTGCTCAACCTGCTTTCTTATAGAACCCAAGACTACCAGCCCACAGATGGTACCACTCACAAGGGGCCCTCCCCCGCTGATCACTAATTGAGAAAGTGCTTTACCTCTGGATCTCATGGAGGCATTTTCTCAACTGAAACTCCTTTCTCTGTGATTAACTCCAGCTTGTGTCAAGTTGACACACAAAACTAGCCAGTACAAGGCCCAACGGCCCAGCTTTTCCCTCTCATCTCCAGCCCCAGATCCTTCCATAACTTTGCACCGAGCCTCCAGGTTCTGGGCAGAGTTTCCTCTCTTTGAGAACTGGCCTCAGAGAAGCCTTCTCAGTTTGCCTACTGTTCCCTGAACTGGAACTAGCCTTTGGTGTCTGCTCCAGACTGGCAGGTCCAACCTGGGGATCATGGAGGTCTGAGGACATATCCATTGGGACATGCTAGCCCTTGTTCTGTCTGACTCGGACCCCAGGTCCTGTTCTTGCACCCTAGTGTGGGGAAGACTGGATGGGTTGAGGTTCTTGAATCATGTCCTGAAAGTCCTGACAGGTGTTCTGTGTTCTCCTGTGCTTACGAGTTTGGTTCTGTGTGATGAAACCCTTCTGCTGCTAAACAAAATAGCTCCCTTAACCACGGGCCACAAGATCCGTTCTGTGGTCTCCATCTACACACTGTGGCTGGGTGCTTTTGCTTTCACCAAAGACCACAGGGGACACACAACTAAGCTCTTTAGTAGGCTCACACACTCTCTTCTCGCTTCCTTCCTTTTTTTTTTTTTTTTAATACAAACTTCTCTCTTTTTTTGAACACAAACCTCTTTTTTTTTTGGGGGGGGGTTTGGGTTTTTTTTTGGTTTTTCGAGACAGGGTTTCTCTGTATAACCCTGGCTGGCTGTCCTGGAACTCACTCTATAGACCAGGCTGGCCTCGAACTCAGAAATCTGCCCGCCTCTGCCTCCCAAGTGCTGGGAATAAAGGTGTGCGCCACCACTGCCCGGCCAAACCTCTTTTTTTTGAACATAAGCTTTCAACACTTGTTTCCTGGGGGAAATCTAGCTTCACAGCAGTCTTCAGTGTTTTTAAGTGGATTGGCCCATTTAGGATTAGCTTAAAGGCCCATGGGCTGCTGGCTTCTCCCCTTAGTTGAAAGCCATCTAACTGTATCATTTGCTTCTCTTCGCTTCCTACAGGTGTTACGTACAAGGAAGTGCTCAGCTTCAAGCCTCCCAGGCAACTAGGAGCCAGAGTTCCAAAGGAGACAGCTCTGTGAAGACCTCTGGGTGGTTTGGGGGATATCCTAAGGAGGCTGGCTGCAAGCTTCATGGGCACCTTGGCTTCCCTTTCCTGGCAGAGGAATCCTGGTTAGCACTCTGACAGTGCCTGGAGCTTGTATCCAAGTCATCTGCCTGGAAAGGCTGTGTAGACCCTTGAGTCATGAACCCTCCATCTCCAAATCTGTTCTTCAGTTTTTGAGTGCCCCAGATGACCCTGGCAGAACATCTAAGCTTTCTGTTCAAGACCCCTACCCAACATGGGACTAGCCTTTGAATTCTGGAGTTGTGCATGGAACCAGTGTTTGTGAAAAAGCCTCAGAGTGGGCAGAGCTTAGGAGACAAGTGCTAGGCCCGAGCTCTGTTTGCTCTGGACAATGCCAAGGCCAACTCCTGAGACAGAAGGAGATAGAGGTTTTGGGGACACTGACTCAGGGCCATCATCCCTTCTGGGAGTGGGTGGATTCTCTTACACCCTTGGCCTGGAATGTAAACCAGCCATTTGGTGTGCCTAAGTGGCTGGGGGCAAATAAACTCTTTTGTAGATCTCCCATTCTGGTTGTGCGGCCCCATGCCTGAGCACCCATCAGTTCTCCAAGATGCTGCTCTATGCACAAAAAGGAGGTAACCTGAGCTCTCTGTCCTCCAGCTAATAGAGGTGCCAGTCCCCTGACTCTTCCCAGGCCAAAGTGCTGGTGCCACCTAGTCCTCACCAATGGTCTTCAAGGCACATTAGGGCTTGGCCCCCTCCCTTCTTGAATGACTGTACTCTTAAGGCTTAGAGTCTGAGCAGGGAGTCTGGAGCCAGATGCAAGGGAGGATGATGGAGAAGACGTTAGGACTCAGAGAGAGGGATGCTCCTTTCTTTCTGAGTTTGCAACATTTGTCTTCCAATGGCCCAGACTTTTAGTGAGGAAGGTCTTAGAGGCTCTGAGACCCAGAGGGATGGGTTCTACTCTCTGACCAGCAACTTAGCTCTCTACTGGCATTGCCCGCATTGCCCTGGCAGCCTCCCTGAACCCATACTGTCATCTACAAGCCATTAGACACGAGCTGCCTGGTCAGAGGCCACACTAGGGCTGGTTAGATGGTTCATGTTCTTCACCATGTCCCAAGGACAGGTGCGACAGGGCAGGACATAAGGGTGAGGCCTCTCCTTCCCATCATTTGGCAAGTTCTGGGCAAATACACTTTGCCTGGTCCAATCTGGTCAGAGGAGATGCCCTGACCATGGCTCCTCTGCCTGAGCCCCCTTGTGATAAACCATGGTCCAAGACTTCAAATACTTCACCCAATTATGGAGGTGTAGCTCACTGCATGCCCTACCCCACAATCCACACAATCCAGGGTGGTCAATCATGAGTGTCCTGAATTCCTCTGCTTGATGCCTTTGGCCTTTAGAAGATGGAGAAGCCTTGGGCTTCTCCAGAGCCTGGGCCTGAACTCCCAACTCTTGAGTGTGCAGTGGACGCCTACTCCTAACCACTCCAGGACTCCTTGGTTTCCCCTGTTCATGATAGTTGTGTGTGTTCCTATCATAGATGTCAGTGGCAGCCTTGCCCCTTCCCCTCATCATCCAGGGGGTGTGTCTGATCCCCTCCCTCCATCTTGGGGCATCTTGCTTTGGGAAGCGTGATGGGACACACCTGTAATCCCAGCACTCACTTCGGAACTGGAGACAAGCCTGGACTACGAAACAAAATACATACACAACCTTAGGTCACATTTGAGCTCATGTCTCCTCTGTTCCTCCTTCCCAAGGCCCCCTCCTCTTCCTCACCCTTCCTTGCTCAGAACCCTCTGCCCTTCCTAGCCTCACACTGGGCTGCAGTTTTCCTGGCTGGCCTGACGTCTTATATAACCCTTCCATTCCAGTGGTCTCTTTCTCACCTGTGGCCTGTCAGTCCCTTCTGGAAGTTCAGTGCCTTGATCTAGCCCAGGCCACCCCTGCATGCACTTACATACACAGCCTGCTCTCTTCCCTCCTCTTCATTGTCACCTGGAGAAGCACATTGGTTGTGGTTGACAGTTGGCATTATCTCATTCTGTGGCCTAAGCCATCAGGTTAGGCTAGGAGGACCCTGGGGGCAAGAACAGCATAACTGAGGCTGCAGCGATGGCCTGAGGACAAGCAGCCCTGTCTTCCCATCCATTTCAAGAGGGACACTGGAGCAGGTACGGGTCGCAGTCTCCGTGCCACACGTAGTTGGCGGTGGCACTGCAGCTGAAGCCCGAGAGGGAGGGAGGGAGAAAGAGAGGGAGAGGAGAAGAGAGAGAGAGAGAGAGAGAGAGAGAGAGAGAGAGAGAGAGAGAGAGAGAGAGAGAGAGAGCAGATCCAGAGAGGCCAGCGCGCATCCTAAGGGAGCTCAGCCTTCTGATCTACTCCACCCTAATCGCCTAGGGGCGGGCCGGAGTCTGTAAAAAGAGGAAGCCGGAAGTTAGGCGTGTGGCGCCACGCTTAGCTCAGTTTCCAGCGGTCCGCTTCTGACTGTCCGGTGGACTTGAGCCCGGACCTGGGCCTGGGGTGGTTCCCTCTTGCCCAGGTCCAGTGTCTACTACCCAGCTCTGTCCCGAGCGAGGGCTGTTTGCGTGCATACTGTTAGGTGAGGCTGGGCAGTGCAATCATCTGCCGGCAGAGGGCGTGTTGCGTTAGAGCGGATCAAAGTGACCACGGTGTAGCCATGGGCACAGCACTTGTGTACCACGAGGACATGACAGCCACCCGACTGCTCTGGGATGAGTAAGTGCATCTTGACAGAAGTAGGGGGCCGGGAGGGAAATCCTGAACACTGAGATCCTTGTCTGCTCTAGCCCCGAGTGCGAAATTGAGTGCCCAGAGCGCCTGACAGCTGCCCTGGATGGCCTGCGGCGGCGTGGTCTAGAAGAAAGGTGCCTGTGTTTGTCAGCTTGTGAGGCATCAGAGGAAGAGTTGGGCCTGGTACACAGGTCAGACTTTGACAGGTCTGGCGACCTGAACCTGTTATAGCCCCACTAGCATTCCCTTGGGGTCACCGTGGTGTGGGCTAAAAGGGAGTACTGAGTGGGCACTCCCACCAGGAATCTGCTCCTTTCCTTCCTGTACTGCTGGTGGCCTGCCTGCTGATCTGCAGCCCGGAATATATAGCCCTGGTGCAGAAGACCCAGACCCTGGACAAAGAGGAGCTTCACACACTGTCTAAGCAGTATGATGCTGTCTACTTCCACCCGGTGCGCGCCAGCATACACACCCATTCACCCAAATTTATGTCCATATGCCTGCCTAGGTGTATCTACACCCAAGTCTGCTCACCTGCCAGTGTCTTCTTGTTCGTGCTTTATGGCCATACCCTGCCATGTTTTGCTTGCCACAGTGTCCCAGCCTTGTCTGCTCAGCGGTGGGAAACCTGCAACCTGGGACAAGCAGGTCAGGCAGCAGGCTGAGTTGCACTCTGGCCCACAGGACACTTTTCACTGTGCCCGGCTGGCAGCGGGGGCTGCACTGCAGCTGGTGGATGCTGTGCTAACGGGAACTGCGCACAATGGGCTTGCCCTGGTGAGGTGAGAACCGCCCTCCTCCCCTGGCTGTCTGTGTGTGACCCTGTAAGGGGACAGAATGACTCTGACTTGTCCTATGTCTCCTTTTTACACCCCAGGCCTCCAGGGCACCATAGTCAGAGGGCAGCTGCCAATGGATTCTGTGTGTTCAACAATGTGGCTATAGCAGCTAAACATGCCAAGCAGAAATACGGGCTGCAGAGGTGTGTCCAAGCTTGAGCTGCAAGTGTGGGGGACCCAAACTAAACAGGCAGAGGTGGAGTTGCTGGTCAAGAGATCCCACCTAGCTCCCTCCACTCTTGGCTGGGCTCTTAGCCTAAAGGTGGAAAGGCAGCTACTTTCAGTAATCTCTAGCATTGTCTGAATTTAGGATTCTCATTGTCGATTGGGATATCCACCATGGCCAGGGCATCCAATATATCTTCAACGATGACCCCAGGTGAGCTGGGGTATGGATACAGCCTTCTCAGCAATGTGCCACTTTGGGGATAAAATTCAAGTGGTGAGACTAGGGGTCCTAAGAGTCAGGGTTCTTTGAGATGCTGTGGAGTTGCTAAGGGACCTAACTTCTGACCTGGCCAATTGTCTACAGTGTCCTTTATTTCTCTTGGCATCGCTATGAGCATGGAAGCTTCTGGCCATTCCTCCCAGAGTCTGATGCAGATGCAGTTGGCCAAGGGCAGGGCCGAGGTTTCACTGTCAATTTGCCCTGGAACCAGGTACCAAGTCCCCGTCCCCCCTCCGTCCAGCCTACCTCTCCTGCTCCCTAGCTTGGGGCAGGGGTGGGGGGGAGTTGTGAATGTCACCTGGAGCATTCTGCCAGAGTTTCCTTGGAATTTGGGTCCCAGGGGTGAAGACCCTGAAGTCTTCATTTGTAGGACTGGCCCTCTGATGCCCGCTTTGCTTTTGTTGCAGGTTGGGATGGGGAATGCTGACTATTTGGCTGCCTTCCTGCATGTGCTGCTCCCGTTGGCCTTTGAGGTGACTGTGTGGTGGGTGTCCCCCAGGGCGGGAGACCCTAGGCTTACCCAGAGTTCCACTGTGAAGGCAGGAGAGTTGAAAGCCATTCCATAAGTGTATGAATGGACCCTTGGGAGCAGGGAAGGTGCCTCAGAAAGTCTGACATTATGTGAGTGGGTAGCACTGGGACCTCCCCTTTACCTGGGCTATTGTTCTTTTTGGCTCCTTTCCACTGGATCCTGCCTACAGTTTGATCCTGAGCTGGTGCTGGTGTCAGCGGGATTTGACTCTGCTATTGGTGACCCTGAGGTGAGAACGTGGCCTGACTGGGGAGTAATCTAAGACCCTGGGCCTAGGTCCTTATCATGCTTACTGTGTTTCAGGGGCAGATGCAGGCCACACCTGAGTGCTTTGCCCATCTCACACAGCTGCTGCAACTGCTGGCTGGTGGCCGGATTTGTGCTGTGTTGGAGGTAACTGCTCAGGGGCCAGGGGAGGAGAAGGCACCAGATGTGAGGTTCAGTCAGAGTTAGGTGTTCTGCCTGGTACAGCCACTCACACTAGTGACATCCCTCCTCTGTCCCATTTCCTAGGGTGGATACCACTTGGAGTCCCTAGCACAGTCAGTGTGCATGATGGTGCAGACACTGCTTGGTGACCCCACACCTCCCCTTCTGGGGCTCATGGTGCCATGCCAGAGGTTTGAAGACTGGAGAGCCGGAGGGGGGCTGAGAGGGGAGTCAGGCTTACAACTCTCCTTCTTCCCATAGTGCCCTGGAGTCCATCCAGAGTGTCCAGACAGCCCAGACCCCTCACTGGACAAGCCTCCAGCAAAGTTAGTATGGCCTGGACCTGGGTTGGTGGCTCTACCCTGGGCTTCTTTGCAGTGACTGTGACTCCGAACCGTTTAGATGTGGCCCCAGTTCTGAATTCCAGCACCCACCCTCCTGAAGGGAGGTCTCTGCCTCTGCTTGGTGAGAGTCTCACATGCGCAGTAGCAGAGGATTCACTGAGCCCCCTCCTGGACGGACCGTGCCTCCGCCCTGCACCCTCAATCTGTACAGCAGTTGCCTTGACTGTGCCGGGTGCTGCTTTGGCTTTACCACCTGGAGTGCTCCATCAAGAAGAATCAGTCTCGAGGGAGGAGACCGAAGCCTGGGCCAGGTGAGGAGAGAGGATCTGGGGATGCGGCTGTCCATACCTTGCACCCGTGTCACTGACACAATGATATTTGATTTCCATGTCCCTCTGGCCTGCCCCTCATAGGCTGCATAAGTCCCGGTTCCAGGATGAGGGTCTTGCCGCACTGGGGAAGATTCTGTGTCTCTTAGATGGAATCCTGGATGGGCAGGTAGGGTTGCCGGGGGTGCTGCTGAAGATAGTGGTGGTGGCATGTACAGGGGACTGACATGTTACCTTGGGTAGAGTCCAGGAGACACTCTTTGGCAAAGAGAAAGTAGACACTTTAAAGTGTAGTTTTAAGTAGCTTGCTTTTAAAGCTGGGCGATTTGACTTTGTAGTGTAGGGAAAGGTGGTCAGTAAGCAGCCATTTGGAAAAGACCACAACAAAGCATAGATGGGTTTAACCTAAGGTCTGGGAGTTGGCATTGACTCCTCAGAGTGCTCCCAAGAGGGTGTGTGTGCCAGCCTCTAACTCCCCTGCCTGTTGTTCATTCTATAGATAAACAGTGCCATAGCAACGACAGCTGCCCTTGTCACAGCAGCAACTGTGGATGTGCTCATTCAGAGGTGCCTAGCCTGCAGAGCTCAGAGGTAAACTCTACTTGGTTGACTTGAGTTCCCAAGGACCTGGGAGTACCCACTAATGGCATAGAAGGGCCCTGGAATGGATTCTGGACAATGTGAGCCCAGCCTATCCTGGGTCAACTTCTTAGGCTGTTCTGTGTGGCCCTGGGACAACTGGATCGACCCCTGGACCTTGCCGACGACGGGTACAATTCTTTAGCTTATCTATCTCAGTTGTGCATGAACAGGTAGCGGGCATGTGACTGAGCATTCAGGCTCACTGTGGGGTGAGGACACTGTAGTGTGTGTGTAGGGGGCTTCCCATAGGTGCAGTTTGAGAGTGGGTGCCCCAGAAAGCAGTGCCATACCAGGCTGACAGTCACTTACACCTCCCCAACCCCAGCTGGGCCCCAAGCTCTCCTCTATCCTTTGTTGTTAAGCCCTGGGAAGGATGAGCAGGGTCTCATGCATGTGTGTACATGTCCATGGTGCTTTCTCCTGAGAAGGAGAATTCTGTGGCTCAACATTCGGGGCAAGGAGGCAGCCATCTGGTCCATGTTCCACTTTTCCACTCCGCTGCCACAGGTGAGTGGCTGTGTTGTGGTTGGACAGGTTCTCACTGGCCCCCTCTGCCCCCATCTTTCTGCGGGTTCCTGTTCACAACCCAGGGTCCCTGTGATTGGGGGTGGGTGGGTGACAGGAGCCAGTAGCAGTGCCCTCTAGATGAGAGTCTTGAGGCTCTGCTGTTGTCCCTACAGACAACTGGAGGGTTTCTGAGCTTCATCTTGGGTCTGGTACTGCCCTTGGCCTATGGGTTCCAGCCTGACGTGGTGTTGATGGCACTTGGGCCTGCCCATGGCCTGCAGAATGCCCAAGCTGCTCTCTTGGCTGCAATGCTTCGGAGCCCAGTAGGGGGCCGAATTCTAGCTGTAGTGGAAGAGGTAAACTGGGCAGGGTGATTAAGTTGTATGGGTGGAAGGTGGATAGAAACAATTGTCTCATTGCCCCCCAATCCCCACTATCTCTGAGCCAGGAATCCATAATCCACCTTGCAAGGACCCTGGCGCAGGTACTGCATGGAGAAACACCCCCTAGTCTGGGCCCTTTCTCGATGGCCTCTCCAGACGAGATCCAGGCCCTTACGTTTCTAAAAGCTCAGCTGCAGCCACGGTGGAAGTTGCTGCAGGTGGCTGGTGAGGCATAGGGGCGAGGGCGAAGCCCTACTTTAGAACTACGTGGAGCCAGCTTCACCGACGAGCCAATTGTGCTTTTCCAGCTCCTCCACCATAACCATGATCGCCAGTCGTTTGAAATCGGTCAAGGTGGGCGATTCCTACTTGAAGAGCACGCTCGGGCCCCAGCGAACCATGGCTGAGACCTACGTCCCGCCTGCGTCCCAGGCTTCCTACCTGTAGAGCAATAAACTTCGGCTAAATAGAACATACCTCTGCCTCCCTTACTGAGTTAATCAGCAAATTATCTGAGAGGTTAGGCTCTAGTTACGAGAGCTGAGGCCGCGGCCCCGCCCCGTAACTTACGACCACCTCCGATGACGCAATTCCTGTGCGTCTCTTGGTGCTGTCTGCGGTCGCGTGGGTGTGACGCCAGAGCGGCGGGAGTCCCAGTTCAGGCGTCCTGGGCTTGCAGGGTGGTCATGGGACGCACGCATTCGGTCTGTAAACTTGTCACGGTTCGGAAGACCCCCGGGACGAGCGCCGGGTGGTGGCTGAGGGCTGCGAGGATGCGGCGTGTGGCCTCTTGCACCGCGAAACCTGAGACGCGGATGCCCAGTTCCCGGGTGTGAAGCGACGAGCGGTTGGCTTTTTTGCCCTGGCCCACCTGCGGTTGCTCTGGCCTTTGAGAGCGTGAAGTGACTCCTAGGTGCAAAGTTTTCCAGTCGGGGGTCCAGGGCTGAAAAGAGAGTGAATATGGCCAGCATCACCCAGTTGTTCGATGACCTCTGCGAGGCTCTCTTACCTGCTGCCCAGGCTCGCCCCGGCCAGCGCAGCGTGAACAGGAAGAGGGCAAAGCTGAGCCTTAAGAGGGTAGCCTACAATGCTCTTTTCGCAAATCTTTTTCAAGAGGACACCCATCAGCGGCAGCCTAACTTGTCGAAGCTCCCTGTGAAAAACAAGGTCCTCATGCTGTCCTTCGATTTGAGGGTGGGGGGCTTGGGGCCAGAGGCTGACCGTTTGGAGGAGCTTGTGGAGAAACTTGAAGCAGCCCCTGACTGTCCTTTTGTGGAGGTGGGATCAGTGTTGGACCTCTTAGTTCAGCTGGCAGGAAGTGGCCCCCCTCAAGTGCTGCGCAGAAAACGGGATTACTTCTTTAACAACAAACACGCAGGCCGAAACGTACCCTACAGCGGCTACGATTGCTATGACTTGAGTGTGTTTGAAATGGACGTTCGGTCACTTATCTCTGGGGAGGAGAATTTGTGTCATAACACAGTCCAGGAAGCGCTTCAGGTGATGGAGGCTGCCCCAGGCACTGGCCTGCCCACCGTTGGACTCTTCTCAATTGGTGACTCTTGTGGTGACAGGTTTGAGAGAGACACCAGGGTCTCACTCTTTGGTGCACTTGTGCATAGCCGCACGTATGACATGGACGTGCGACTGGACCTGCCCCCTGTGCCAGACAGCGCCGACTTCTCTGGACTGGCCATCAAGGTAGTATTTCTTTCCTCTTCAGTATCCTAGAGGTTTGGAAAATACTTTTAGTTGGTAGTGCTGGCAAGCTCCTGTCCAAACATCAGGTAATCAGGCAGTCATGAAGTAGAGGTGTTGGGGAGGACTCGCTGGCATCCGCTTGCACAGGTGTGTCCTAGCTGCTCACCTGCAGGCAAAAAACAACACAAAACTTTTCCATCTTTTTCCTCAAGAGCTTGTTAAGTCGCTTCTCTAGTACTGTTAGTTAAAATATCAGATTAATTAAAATGAAGTGAAGTCTATTCTTCAGTTGTAGAAGACACATTTCAAATATGCCTGCTATGCATGCTTTTTGGTGCACCTCCTCACTGGTAATATGGCTTTCCCCATCCAACCACCAAGTAACTGAGTAAATTGTCATTGTCTCTTGTATTTTATGACTTTGTAAATTTTGCTAAGAGGACAAACTATTACTACTCAGTTTTGTTTTTACTTTTTATTTTTTTCTCGAGACAGGGTTTCTCTGTGTAACAGCCCTGGATGTCCTGGACTTGCTTTGTAGACCAGGCTGGCCTCGAACTCACAGAGCTCTTCCAGCCTCTGCTTCCTGAGTGCTGGGATTAAAGTACCATGTCTGGCCCTCAGTTATTATTACTATTTTTTTAATGAAATATTTATTTCCAAGTTTAATGATGGTACAGCAAAATCTAGGTGCACATAAATTTTTCTAGGTTTAGTATAATTTTCTTTTTCTTCTGAGTGCTGAGGGGTTGGGGTGGGTAGGGACAGGGTTTCAGTGTAGCTTATGCTGGCCTCAAACACATGGAAATCCTCCTGCCTCAGCTCCAGGGTGCTGGGGTTTCCATACAACTTTTTATGTTGTTTTCCTTAAACTGAGGCCATGCTGTATGCGAAATAAAAAATTAATACCTTGTGTTTTGTGGTAGATCACTCTGTGCAGCCCAATCTGGTTCCAGACTCAGTTCTACTTCAACCTCAGTGCTGGGATAACAGGCACGCACCACCACAGCTGCCTAGAATTTGATAGTGGATTATTTTAATTCTTTATATGAGGTATTGTGGAGGGCTGCAATGTGGAATACATGGAAATTTGAGGAAAAATAGACTACTTTGCTAGGCTTGTCCCTCTAGGGAATAAATGGATGTTGATAAAGCTCTAGAATGTTCTATCACACTTAATAAATGCATACAGAGAGAGATGGATAGTGAATCACTTCTCTCTGTGGTCTCCAGGTCCCACAGATTGTGGATCAGTGGGAAGATGAAGGTTTCCAATCAGCTTCCAATTTAACTCCCGACTCTCAGTCTGAACCAAGTATGACCCCGGATTTGGACCTGTGGGAAGCTGTACTCACATATGAAGCCAGCAAGCGGAGGTGCTGGGAGCGTATTGGATGGTATGTGACCTTTTCTTTGATTTTTTTTTTTTTTTTTGGTTTTTCAAGACAGGGTTTCTTCTCTGTGTAGCCCTGGCTGTCCTGGAACTCATCCTGTAGACCAGGCTGGCCTCGAACTCAGAAATCCGCCTGCCTCTGCCTCCTGAGTGTTGGGATTAAAGGCGTGCGCCATCACTGCTTTTAAGCGCACTGTGCCTTTGCCCTATATCAACAGCTTACTTAGAAACCCCAGGCAGTTGTTTGTAGAAATATCAGTGTTGAGATTAAGAGGCTGACATTTGAGGTAAGCTAGTGTACAATCTTGTCTGACACCTGTATGGTGACAGAAGCAGAGGGGAAAGGGACAGTTCCACACTTCACCTCAGTGGAGTTAACTCTGCGAGTTACCTCTGCACTTCATACTTATTCAATCTTTCTTTCCACCAGGACTGTTAGACAGGTGTCCTAGAGCAGCTAGTAGGCTGTGTGGTCAATGCCTGGGAAATGCTCCCAAGAAACTTATTCATGAGTGGAAGTGATGGGTGTGGTGCCTTGTGCAGGTAGAAGCATCAGCCATAACAGCCTTTCACTTAGTGGCTGACGTTGGCTGAGCCCGGAGCCACACACACTGTGATGTCTGGGTTCGGGGATGGGGTCTCTGTCTCAGTTCCTCTCATGGTCTGCGTTGGTGCCCTTTGGAGGCGACCAGAGTGAGAACTGAGGATGTGTATTTCACAGATGTTTGTTCACACCTTTTACTACTCTGGGAAAACAGGTGAGAAGCACTGAAGTAAAAATAAAAAGTCAGGGCTAGAGGAGTCCTGTGCCATCTGATGCAGCCTCTGGTGCCCTAAGGGGTCTCTGAGAGGATCACATGGTCAGGGG
This sequence comes from Uromys caudimaculatus, assembly GCA_028551405.1. Taxonomy (NCBI): domain Eukaryota; kingdom Metazoa; phylum Chordata; class Mammalia; order Rodentia; family Muridae; genus Uromys; species Uromys caudimaculatus. The sequence goes on from CM052718.1 coordinate 13,656,844, forward strand.
GAATGATAAAGCCTTTTTTTTTTTTCTTTTTTCTTTTGTTTGTTTTTTTGTTTTTCAAGACAGGGTTTCTCTGTGTAGCCCTGACTGTCCTGGAACTCACTCTGTAGACCAGGCTGGCCTCGAACTCAGAAATCCACCTGCCTCTGCCTCCCAAGTGCTGGGATTAAAGGCGTGTGCCACCACTGCCGGCCCGATAAAGCCTTTTTGTGTGTAGGGCACTGCTTCTATGTGAGGGAGTTTCCTAGGTGTGGTCATAAGTGCCATTTTGTTCCCTCATGGGATGGCCAGCTCCTTGCTTTGTAGCGTAAATGGTGTTGATAGTTGTCTTGTCTTTCAGAGCCCTCTCTGTCCTGTAGCTTCACAGTAGGGTTTTGGTTCTGTCTTGTTTGTATAAAGCAAATGTTCCTCTTATCTACCAATCCCTTACAGGGTGAGAAATTGACCTTATAGTCGACTGCTGTAATTTATAAATATTTATGGTGTTATTCGTCTGTAACTTTTAGGGGTCATTGTTTGGGGGACATGGTCACTTAGCAGCTCATTGGTCTTCCATTGTGAACATACTTCATCCTTTGGTGTTTTCCAAAGCACTCTGGCAGTGCTCCCTGCAAGGAAGACTATATTCCCAAAGTGTAGTTTGAAACAGGGTCTTGTGTTGCCCAGGCTAGTCTCAAAATCCTTAGCTCAAGGATTCTTCCTACATCAGCCTCTCAAGTAGCTGCTGCTATCCATACCCATCACTGTCCCTGGCGTCTGAGGAATTCTGATGGGGGTTTTAAGATGAAGAGCACTACCAGTAACTAGGAGAAAGAATGGAAATAAGATTTGGTCATTCACAGGCTCTAGGGTTACATGGCAGACGGAAATTAGTCATAGAAATCAAGAAATGGGGCTGAAGAGATAGATGTCTCAGTGGCTAAGAGAACTGGATGCTCTTCCAGAGGACCCAATTTCCAGCACCCACATGGCACCTCCCAGTGATGCACACTTTTAATTCCAGGAAGCAGGAGGCAGAGGCAGGCAAATCTCTTAGTTTGAAACCAGCCTGGTCTCTATAGAGTGAGTTCTAGGATAGCCAGGGCTACACAGAGAAACTCTGTCTTCAAACAAACAAACAAACAAACCTAACAACAACAAAACAAAATATGACAGCTAACTGTAACAAATGTCAGAAGGGGATCTGATGCCCTCTTCTGGCCTCTGAGGGTATGAGGCATGCATGTGGTACACAGACATTCATGTAGGCAAAAACAATCAGTCAAGTATCCTTGTATATAAAATGAAAAGAAATTTTAAAAAGAAATCAAGAAGCTCATGGTGGTAGGAAATAATGGAATAATGCCTTTGTTGGGTCCAAAACATTGTTTTGCTTTGTTTTTAAAGATTTATCAGCTGGGCAGTGGTGGCACACGCCTTTAATCCCAGCACTTGGGAGGCAGAGGCAGGCGGATTTCTGAGTTCGAGGCCAGCCTGGTCTACAGAGTGAGTTCCAGGACAGCCAGGGCTTCACAGAGAAACCCTGTCTCAAAAAACCAAAAAAAAAAGAAAAAAAAGATTTATCTGTTTAATGTATGTGAGTACACTGTTGCTGTCTTCAGACACACCGGAAGAAGGTATTAGATGCCCATTACAGATGGTTATGAGCCACCATGTGGTTGCTGGGAATTGAACTCAGGACCTCTGGAAGAACAGTCAGTGTTCTTAACCGCTGAGCCATCTCTCCAGCCCTCAAAACATTGTTTAAACAGGTTTTCCATGGGCAGTTTGTTGTGTAGGACAAAGTCTCACGGTGTAGCCCAGGGTGGCCTTGAACTCACTCTAGCTAGCCCAGGCTTCATGATGGCTAATGGCTGGCTTATTCCTTGATGAAACAGTTCCACCACAGCAAGGGAGTGTAGAATGCCTGTGTGAGAGTGTTGGATCCCCTGGAATTGAAGTTACAGATAGATATGAGCTACCATATGGGTGCTGGGAATTGAACCCAGGTGCTCTAGAAGGCCAACCAGTGCCACCTCTCCAGCCCCAATTTTTTTTTTCTTTTTTTAATTTTAAGTTAGCATGTACATTTTTTGTTTTTGTTTTGAGACAGGGTTTCTCTGTGTAGCTTTGGCTGTCCTGTAACTCATTCTTTAGATCAGGCTGGCCTTGCCCTGCTATCTTTAACTTTAATTCCAAGGGATCTGTTGCCCTCTTCTGGCTTCTGTAGGCACTGCATTCATGTGGTAAACAGACATGCACATACACTCGTACACCTAGAATAAATAAAACAATGGGACTGGAGAGTTGGCTCAGCAAGTAAGAGCACTTGTTCTTGCAGAGGACCTGGGTTCAATTCCTAGCACCCACATGGTGGTTCACAGCCATTTATAATTCTAGTTCCAGGGGATCTAACACCTTCCTCTAGCCACAACAGGTACCAGGCATGCATGTGGTACATACACATTCATGCAAAGCAAAACGCACATACCCCCCCCCCCACCCAATGAAATAAAATACACGTATAGCACACATATACAAGCAACACACAAGAATACACTTTGTGTGAGCCTGTCCTTGTAGATCATGACTGGGTGCTGTTTTGGGGACCTCAGGGCATTTGCCTGAGAGACACACCTGACATTAGGTACATGCTGTCCCATCTGTTCACCCCTCTCTCTTCTGTCTTTCTCACAGGCCCCCAGGTCACCGAGAGGAGCCCTACCTCACCGAGGCAGGAAGGGATGCCTTTGACAGGTTCTGCAGGCTCCGTCACAGAGAACTACAGGCCCTCAGTGGGGGCCTTCTCCAGGCCCCGAAGCCTGTGCTGGTGGAGGAGAGCGAGCTGGTGAAAGACTCACTGAATGTTCTGCTGGGCGTTGTTTCTGCTACATTTTCCCTTTGTCAGGTGAGAAGGGCTCAGGGCTGTCATGACATCAACCTTCTGTGGGATAGCCTCCCCAGGCATGCTCAGCTTGAGACGCAGTGCCAGGAGTGGCAGGGAAGGCCGCTCTGGGGGCAGAGCTGACTAAAGACAGCCATAGGTTAGACTGGGTAGATAAATTGGTGTTAGGATTCTTGCTAAGAATGTGAGAGGCCCTGGGTTCAATCCCCAGTATGATAAAACAAAACAGGAATTCTGTTTAGATGTTAAGAGTGTTGACTTAATGATGTCCTTTAAATTATTGAACAAAAGATACTTATCACGATCAGTGAAATAACAGAAAGTGTTCCACTTGCATCCTGGGACGAGAGTCCAAACTTGTTCTGTGCATCTGTCCAGTTGGACTACATACACCATTTGTTGAAAAAGTCATCCTAGTTGAGGATGATGGCTCATACCTGAAATCCCAGGATTTGGGAGGCAGAGGCAGGGGGATAGCAACTTTGAGGTCACTCTAGGCTACATAATGAGACCTTGCCTCAAGAAGAAAAAAAGAAAAGAAACTTAAGACTCCCCTGATGCCTTCTACCCCTTTACTTTTATGTGCTTGTTGGTTTATTGAGAGAAAGTTTATTGAGGCTGGTTTTGAGGCCCTGATCTTCTGACTCTACCTTCTGAATACAAGGCTTTCCTCTCCCCTGTTCAGTGAGCATGCCATCCCTACTGAGAATTTGAGATGGATATGGTGGTATACAGTTTATTCCCACCACCTTGGGTGTAGGGCTAGGAAGATCAGGGTTCACTTTCAGCTACATAGTTCTGACCAGCTTGGGCTGCATAAAACTCTCTCAAACAAAAATAGGCCTGGGGAGATGGCATAGTTGGTAAAGTGATGAGAACCCGAGTTTTAATCCTCAATCAATGAGAACCCATATAAAAATGCCTTGATTTCCACACTCAGGAGGGAGAGGCAGGCACATCTCTGAGAGTTCAAGGTGGGCCTGGTCTGCATAGTGAGTTCCAAGCCATACAGAGTTACACAGGGAGACTCTCAAACAAAACAAAACAAACAAACAAACATGACAGTAATGTGAAGGGGAGAGGCAAGATGGCTCAGCAGTTAAAGTCAGTTTACCAGCCTAGCATGTTGGTACACACCTTTTAATCCCAGCACTCAGAAGGCAGATGCAGATGTCTGTGAGTTCACAGCCAGTCTACATAGAGAGTTCTAGGATAGCCAGAACTACACATATACTACATATATACACATAAGAAAGAAACAACTAAAGCTAAAAAAATAATTTAGAAAAAAAAGAAAGAGAACCCATGTGAGTGTGTTTCTGTTCTACTCCATTAAGCTGCACCGGAGGGAGGTTCTAATGGCCACCACTAGTCTCCCGCTTGCTCACACGTGCTAGGCAAGCCATTGGGTCCAGGCTTTTTTTTGGGGGGGGGGCACTCGAGACAGGGTAGCCCTGGTATCCTGGAACTCACTCTGCAGACCAGGCTGGCTGCATAGAACTCACAGAGATCCATCTGCCTTTGCCTGTTAGTACTGGCTGAGTCCAGGATCTTTCAATGTTTCAAGTTTCTTTGATGTTTCCTTTTTAAAGGTCTCTTTATTTTTTTATGTGTGTGAGTTTGCTGTCTGCATGTATGTATGTACACGAGTACCTGGTGCCCGTGGAACTCAGGAGAAGGGAGTGCGTTCCCTGGAACTGGAGTTACCGGTGGTTGTGAGCTGTCTTGCGGGTGCTGAGAACCTAACCCAGGTCTTCTGAAGGCTAGTAAGTGCTTATGACTACTGAGCCATCTTTCTAGCCCATACCCCTCCCTGCCATTATTTTTCTTAAACTATCAAAACACATGTAACACAGAATTTTCTAGTATATCCTATTACGAGGTTACGACCACAGACTGTAGGTAGATTTCTGTATTTTAGAGCCAGTTTTGTAACTGTATATGTGCCTAAGAAATTTTGCATTTGATCTGGACTGTCTAATTTGTTGACATACAATTATTTTTGTGTATTGTGTGTGTTATTGGGTTTGGAACCCAGGGCCTGGCACATACTAGTCAGGTGCTCTGCCACTGAGATACATCCCAGCCCAGATTTTTTCTTTTCTAATTACATTTATTTACTTGGGAGGGGGATGGAGACATGTGTCACAGTGTGCATGTAGAGGTCAGAGGACAGCTTTTGGGAGCTCTACCACATGAGTCCTGGGGATTAGACTCAAGTAGGTTATCAGGCTTGGCAAAGCACCTTAACCTGCGTCTTCGTTAGCTTTTCTGTTGCTATGATAAAAGACCAAGACCAAAAAGCATCTTGGAGAAGAAAGGGTTTATTTGGCTCACACTTCTAGATAACACAGTCTATCACTGAGAGAAGTCAGGGCAAGAACTCAAGTAGCACAGGAATCTGGAGGCAGGAGCTGAAGCATAAGCCATGGAGGAGTGCTGCTTGCTAGCTTGCTGTCATGGCCTGTGCACCCTGCTTTCTTATTCCACCTAGGACCATCTGCCCAGGGGTGCTGCTGCCCACAGTGACCTGGGCCCTCCCACATCAATCAAGAAGATTCACTACAGGTTTGCCCACAGGACATTCTGATGGGAACATTTTCTCAGTTGAGGTTCCTTCTTCTGAAATGACTTTAGCCTGTGTCAAGTTGATATAAAAATTGGCCAATACACCTGCTGAGCCATCTCACTGGTCCATATTTTTTCTTACAACAATTTTTTTTTTTGAGATAGGATTTCTCTGTGTAACAGCCCTTGATGTCCTGGAATGCTCTAGACCAGGCTGGCCTTGAACTCACTGAAAGGTCTATGCACTTCTGCCTTGCAAGTGTTGAGATTAAAGGGGTGCACCGTGCCCAGCAAAAGCGCTCTTTCTGAGATAAGTCCCTGTGGGGCAGGCTGGACCCCGCGGGATTACAAGGGGCTCCTAATGCCCAGCTTATAATTGTTTGGGTTTTGTTTTGCTAGTTTGGGAAGTTTGTGAGCTGTCATGTGGATGCTGGGGATTGAACTTGAGTCCTCTGGAAGAGCAGCCAATGCTTTTAACTGCTAGCCATCTCTCCAGCCTTCTTTTTGTAATTTTTTTAAGGTAGACAGTGTGGATGTTGATGTTTCTTTTACAGTCTAGCCATTTACTGTTAACACTTCTGTTCTGAGTGCTGTTTTCACTTACCTAATCTGCTCTGGTTGTACTGAGTTCTGTGAGGTTACTTCTGTCCTCCACAGCCTTACCATATTGTAGGGAGTTTGCCATGGCAAGACCGAGACCTTTTTTGGGCACGATCTGTGGAGCCAGTACCTCAGATTTAGCAGGCACCTTCCAAGAAAGCTGTCCATGTGTTTTTGTTTTGTTTTGTTTTCGTTTATTTTAAAAATTATGTGTATATGTCTGTATCTGGGTGTAGATTTGTGCACATGAACACAGTATCTGGAGACCAGATGAGGGTGTAGGGGCCTTAGAGTTTCGGACAGTTGTCAGCCACATGATGTTGGTGCTTGGAACTGAACTCAGGTCTTCTGGAACAGTGCACTGTCTGTCTCTCGATTTTTTTTGAGACAGGTTTCTCTAGGACAGCATTGGCTGTCCTAGAACTTATGTTGTAGACCAGGCTGCTTCCACATCAGAGATATGCCTTCCTCTGCCTCCTGAATGCTGGGATTAAAGGCATGTGCTTTAAGCACACACCTAGGTTGTGGTTCTGTGTCAGTATATGCACATGAGTACAGGTGCCTGTGGGGACCAGAAGAGGGTGTCAGATTCTCTGGAGCAGAGCTTAAAGGTGGTTATGAACTGCCCAGCGCTAGTACTGGGAACCAAACTCAGGTCCTCTGCTGCGGTAACACATAGATGTTCTCTTACTGCTGAGCCATCTCTCCAGCCCCTTGGCTTAAGTTTTGGTTTCATAACTTTCTGTTTGTGTGTCTTGAACTTGGGGGAAATTTGGGAATTTTGTGTGGCAGGAGGGAACCCAGTGGAAAGAAATGGCACCACAGTAGGGTTTTGGTGTCTGGCCTCTAACCCCTTCCCTCTGCCCTGTAGCCCACTCAAGCCTTTGTAGTGGAGCCGGGTGTGCACGTGTCAGGTGCGTCTCCTGAAAGCATCAGCAGCATCCTCTCAGAGGTGGCGGAGTATGGAACCTGTTACACACGCCTCAGCCACTTCTCTCTGCAACCTGTTGTAGGCTCCTTGTGCAGCAGGGGCCTTGTCTTCCAGGTATGCCTTTGGAGGACCATGTACCTTCACAAAAGAATCAAGGGTTCAGAATTATGGGTTCAGAATCCCTGAGTCCAAACCTCTAAAGAAGCTATGTGACTTGAGATTGTCTCACTTCATCTGTTAACCTTGTGTCAGTTGTGTTTGGGCAAAGGCATAGAGGGAGGCAGGTGTGAACAGTTAGGGAATTTGAGGGCAAGGAGTAATTGCTATGAGGTGGGTAAGCCAGATAACAAGCCACCTGCTCTACATAAGCCGTAGTGTCTTGTATGTAGCAAGGTGGACCTCCTGTTTTTTTGTTTTTGTTTTTTTTAAAGATTTATTTATTTTATGTATATGAGTACACTGTAGCTGTATAGATGGTTGTGAGCCATCATATGATTGCTGGGATTTGAACTCAGGACCTTCAGAAGAGCAGTCAGTACTCTTAACCACTGAGCCATCTCTCCAGCCCTGACCTCCCGTTTTCCTTTTTTTTTTTTTTTTTTTTTTTTTTGGTTTTTCGAGACAGGGTTTCTCTGTGTAGCCCTGGCTGTCCTGGAACTCACTCTGTAGACCAGGCTGGCCTCAAACTCAGTAATAAGTTGATTTTTGAGGTACCCATGATTTTCTGTTTGTTGAAAGATTTGTAGCTAGCTTGTATGCTGGTAGACTCTTACAGGATCTGGGCAGCCTGGGCAGGTGAGGACAGGTATGCAGATTAGCGGAGTGTTGTGCAGAAAACATGGGCAAGTATCAGAGAGGGGTGGTGCAGTGTGCAACTTAGGAGGAGCTGGCCCCTTCAAGCTCTGGTGTGCAGTAAAGTCGGTAGCCAGAGGATGGAGGGACTACCCCACATCAGGTTTCAGGGATGTATTAGGAGCTGCCTGGGAAAATCTTCCAGGCAGAGGAACAGGAAGTGGAATCCCCAAGAGGACCAGAGGCTGCGGATGATATAGAATGGGTCTAGGGGCATTCATGGGAGGTGAGCTGTGGCTCCCGGTTTCCTGGCATGTAGGCAAGACAGGCCAAGGTGGATGGACAGGATTTGTTCCGGGCTAACTCTGTCTCAGTGTGATGCAAGGAGGCAAAGTTGTATCTGGCAGACCCCTAATCCTAATCTAGTCTTCCTTCCAGTAAAGCATCTTCCTCTCAGCCGGGCTTAAGCCATATACATTCCCATTGCTTTGAAAATGGGTCTGCCAGGCTACGGCGTGGAAGCACAGCTCTGTTTGCCAGCTTGAGTGTGTCCTTCCAAGCCCTGAGGACATGACTGCCTCCATGCCCCGGCTGCCCTTCTCCTTCTCCCTTTCCACAGGCCTTCACCAGCGGCCTTAGGAGGTACTTGCAGTATTACCGCGCCTGTGTTCTCTCCACTCCACCTACCCTGAGTCTTCTCACCATTGGCTTTCTTTTCAAGAAACTGGGCCGGCAGCTCAGGTGAATCTTAGCACAGTGGCCTTGCATGGGCCTCAGAAGCAGATATGGGGCTTTCAGGGCAGTGAAGAGCCAGCTCTGCTCCCTGTCAAGGAGGGCCCAGAAGAATAGTCCTTGGTTGTCTGAGCAGTCCATGCTCAGCTGGTCACTATGAATTTGTCTTCCGTCTGCTTGCAACAGTGGCCTTGCTGGGCCCAGGGCTTTCTGCCTAAATAGTGCTGCAGGGGAGGGAAGGCAGTGGGCAGCCTGACACTTCTGAGCTCGTTAGTAAAGCTCATTAGTAAACGGCCAGACATAGTTAGTATCTCTTGGCAGGTGCTATCCACTGAGAGAAGTTGGGGGGAGGAAGATAATATGGGAGGAGATGTACCAGGCAGCAAGGAATTGGGCGGTCATGTGGAACACAGATGCAGTGGGTAGAGAGGGTGAGGGTTCATGAGGGGAGCTGTGCTCATTGTAGTCAGACAAGGTGGTAATAAGGCAGAGGTTTCAGATGGCACTATAAATGTGAGGCTAAGGAGTCGAGTCACGGATGAGGTAGGCCCAACCATTGAGTATGGATGTGTCCCTGCCATCTGGGAGGACAGCACAGAAAACAGTGCTGGGCGGAGGTCCGGCAGGGTGCTAAGATCTGGTTTGTTGTGGGTACAAGTAGTTTTCAAAGTCTGTGTAAACCAGTCACTTAGGGAAAAATGAACATTTCGCTTGCTCAGTCTGATCTGGTCCTTGGGACCTGAGCTCCTGTCACTTGATCTGATCCAGTTTCTGTGTCCAGGTACTTGTCTGAGCTTTGTGGTGTTGGCACTGTATCCCTGGCGACCAGTGGAGAACCCAGGGCTGTGTTCCCTACTGTGAGTCCTCCCTTCTTTCCTCCAGTGTGAGCTTGCAGGCCTCCCTTGACTTGTGCATTCTTGTCAAGTGCGGTGGTGTGGTCTGCTAGCCATATTGCCTAGAGAGGCATGTGCCAAATGTTACAGTGGCTATGCACCCATCCTGCTTCTTCTCACTGTTTGTAGGGGGTGAAGCTTCTGTCCTACCTCTACCAGGAAGCACTGGATAACTGCAGTAATGAGCACTATCCTGTGTTGCTGTCCCTACTGAAGACCAGCTGTGAGCCCTACACACGGTAGGTGGTGAGAGGTCTGTACTGGCCATACCTGTTCTCCCTATAGTTGATGGAGGAAGGCTGCACTCAGACCAGATATGCATCTGAGTTTCCTGTTATCCAAGATGCAGTCAGTGTGCTGGGGAAGCATGCTGGATAAAGGGACCTACTAGGTAGGAGACCACACACACCCATAGCTGGCAATGTCTCATTCTGCTCTGGGGACTCCCCTTGCAGCACTCCACACTTGCCTAGCTCTCCTCTTGCCCCTCCACCCCACCCACCTCCACCCTCCCATGTTCCATTACCCTGTAGGTTCATCCATGATTGGGTGTACAGTGGAGTCTTCAGAGATGTTTATGGGGAATTCATGATCCAAGTTAACCACGAGTACCTCAGCTTCAGAGGTAAGTACCCACTGACTGCTTGGCTGTACTTATCAGGTTTTGGATTCCAGGACAAGGGACTGAGGTGTATATTCTACATATCAAAGCAGACCTGGTCTCCAGGTTCTTCCAGCATCCCTTAGTCCCTACCTGGCATACCCTGAACTTTCCAGCTCAGGGCCTGGGCTGCCCTTCCCCCAGGGGTTCTTCCTTATAAAATCCAGACATTTTTGTTTCCCTCACCCCCTTCTCTCTCTCTGCATGTGCTCTTTCTTTCTCTCTCTTTCCCCTTTCCCGTCCCCATGGTGACTTCTCTGGCCTTCTTCCTTGAGTGAATTCGCCCACCCGAGAGCAACTTCCCAATAAACCTGCATTTAATATAATCTAATCTGGCTTGAATTGGCTCATTTCACTGGCAGAGAAATAACTTATCAGTGCCCTCTGCCTGGGGTCAAGGCCATTATAACTGTAGATCATCATTTTCTATTCATGTTCTGTCCAGACAAGTTTTACTGGACCCATGGCTACGTGCTCATTTCCAAAGAGGTAGAGGACTGTGTTCCTGTATTCTTGAAACACATTGCTCATGATGTGTATGTCTGTGGGAAGACCATCAACCTACTGAAGCTCTGCTGTCCTCGGGTGAGAGGGTCCTGCTGGCTGTGGGGGTGGGGGAGGGGCTTGTGTACAGTGGCAGGCTAGGTCTGTTTAGGGACTGAGTCTGAGTGGTAGGTTCTAGTGTGTTTGCTACCATACTCTTCTGCATGAGAGATGAGATCGATCACATGGTGCTCCTCAGTTTCTGATCCCACCTCTGCTATAGGTGGCCCCATACATGGTATCTCCATTGTTGGGGTACTTGCTTTGTGGAGCCATCAAGGGTTTCAGCTACCCCCAGATTTAGGAATAAAATTTTCAAGGAAAAAAATGGCTGTCTGCATACATCACTGAAGACTCAGTAGCAAGGCAGTACTTGGTTCTTGTTTCTGGCCTTGGCTATGTACTCACTGAAGCCCTTCTTTTTTGGCAGCATTACCTTTGTTGGTCTGATGTCCCTGTCCCTCGGATCTCAGTGATTTTCTCTCTTGAGGAGTTGAAGGAGATTGAGAAGGACTGTGCTGTCTATGTTGGGCGGATGGAGAGAGTTGCACGTCATAGCTCTGTCAGCAAGGAGGAAAGGGTACTTGGATGCAGGGCTTTGGGCTTTCTCTGTACTTCCCTTCCCTTCCCAGGGTTCTGGGCTGATGGAGCTCCCTTACCCCAGGGGTGGGCCAGGGCCAATATGGACAACTTTTCCTGGCCTGGTGACTTAGTAGGCAGTCAGGCAGACTTAGGATCAAGAAGTACTGGATGTGGCCATGTCAGGCAGAGTATTTTTTCTGGTGTTTCTGCCCTGGTAGTATGTCTAGGTTAGGACACCCAAGCTGCTTGGTTGTGTGTCAAGGAAATTGGAACAAATCTGATGACAGGTGTCCAGGGCAGGGCAGAGGCTTTGTCTTTTTTTTTCTTTAGGTGGGTAGCCTTGCCTGCACTCCAGATTTTACCAACGTAGGTGGTTCCATTTGGAAATTGTAGGCAGCAAGGCCTAAAATTCCTCCATTTGAGTAGCCTTTACAAACCTTGGGTGTGTGCCTAGAAGCAGCACCCTAATGCTCCAGAAGAAGAGAGATTAGTCACTGGCCAGGGCCAATCTCAAGAACTTTTTCTTGGCTTGGTGTCTAATGGTCAGCAGGAGAGGCCCAGGCAAGGACAGACTCAGGAGCAGGGATGCTCCGTGAGCCTTCATTTACCTGTGAGCACACAGTCACCTCCTGTCACTCCTTCCTGCTCTCCCGTCCTGTGGTGAAGCATCATCACCTGTGAACACTCTGTGGCAGTTGGGGAGTAGTGTATCTGTTATCAGTGACCAGAAGCATGTTGTTTTGGACAGCCAGTTGTCTCTGCACTATCAGGGGAAGGGACAGGTGTTAAGATGTTTTGCTTATTTTTAGGAATTACGAATGGAAATTGCAAAACAAGAACTAATTGTCCATGCCCGGGAAGCAGCATCCCGGGTCCTGAGTGAGCTGAGTGGTGAGTGCAGGTCCAAGTCTTTCATCTTTGTGCTGGGGCCTCTGCTGGGTTCCTCACCACTGCATCTGCCTCTTGCATTCTCTTGAAGACCGGCAGATGTCAGAACAGACTGCTCTGGACACCCGGAAGCGAGAGCGGTTCCAGCGGCTGAAGGAGCAGTTTGTGAAGGATCAGGAGGTGGGTGGTCTGGGTTCTGGGTGGCTCTGGCTCCTGGTGTCCCTGATTTGGCAAATGAGACTGTGTGTGTTGTGTAGCGACGCCTGGCAGCCAGACAAGAAGAGCTAGATGATGATTTCAGCTATGCCCGTGAACTCCGTGACCGGGAGAAGAGGCTAAAGGCCCTGGAGGAAGAGCTGGAGAGGAAGGCCAGGTAGGGCTGTAGGGCTGCAGGTCCCATGGTGCTGTTTAAAGCTAGTGATGGTTATTTTACTGTCTTTTTTTCTCTGCTGCTAGAGATCAAGGCTCCAAGGTTGCTAGGCAAGTGCTCTACCAGTGAGCAACATCCCTAACTTGTTTAGTTTTTAATCTGAAAAATCAGACATATGTCAAGACAGAAAGACTAGTCTGCTAGACCAGGATGCTGTCCTGGGCTAAGGGGTTAGAGCTCTTAGGCTGTGCTCTGGGATCCAGTCCTAATACACATAGTGTATTTGATGTCCTGACTATTAATGTTATTTATTATTAGTACATAATAATATTACTGTTATGGTGCTGTGGAGCCAACTTAAGACCTCGTACATGCAAGTAAGCATTCTACCAGCTGACCCACATCCCCAAGATCTTGCTGTGTGGCCAGCTGGCTTTAAGTCTGCAGTCCTCCTGTCTCAGCCTTCCTAGTGCTGGGATGACAGGTGTGTGCCACCACACCTGCTCTGCTTATCTTAAACACCTTCCGTTTCCTTTTTATTTCAAACCTGTTCCTGGCCCAGCAGAGCAGTGGGTGGTCTAGCATGGCTCGAGTCTGTTTCCTCTTTGTTTCGTTAGCTTGTCCTAGAAACAGGCTCATTGTTTCAGTGGGAGGTTTTTATAGAAGGGACTGGCTCTGTCTTTCATGGTGTCCTTGGAAGGTGAGCTGTCCAGCCTTGGATACTATTTACAGAGCAAGTGGAGGGTTTGCCTGTGCATGTGCATATATACGTGTGAGTAGACGCTCTGTTCTCACCGGAGGAGAACCAGGCAGAGAGGGCCATGTCTGATTTGTGGCCAACCAAACTGGAGATGGCTCACTGGTTTGAGATGCCCAGTAGTCGGAGGCTCAGAATTCCTGGGTTTGCTTTGGTTTTGTTCTTTTTTTGTCTTTCTCCAGTTCTCTTGAGTTTGAACTTGCAGAATGGGGAGATGTCTACTTCCAGTAAAGAAAATGTGGCCTGGTTCCAGAGGGCTGGTCCTCAGTCACTGTTTATTCTCTTGTCCCTGGGCATAATGTACATTTTTCTTCTGATAGTTTGTCCAACAGACAGTTGCCAAGTCCCATGTGGGCATCTGTCCATTGGAGCCTTTCAGCCTCCTAGGCAGCAAGGCCCTCCCCTCCCTAGGAACCCAGTCTGTTGTGGGGAAGATGGAGGACCAGAGTCTGCTTGGAGAACCATCCTAGCCTAAGTATATGCCCACGAGATAATACAGAGTGTGATTGTAGTGACCATGTCCTCTCTGCATGTGGCTTTAGGCAGGCACTGGTTGACCATTATAGCAAGTTGTCTGCAGAGGCAGCTCGTCGAGAGCAGAAGGCTCTGTGGAGAATCCAGAGGCATCGGCTGGAAAGTGCACGACTTCGTTTTCTCCTAGAAGACCAGAAGTGCATTCAGGTATGGCAGTAATGTTAGCTGCCAGCTTTTGCAGTTATGTACTCTTGTCATCCTGTTGCATAAGGGGACAGATGGCACTTGCAGCTCAGGCTTCCAGCCAGACCTGGACAGTGTGAGTGGGTAGCAGGGCAGTGGCATATGTGAGGGGTGCTGTGTGAAGGCTGTGCTGTGTGCCAGCCCTGCTGGTCTCTCTACAGAGCTGCTCTCTTTTCCTGTTGGCTTGAATTTCAGGAGATGCTCAGAGACATGGAGGCTCAGCAGCCCCAGGAGCCACTGAGTGTGTCCCCAACCACATGCTCTCAGGTAATAAGCTCTAGCAGGATCTTGGGATTCCTGCTGGGTCTCTGCATTACATGTTTTGGCTTGGTTGTATTTAACGTCCCTCAGCACTTAGGTGTCGACTGCTATTGCTGAGCTCACCTTGGGGAGTCAGGGGTAAATGACTGGAGGGATTCAGTATGTACTGTGTTTTAGGTCACATCTCCAGGTCCTGAGCATGCAGGTGAAGGCCATAGCTGTGATCTGGGGTCCACAGAGCTGCATTGGGATTGTCTAAGCCTACCATGTGCATCGACACCATCAGTCCCCAAGTCTGCCGCAGAGGGAGCTGATGATGACTCTGGAGCTGGGCAGGCAGAGGGAGCTGGGCCTTTCTCCCCGGGTCTCAGCATCACAGACTTTCTGCCCATAGGCTCTGGAGATAAACAGCCTATGGATAACATTAGAGCTCCCTTCTTAGAGGTGGCTCTGCAGACCATCTGCTCAACCTCTATAACCCCTGGGCCGGCACTCACAGCAGGTGGCCCCCAGCCTACCCAGTCAGAGTATGATTTCAATACCATCCTGAGGCCAGCTATAGCTACCTCCCCTTCACCAGGACCCTTCCAGGATGTTCAGAATAGTGTGGACAGTGAAAAACAGCATGACATGCAAGAGACTTTGCTTTGCGGACATCCACTCAATCATGCCACTCCTGCAGAGGGGAGCCTTCAGCCTGTGGGGCAGCTCCTTGAACACATGTCAGAGACTACTGTCCCTACAGAGAGCCATGCTTCTGGAATGGCTCCTTGCCAGCAACTTAGCATTTCCAGACACGTGTCAGATGCCAACATCAAAGTGGGGGATTATATGTCAGATGTGGCTCTTCCTCGGCCACGGTGGAACATCCATGGACATGTGTCAGAGGCCAACATTGGAGTCGGGGAGAATATGTCCGAAGTGGCTCCTTCTAGACCACGGTGGAATGTCCATGGACATGTATCAGATGCTAGTATTAAGTTAGGGGAGAATGTGTCAGATGTAGCTCCATCTAGACCACGGTGGAATGTTCATGGACATGTATCAGATGCCAGCATCAAGGTAGGGGAGAATGTATCAGACGTGGCTCCTTCTCGACCCCGGTGGAACATTCATGGGCATGTGTCAGATGCCAACATCAAGGTAGGGGAGAATGTATCAGACGTGGCTCCTTCTCGGCCACGGTGGAGTGTCCACGGACATGTGTCAGAGGCCAGTATTAGGATTGGGGAAAATGCATCAGATGTGGATCTTCAGCCACATGGCTGTGCACAGCCTCCCTTGATTCTGGAGGAGCCCTTGCCAGAAGCTGAGCCTGACCTCAAGCCCCATCAGTGTCCCCCTGCTCCTATGTCTCAGGTAGTGCTTTGTGTGGAAGCACAGAGCCCTGCTCTAGAATGTGGACCACAACTACCTGAAGAAACAAAGCCTACCATCTGTTCTAGCCTTGGCAGTACAGAGGAAGGTAGCCTTCAGACCAAGACCCTTGTGGCTGAGCCTAGCATGCTGGGAAATGGCACCACTGAAGAGAAAGGTCAGAGTGGGTAGTGCTGGTCAGGGTGGGACCATGGCATACTGGAAAGGCAGTGTCACAATGTCCTCTGTGATCCTTGTCTGTCAGCCTGGATCGAGTTACTGCTGGGGGGTGGGGGTGGGGTTGGTTCTCTGGGCCAGTCTCCCTAGGTCTTCTCAAGCAGACACTGGTTACTAATGGCCCTCCTAACCATTTTCTGTTTATTTAGGCCCAGGGCGGAGTAGGGATGCTGAAGACCTTTCTCCATGTTTGCCTTCAAGCTCACAGGTCAGGGGAGTATGTATGGAACGTCGCCACATGGGTTTTCATACACCCATTTCCTTTTCAGCACAAGCAAAGTGGGGCAGGGGAGGGCATAGAGTAGTGTACTAAGGATGCAGTTCTTTGAGGTTGATTTCTTTTTAGGAAGACACAGCTGTCCCCAGCAGCCTGGGCCCTAGTGAGGAGCTGTCAAACACAGAAGCTGAGGCCAGACGCTGGGGCAAGGAGCAAGCCTATTTGGCAGACCTCACAAAATTGTACCACCTGGAGCAGTACCCGGACAGCTATGAATCCATGTGTGAGTAGGCCATGCACAGTGGGCAGCTGGAGGTTGTGGGTGCTCTAGGGCATTATCCCTAAGCTTCAAGTCTCTTTTGTTTCCCACAGCAGAGCCTCCTGTTGCTCACCTGGTACACCACATGCTTCCCCGGGCCTTTGCTTTCCCTGTTGACCCCCAAGTTCAGTCAGCAGCAGACGAGACTGCGGTGCAACTAAGTGAGCTGCTGACGTTGCCTGTGCTTATGAAGCGTTCCCTCATGGCACCTCTGGCTGCCCAGTGAGTGCCTCCACCTGCCCAACTGCAGCAACCTGCCCTCTCCTGCCTGCCACCCTAACTCCCAGCTTTCCCTCACCAGTGTCAGCCTGGTCAACAAAGCCGCAGTTGACTACTTCTTTGTGGAGCTGCACCTGGAGACACACTTTGAGGCACTGCGGCATTTCCTGCTGATGGAAGATGGAGAGTTTGCTCAGTCCCTTAGTGACCTGCTCTTTGAGAAGGTAGCTCTAAGACATGCAGTTGGGATCAGGCTGGCCAGTAGAGGTGTTGTGGGTGGCTGCTGGCCTCAGGCCCACCCAAACATGTCATAGTCCCTAGCAACATGGTGACACAGTGCTGCTCAGGCAGAATTTGGGTGGCTGGGCAAGTAGGGAGGGGCAGGGCACAAACCTGGGACTCCTTGAAACATTTTCTCTTGACTTCCTTAGCTAGGGGCTGGGCAGACGCCTGGAGAGCTGCTCAACCCATTGGTCCTTAACAGCATCCTGAGCAAGGCACTGCAGTATAGCCTCCACGGGGACACCCCACATGCTACCAACCTGTCTTTTGCCCTCAAGTACCTGCCTGAGGTGTTTGCTCCAAACGCCCCAGATGTGTTGAGCTGCCTGGAGCTCAGGTACAAGGTCAGCAGTGTCCTGCCATGGGTGTATAGGGGAGGTGTATCCTAAAGCTGTGTGTACTAAGTAGGGCTTCCTGAACAGGTTGACTGGCCCCTCAACATTGTTATCACCGAGAGCTGCCTGAACAAGTACAGTGGTATCTTCTCCTTCCTGTTGCAGTTGAAGCTCATGATGTGGACACTCAAAGACATCTGCTTCCACCTCAAGCGCACAGGTGAGGCCTGGCCTGGTCCATCCTACCTATGTGTGGCTTCAGGCAGCTGCTTTAGCTCTTTGTTCTTCCCTAGCCCTCGTGAGCCACACAGCTGGCTCGGTGCAGTTCCGACAGCTGCAGCTGTTTAAGCATGAGATGCAGCATTTTGTGAAGGTCACCCAGGGCTACATTGCTAACCAGATCCTGCATGTCAGCTGGTGTGAGTTCAGAGCCCGTCTAGCCGTAGTGGGCGACCTGGAGGAGATTCAGCGGGCCCATGCCGAGTACCTGCACAGGGCTGTTTTCAGGTGAGGCAGGCAGGCAGGCACCTGGACTTGGGTGTGCCCTGGTCAGGCTGGGCAGACCACCAGTAGCTCTACCCTCCACTAGGGGCCTGCTGACAGAGAAGGCAGCACCAGTCATGAACATCATCCATAGCATCTTCAGCCTGGTGCTCAAGTTCCGAAGCCAGCTCATCTCTCAGAACTGGGGCCCAGCTGCTGGCCCCCGAGGTGCCGAGCACCCCAACTTCCCCCTCATGCAGCAGTCCTACAGCACCTTCAAGTACTACTCCCACTTCCTCTTCAAAGGTAAGCCCTCCTTTTGGGCTGGGCTGCTGGGGTGGCCAGGCACAGGGTGGGCAGGAGCCTGAGAGTTGGATGCCTCTCCAGTAGTGACCAAGCTGGTGAACCGAGGCTATCAGCCCCACCTGGAAGACTTTTTGCTTCGCATCAACTTCAACAACTACTACCAGGACTCCTGAGGACAGTCAGGATCGTGGCGCTGCATTCCCAGTGTACCTGGATGGGGCTAGGGCCGAGGCAGTGACCAGAGACAGACCAGAAGAAGCTGCTTTATTTAGAGGCCTGGGAGATTCAATAGGTGTGAAGCCCAGCCCCTGCCCTTTGGGCAAGATGCACAAACAGGTCACAAGGCTTGGCTACTTAGGCCTGTTTGTATTACTTACAAACATGAGTCTGATATCTTAGCATGAAGCACTGTGTGCTGGGAGCATGTTGAATGCTAGGCCAGGGCAGTACTGCTAAGGTGGTGTCAGACAGAGATGGGTCAGGTTTTGACTGGAGACCTCTGCCGTCATGGAGAGACCGTGAGGACAGGCATCCCAGTGGTCTCAACAACTCAGCAGCACTGGGGAGGCCTCGGGACACTCCAGACATGTGGAGGACACCGAGGCCTTTATGAGGATCATGTTACACAGAGTTCTGCTGCCCAGAGTGGTGGCCTGCTACTGTAGGAAGATTGCTCGTCAGCAGTCCTTGCTGCTGCTTCAGGGCCTGTGGTCTCTTCACTGTGGTAAGGAGACTCTAGCAGCTTCAGGACACGCCTCACCTAGAGAACAGGTGAGAACTCGGTGAGGAGCATATTTAATGACATGTCCATGAGAGGGAGGGATAACAGGCACAGGTGTGTGCTTGCCTCTGAAAAGTCGCCGTTTTCAGCAGCTTCAATGGCATTCTGTGCAATATAGTTCCTTAGGACATACTTGGGGTTGTTGGCGTGCATGATGTGTACACGTTCTGCCTGCCAGGCAGCAGTATCTCCGACACCCTCCTTCTCTTTGTCCAGACGGTCTCTGGAATCAAATTCCTAGCTGTTTTTTTTCCATTAAAGAACAGCATGCTCCATGCCTCCAATTCAGGGCCATCTGTAGCCATCCTCTAAGGTGGAACTGCCTACCTGTATTCCTGTAGCCAGGTTTTCCAGAGGTCTCTGTTCTTGCTCTGCAGTTCAGAGGGGCTCAGCTGTTCTAGCCTTGACTGATGCTCCACACGTTCTAGCTCCTTTGTGACATTTGCTTGTGTGCCAATGAGTGCAAAGAGCTGTGGGTTCGACTGTGCAAGCATCAGCATCATAGAGAGCTGCCTGCAGGGAGGGGTGGCATGGAAAGTACCTCAGCTAGGGGCAGCCCATGACTCAGGTGCTAAGGCAACTTCCAAATTGCCACACCCCCACCCCAAAATTAACCCCAAGTTAGGTCAGGGCACCATCTGTCGAGGGTGTGTTTCTACAAATCTCAAGTGCCATTTCCTCTTGATGGTTACTGCTCCATTCCCCACTAAATTCCTTTTTTTCATAACCAGCCTCTGGGTTGTTATTTGAAAGCCCGTGAGCCACCATTCCCAAGCTCTTCTTAGCTGAGTGCAGCACGCTGCACATATAGTGTGTGTGCCCGGTAGGAGATGGCGTGGGAGGGCACTGTCTGCTTGGCACCTCCACTCCAGTCTGCCTCGGTCCTGCTTTCTTGTTAGTGTCCTGGTCCTCAATGCTGCAGAAATGTGACCTTACTACATTTCACGCCCAGGAATGTGGCAGCTGTCAGGGCCCCCAGGTGCACTTGGGAAGCACTCTGACTGGCAGTCTCCAACCTCCCTGCTGCTCCCTTCTGAAAACTAATTCTGACGATGTACTTACCGGGGATCCATCTGGGGTCTGAAGGCAAGCCTTAGCTCTTCCAGAGAGGCACACTGGGAGGTCAGTCTGGTTAGGAACTCTTCTGAGTCTGACGGTTCAGCCGGGAAGGAGCTCAGAACACAGAAGGTGTTAGTGAAGTCAGCACCTAAAAAGTGAGCTGCTCAGGTGCCTGGGAGGTACCTGGTGGACCCTGTTACTCCCTCCCACCCCATTTCCTTAGAGTCTATACATCTGTTACCAGTCTTTTGTAGGTCACCTGAACAATGGATTGACCCCTCAGTCACAGTGCCTGCCTAGGGCCTCTGCACACATCCATATAGATGTGCCTGTCACTAGCTATTAGCTTGACCTGGCAACCATCCTCACTGCAACTCTTGAGCAATATATGAAAGTAAATGCAAGCTGGGCAGTGGTGGTGCACGCCTTTAATCCTAACACTTGGGAGGCAGGTGGATTTCTGAGTTCCAGGACAGCCAGGGCTACACAGAGGAACCCTGTCTCGAAAAACCGAAAAAAAAAAAGTAAATGCAAAATGAGGGCTGTTGAGTTTACTCAATGGATAGTGGTCCTTCCCGCCAGATGTGCTGGCCCAGCTTCATCTCCAAGACCCACAGCATGGAAAGAACTGAGCTTTTTGCAAGTTGTCTGTTCTTTTGCCCCTACACCTCTACAATGTATACTGTAGTGTGCACAATGCTTTTTTTTTTTCCCTTTTGTTTTTTTAAGACAGGGTTTCTTTGTGTAGACCTGGTTGTCCTGGAACTTGCTTTGTAGACAAGGATGGCCTTGAATTTACAAAGATCTGCCCACTCCTGCCTCCTAAGAGCTGGGATTAAAGGCATGTGCCACTACAGCCCGGCCTCATTTTTAGCAGTGGTGGTACTCCCCTTTAATTCCAGTACTTGGGCAGCAGAGGCTGGCGGATCTTTTGAGTTTCAAGGTCAGCCTGGTCTTGAAAACCCAAAAACAACAACAAGGGAGGGGGGCTTACAGAAAACAAACTTGTCAGGAATTAATTGAAATGTAACTGCTGTAAATGGATTCTGTACCCCTGCAGTGGAGAGGTGGGTTGACAGATGGAAAAAAATATGTGATTCAGCCTCACTGTGGTCTATAAGATGCCTGTTTTCGTTCTAAGTGTGTTGAAATGAAAAGATAAAAACAATCCATGCAAATAGGATCTAAAGAGGCCGAGCTAGTGTGGCACACGCCCTTAATAGCAGCAACGGGCAGCTCTCTGAGCTCAACGCCCAGTCTGGTACATGGCTGAGTTCTAGTACAACCAGAGCCACTTGGAGACTGTCTCAAAAAGCAGCAGCTGGCCGGGCAGTGGTGGCGCACGCCTTTAATCCCAGCACTTGGGAGGCAGAGGCAGGCGGATTTCTTGAGTTCGAGGCCAGCCTGGTCTACAGAGTGAGTTCCAGGACAGCCAGGGCTACACAGAGAAACCCTGTCTCAAAAAACCAAAAAAAAAACAAAAAAAAAACAAAAAACAAAAAACAAAACCCAAAAAAGCAGCAGCTGAGGTGGTCATGCTAACTCAGGCAAAAAATAAGCTGGGCATGTAACCCCAGCCTTCAGGAGGCTGGTGTAGGAAGAGCACAAGTTCAAGGCCAGCCTGGGCTAGACTGTCTTTAGACAAGTCTACAGTTCTAAGGCCAGGAACAAACCACAGATGCTCATTTTAGCTACTTCTACTCAATACAGTGTTGAATCCAGAGCGGTCAGAGGTAAGCTAAATAATGATCTAGTAATCCTGATAACTGTATGCTGTAAGAACTAAAAGCAGGGACTCAAACCAAAGCAGTAACTGGAAACATGTTCCAAGTAGCACTGTATGTAACAGCTAAAAACCCCGAGGGGATCATTGCTATAGAACTAGACAGTCAGAATTAAAAATGGAGTTAAATTCAGACACATGCTACAACATGGAAGAACCTAGGAATCCTCCGTATAGTGGAATAAGCCAGTCACTGATGAATACTGTGGAGTTTCTCTACTGAGGTTCCTACAGTGGTCAAATTCACAGAAATCAGAACCGTGGTCCTGGGGGGAGGTAGATGGAGAGTATTTAAAGCAGACAGAATTTCAGTTTGGGATTGGGACTGCCTCTAGTCCCACTGAGTTATCCACCTAGAAATGATAATGGGGAACACTGGAGTATTTTCCCAGGACAGGGTTCTGTGGCTCACCAGTCAGATGCATGGTCTCCAGAAGTTTGGCTACAAGTGTGCCATCTTCCTTCTCTACTCGAATAAGGCCCAGCTTCTTACGCATCTTCTGTAGATAGTGCCTTTGGAACTCGGTGTCAAACTCCTCTTTCAGGATGGCCTCACCCAGCGCAAGTGGCAATTCAGGCTCCAGTGCTTCAGCTAGTTTCTGCAGATTCCACTTGCATACCTGGGGCTGCTTACTGTATGTGTAGCGCCCAGCATTGTCAGAGGCATTACATACATGGTCAGGGTCATACCTGCCACACAAAGAAGTGCTATCAGAGGAGACGTATAGGGAAAGCAAGCTACTGGGAAGACTGATGACCTTGCCTTTGGCAATGCCATTCTTGTCCTGAGTGGCCCTTAGGCTCAAGCCAGGAAGATTTCGAGATTCTTCTGCCTCAAGGCCAGGGAGGAAACTTGCTTGAGACCAGACTGCTTTAGGCCAGAGAGAGAGCCCTCTGCTCCACTCTATTCCCCCACTCCTTTAATCCGTTTAGATCCTGGCAGGGGAGGACTTGTTCTAACATGCTAAAATGTCACTTTTTTGTTCCAAACACTCCAGGAAGGCTAAGTATGATGCAAGCTTTTATAAACCTATCAATTCCGGAGCCTGAGGCAAGAGGATCATAAGTCCAGAGCTAGCCTTGATTACATAATAAGTTCTAAAACAAACTTGATTTCTGCTTGTAGGATTGACTGGCCAGACACTGCTGGGAATGAAACATTAAAAAAGAAACATGAGGGGCTGGAGAGATGGCTCAGCGGTTAAGAGCTCCGACTGCTCTTCCGAAGGTCATGAGTTCAAATCCCAGCAACCACATGGTGGCTCACAACCATCCGTAATGAGATCTGATGCCCTCTTCTGGGGTGTCTGAAGACAGCTACAGCGCACTTACATAAAATAAATGAATGAATAAATAAATAAAAAAAAAAAAAAAAAAAAAGAAACAGCACCACATAGAGCCCACTGTTCCCTGTTCTTCTCCCATATCTATGACCCCTGTGCTATTGGTGTCTGTCCCTTACAGGGACCAGTTCCTGGGTGGCCAACAAGCAGAAGGTCCATCACTTACAACCCCGGGGACATTACCTGTCCAGGAAGCCAAAGGGTCCGTAGTCAATAGTGAGTCCCACGATGCTCATGTTGTCAGTGTTGAGCACGCCATGGCAAAAGCCAACACACTGCCATTCAGCCACCATCCGTGCTGTTCGCTGTGTCACCTAGAGCAGAGCAGTCTCTGGTTGCTGCCCATCTGCCCTTACTCATGCCAGAACAGCCAGTGCATCTCCTGATGCCAGTGGACTTTCTGTAAGTGGTTCTCCATGCAGGGCCCACCCTCTGTAACCCCTTTACCACTCAGTGTCTCAGAGCACGTTTTGGGTGAGTTGGTTTATATGGGCCTAAGTCCCATTTCCACTATCTATTCTTTTAAACACTACCAATTTTGGGTAAACCATAAAAATCAGCAACACAGACCGAGTCCCAGGAAGAAGACCTGGTAACAATATTGGGGGAAACATCACAGATAGACCAGTCCAGAATATTTCCTAAGACCTGCTATTCTATCTCCATTCTGGGAGCTATAGGGTAATGCTATCAGCTGCTCATCCAGTGACCCAACCAGAGGCAGCTTCTAACTGTAAGGTTCCAGTGTAGCCTGGAGAACAGGAGCCCCAAGTGCAGGACTGAACTGCAGCTCCCACTGCCCAAGCAAGTGGCCTTTGTGCCTCACCTCACAAGGAGCATAGGAGATCCCAGGGACCAGATAGTATGGTCACAAAGCAGAGGCTTAAAGGGACAGTGTATGCTGACCAGATCATCCATCTGTGTGAGAGCATAAAGCTCAGCCTCATAGCTCCTCCTGCTCTGGCTATGTCACACCCCCTGTGCCATAGGTGGGAAATAGTAACTTGGTGTGGACCCATGTGTGACTCCATGGGCATGAGTTTGGGATATTCTACTGACCAGCAGCAATGGCGTGTATTAGAATACAAGCCACACAGAACAGGGCTATGGCCAGCCCTTGCTGGGGGAGTCCACATCTCTTCCCCCAAGTTGAGATACCAGGTGAGTATGCTGGGTTGAGGTCACTGACCCATGCAGTAGGAATCCAGCCTTCACCAGTGCTTCTGTCCATGTGTCCTTCCTTCTAAGACTAGCTAAGTTTCCTGGTTCTTGGTGTACTCAGCACCAGTTGTCTTAATGTCATATCATCAAAATGACCTGGTATATGGGGTGTGGTGACACCTTTAATCCCAACACTCAGGAGGCAGGCAAATCTTTGAGTCTGAAGCCAGTCTGGTCTACATTTAGAAGTTCCAGGCTACCCAATGCTACTAAGTAAAACTGTCTCAAAACAACAAAATTCTAAGTACCTCCAGGCTGCCTAGTTCATGAGGCTGTGGGAGATGATGGGACCTGGATGTAGGAACAAGGAACAGAAAAGGACAGGGACACCAGATAAAACCCTTTGTCCCTTGATCATATGACTATATTTGACAAGGAGAACTCAACCCATGGCTAGCGGGGAACCTCTGCCTACCTCTCTGAAAAAGGCAGCGTTCCTCTGTATGTTGTCAGTGTCGCAGGTATGAGCAGCCTGGATTTCAGGGTAGAACGAGCTGATCACATAGTCAAGCATCTGGACTCGGATATCATTTCGTCCCATGCTAGGGCCTGCACGCCCTGTGTGCTCATCAGGAGGCTTAAAAATTTCAAAGGATCCGAATCTGCAGGAAAGATCCCAGTGTTCAGTGGATCACACCTCGTGAGAAAAAGAAAAACCACCATGGCTACCAGGCTGTGTAGCCGTACAATAGGAGAGCATGCTAAGGAGACAAAGCAGCACGCAACCAGAGCATGGCCAGATAGGGACTCAATCTGGCCAACTGTCAGCCAGTAAGCCTCCAGTTCCCAGATGCTGGGAGATTCATCAGGCCAAGAAGCCTACTTCGCCAGCTCCAGCCCCACAGAGGATTGTGTGTACCCCACACATTGTGAGGACAACCAGGGTTGGCTCTACACAGAAAGTACGTGCAAGGGTCAGTGTCTCAGCCAGTTGGCTGTCCCACAGGGACATCAGTCATGAATGGAGCCTTTTAAAATTTTTTATGTTTTAAAATTTTTGAGACAGGGTTTCTCTATAGCCCTGGCTATTCTTGAACTCAATCTGTAGACCAGGCTGGCCTCAAATTCAGAGATCCACCTGCCTCTGCCTTCTGAGCACTGGGACTAAAGGTGTGCGCCACCACACCCAGCTGACATTTTTAAAAAATTGTAACTGGGTTGATGGTGGCAATCAGTGTGTAGAGGGCAGTTGTGCTATCAACGCTGTACAAGGCACAGGATGGCCTCTAAAGTCAGCTAAGTTAGGGAAACGGGCCTCTACTGTGCAGCAGTTACCATTTTTGGCCCCTTTCCATCCTTGCTAAGGCCAGAAAAAGCCAGAGACCAACAGAGGCTGTGTGTGGTGTGAATGGTGACTGCTCTATGACTGACTAGCCTGGGCATGACAGGATGGGAGACTCCTTAAATCACACTAGCCACCTCCTTGTTCACACAGCGCCTGCAGGGCTGGGCACCAAGCTAAGGTGAAGACAAGACATGCGTCTGCAGAAAGGACTAGGAGAATGAGTCAGTCACTGCACCATTAAGGAAAAAGCTTCAGGAGCCCACTTGTGGTGACACTAATGAAGCCAGTTCCTTGTAGAAGTTCTAGGTAGTTCTTGGTCAGGGGGCATTAAGAGGCATCTGGGGCTAAATCCTGACCACGGCCAGGTGCTGTTGCTTGTTAAGAAGC
This sequence comes from Uromys caudimaculatus, assembly GCA_028551405.1. Taxonomy (NCBI): domain Eukaryota; kingdom Metazoa; phylum Chordata; class Mammalia; order Rodentia; family Muridae; genus Uromys; species Uromys caudimaculatus. The sequence continues at coordinate 13,682,633 of CM052718.1, forward strand.
TGGCTCAACATTCTGGCTGCACAAGCATGGATCTTGTATGATCTATGAGCAAGTGCATGAAGACAGGCCTAATGGACCCCAGCATTACCTTATGAAAGTGGGAGCTATACGCAACACAACCGTGCACTTTTCATATTTTGGATTACCATCATAGAACACGTCTCGAATCACTGTAGACTCAGACGTGACGCAGGCCCCGGCCCTCGTAGTGGGGATCCCCAGGTGAAACATGGCTTCGCTGCACAGGAACTCACGGATGCTTGACCGCAGGACTTTGCGACCATCAGCTTGTCTGAAATCAAACACAGGCCAAGGAGCTGATCAGGCAGAGGTTATTCTGAACCAAGTTCCCCAAGAGCTTTGGTGTAGCCATCATATGACTCAGGCCAGGTGAAGAGACACCTCTCCTCTTTCCCCTCAACCCCCCTGCCCCCTTCAAGGCTGCATTTTTGCCCTCACAGGTGTTACAAAAACATTCCTACAGCAGTTAATGCAGACATTCCCACCAGCACTACCTGCAGTTACGAGAAACAGAAAACTCAGTGAGCAGCTCCAGAAGCACAAGCTCATGAGTAAGCTGTTAACCAGTTCTCAGAGGACACTGACTGCTACAAACCCAAAGGGGAGCTTAGTGGGTAGTGCTGTGACAAGCAGTTGCTGGACATGCTGCACGTTACACCCCTAAAGGAAACAAAATTCCATGGCCACATGCCTACGTCCGGCTGGCAGACTCAGTAGTTCTGAGCCACCAGTCACAGGGACCTAGAGAACAAGATGAGGCAAGAAAGCTACATTTTATGGGTAGTTTTTGTACATGAACTCTTCCTACACACTGGGCCTGTTTTGTCTTTAGCAGAATATAGTATAATACTAGATGTCCAGCACAGTGGCTATCTGGACAGGCTGCAGCCATAGCCCCTCCTTGCAGGAGTAATAATGCCTTAGGTACCCGAACCAATAGAGGACCTTGCCTGGAACAGACCATACTGACCAAACATGCTGTTTACACACGGCCCAGTAATCTCAGTACATGGAAGACAGAAGGATCAAAAGTTTAAGGCCAAGCTTGGTGTGGAGGCATGTGTGCTTATGGATCTCTGCAAGTTCAAGGCCTACCTGGTCTATGTGGCAAGTTCAAGGCCAGCCAGGCTATGTAGTAAGACCCTGTCTCAAAAAAAGGAACATAGTCTATGCTAACCTGGCTGGAGTCTAGTTAAGAGCAGAAGCCACTCACCCATCTCAGGGCTCTAGAAGCCTTGACCCGACAACCACCTCCAACCTCAGCCTCCAAGTGTTGAAATAAGAGACCCCGACACATACGCAAGGATGAGAACTAAGCAAGGGTCAAAGGGACCCCTGACTTCAAGGGAACATTTTAGCTGATCTCAGGTGTGGAAACACCAACTAAAACTAAACCAAGAACAAAAAGCACTGTTTGGGCTTGAGAAGATGGCTCAGCGGATAAGAGCACTGGCTGTTCTTAACAGGACTCCGGTTCAATTCCCAGCTCCCCCATGGTAGCTCACAACTGTAACTCCAGTTCCAGGGGATCTGATATCCTCAGACACATATGCAGGCAAATCACTGATGCATATGAAATTTTTTTTTAAAAAGCACCTTTCATGGCTGGATATGTGGTTCAGTAGTAGCCTAGGACACATGAGACTCTGGATTTGATTCTTAGCACCAAGATATTTAAATATTAGAAAGCCTTTCAATATCAAATTATCCTGACAAGGGTGGTTTTTCCTTTTTCTTTTTTCCTTTGGTAACTGGTGAACATAAATTATCAAAATGCAAAGTTTAAGGCTGTTCACAAAATGAGTGAGCTCTGGAATATATGGTATCTGCTCCTTTCCAAGAGCCTCTGAGAAGGTTGGTCCAGGTGAGCAGCAGGGTGCCAGATGAGACCATAAATTTGGCTTTGGGGTGGGAAGATAAGAAGAACCCACTATCCTGAGAAATGGAGACAGCTCGAGGGGGGATGGTTGGCATGTTAGTGGCTGGCAGAAGAAAGGACGAGAAGCAGATGTAGTGACAAACCATAAGAGCCCAATTTACTATTTCTTAGTCATCTAACAAGCATCTAAACTATATAAATCATGTAGTGAATACAGGAACAGAGCCCCTAAGAGCTGTCTGTACCTGGGTGGCAGGACATAGTTAAGAGTTCCTTGGGCTGGAGAGATGGCTCTGCACTGACTGCTCTTCCAGAGGTCCTGAGTTCAATTCCCAGCATCTACATGGTGACTCACAACCATCTGTAATGGAATCCAATGCTCTCTTCTGGTGTGTCTGAAGACAGCCACAATGTACTCACATATAAAAAAATAATTATAAATAAATCTTTCTTTAAAAAAAGAGCCCCATGCCGGGCAGTGGTGGCGCACGCCTTTAATCCCAGCACTTGGGAGGCAGAGGCAGGCGGATTTCTGAGTTCGAGGCCAGCCTGGTCTACAGAGTGAGTTCCAGGACAGCCAGGGCTACACAGAGAAACCCTGTCTAGAAAAACCAAAAATAAATAAATAAATAAATAAATAAATAAATAAATAAATAAATAAAATAAAAAATAAAAAAAGAGTCCCTTGGGGCTAGAGAGATGGCTCAGTTGTTAAGAGCACTGGCTACTGTTCCATAGGACCCAGGTTCAATTCCCAGCACCCACATGACAGCTCACAATTGTAACTCCTGTTTCAGGGGATCCAACTCTCACACACGCAGGCAAAACACCAACATACAAAAAAATGAGGAGGGAGAGGAGTTGTTCCTTTGGGCCTGTATCGTTTGGGATCCAGGACTGTCTTGGACACTGTGGTACTCCCCACAAGAATCCAAGAACTACCCACTTTTGTGTGTGTGCACGCGATTAGAACTGACAGGCTTGGGAGAATGGTCACAGAGAAGTTGGGTATGAGAACAGATTGTGCCCACAGTCCCTAGATGGTGCACAAAGGTCTGCTAGAGGCTTGGGCAAATTGAGGAAGCATACTGCTTACATGTGGCTCCAGATAATAGGTCTGGATACCAGTCCAATACATCGCTTCTGAAAACTAGTCCCTGGGCAAGATGTTCAGCAAACAGTATCATTCGTGGAACTGGCTCCAAAGTCCGCGGTGTGTTTGGGAAAACACAACGGACAGCCATTAGAGGTGTGTTCTCTATGAGTGTTGGCCAGAAAGTAAGCGAGCCCAGTTCCTAATTTCGTGTTTTCTCCGTCTTGCCACCTGGCACTTCCCTGCCAGCTTCTTTGCCTTTCTCCATAAAACCCTTTGCAAAGACGCTCCACCTAGGTCCTAACCCCTTCGTGGAGCTTTTCTGGGAGTACGGCTGCCCCTACCCGGGCGAAAGCGTCACTGAGCACCTTCCCTTTTCACCCATGCGCGCAGAAGGGTGTCACCTGGGAACTCCAGGAGTTCCGCACCTGGAGAAGGGCGTGGGGCCGGCGCCTTTGAGCTGCAGCTCCCAGCGCTCGCCGGCCGCTGTGCACACCTCGCCCAGGTACATGGCAGCGCCATCGCCCAACTGCCCAGCGAACTGACCGAACTGGTGTCCACAGTAGCAGTGCGCGGCGGGCTCGGTGCCAGGCAGCAGCGCATTGCCGCTGAAGAAGAGCGCAGCTTCGGCCTCGACCTCGGCCTCCTCGCTGGCCTCGAGCCCCAGCAGCGCTAGTGCGGGCTCCGACAGCGCCACTAGGCGCGGTCGCCGCAGCGGGGCCGGCCGTGCACGGCTGAAGCAGGCTCCGGGCACCGGCCGCGGGGTAGACAGGGAGTCCTCCGGCCCGGGCGGCGGCGTCTCAACGGGCAGCGCACGCAGAGCGCGGTTGTCGAAGCGCAGTCCCGCCAGCCAACGCGGCGTGGGCTCCATGGCTGCAGCCCAGGCGGACCAGGTCGCGGACGACGGAAGCGCGAGGCCGACGACACACTGTAGCCGGGTTCGGATAACCGCGAGCGAGGCCCGGAACGCGGCCCTGAAAGAGGCCATTCGCCGCGTCGCCGGAAGTCCGCTAGCTCCGACCGGAAGTCTATCCCCGCCCAATTAAGGGTAGGTGGGAGGCACGCCCAGAAGCTTGGTTCTGATTGGTTGCCTCTCGTTTGTCCACTTCTGGGCTCCGAGAAAGATGCTCTTTAACTTCTGGCCAGCAGAGCCCCGAAGCTCTCACACGGGTGACATATGCCAGACTGGACTACTCCAAGTGTGCTCCCAGGCTGAGTGATGTCCCTAAAAAACCACCAGGGTCCCTCCAACTAGTGGTGAAGCCAAGATCATTCCAGGCTCCCCTGGGTGCTGTGGATTTGACTGGTTATGTCCATCACATGCATAAAAACAGAAATGGAATCTTTGACTTTTATTCAGACAGCCAACAATCTAAGACAGTAAGTTTAGCATCCTAAAGATGTGTCTTTCATCTCATCTTTATCCGGTCGATTATATAGATAAGTAAACAAAGGCAGTCAGTCATTTCAAAGTTTAGTCTTGCAATTCTGGTCAATCTTGTCTAAGATTTATGGTGTTGATGCTTTTTTCTCCATCATCTGTCTGTAGCAGGGTTTGCAAACACCAAGAACCCGAGACATTGCATTCTTCCTGAGTCAGCTGTTTGGATGGCTTCTATGCTTAATTCAGAGTACACTATTAACGTGTGCATATAGATTCCTTTTTACAATAAAGTACAAATATGTTCTTATAATGTGGAATATGTAGTGCCCTGCCATTAGGACAATTTTTTCTCATTTGTTCTGCCCAGAGAAGGGACAGAAATCCTGGCAATGTTCCTGGGATCTGTGGGCCAGGTGGAATTGGCCACCTAAGACTTAATACAGGAATAATTTGGGTCAGCAATAGTACCAACGCAAGGGCAAAACAGAGATTGGACAATGGTTCCAGCCGGGGTTCTAAGCCTACCTGAAACCTGGTTCTGCATGTATGCTAGGTCCTCTGCCCTCAAGTGCTTCTCTATTGGTGCCTCAAGTCATTTTTTCCTTGCACACAGCACCTTTCTCTGAAGTGATAATATTTCCTTAACTCTCTATTCTGTGTCGGTCACTTGCAATGTAGGTGGCTATGAATCTTTTTTTTTTTTTTTTTTTTTTTGGTTTTTTCGAGACAGGGTTTCTCTGTGTAGCCCTGACTGTCCTGGAACTCACTCTGTAGACCAGGCTGACCTCGAACTCAGAAATCCACTTGCCTCTGCCTCCCGAGTGCATGCCTTTGATCCCAGCAGGGAGGTGGATCTGAGTTCAAGGCCAGCCTGGTCTACAGGAGTTCCAGGACAGCCAGGGTTACATAGAGAAACTGTCTCAACAAAACAAAAACTGAACAAACAAGAAAACCTAAAACACTGCCCACCACAGAACAAACACAAAAAACCTGCAATGAGCCTAAGTGTGCCCCTGGAGCTGTGTGATCACCATCAAATCCCCTATTCTCTGCATGGGAGGCGAGAGGTTGGGTATGTTTTTCTCTGACAGCAGCCTGTAGCACCTTAGCCCTGGCCAGAGCATGTGTGTTCTTCCTGCTGCCACTAAGACAGACATCACTGACTATCTTGAGGGTCTGCCTTGCTCTGGCCTGGCAATGATATACCAACTGTTTCAGCCTAATGCTCCTAACACAGACATAACAACCTACCTTGAGGATATTCTGATCCACTCCTATGTTCCTCCCCCTCCCACTGCCGGGCAGTAAAGTGTGAACCAGAGGGTGTACAGGTGCTGAGCACAGGTATGGCTCACCTTGGCTGGCACACAGATAACTTTGCTAGGCACTAGTGAGCACCAGGGTCCAGCCTGTATGTTTGGCTGAGGTGGGTAGTATGTCCCCTGGGATGCAGGAGTACCCCCAGCATCCTGCAGACCTGAGGACAGATGACAAAAGAGGAAGCCAGTCCCCAATCACCTGAGTCCCATTTCCATACACTTCACAAAGCGGGAGCTTCCAAAATTAAAATTTATTTTTTTCTAGGGAATGAATCCACGAGTGTGAGACAGAAGTACACAGCCCAACCAGCCCTGTATCCCCTGCCCAGCTCAGTGTTTCACCTGATTTGGCAGTCAACACAAGGACAATCAATGTGGTCTTGGTCTGGCCAGGCTGTGCAGTATGCCAGGAGCCACAGCCTGTACACATGAATGGCTGGGTGCACACAAACCAACCATGGCCCTAGATTCGTGGTCCATAGTGGATGCTTACTGTCCTCAGCGCAGTTTGGGCACCCTGCCTAATGCAATCAGGCCAAGGCTCTGCCAGCACCAAGGGCAGCCTTGCAGGTTCCTATCTGAGACAGCCCCATACCACTCTGGGCTGTGGTGGAGTCTAGCAGGGGCTGGCCTGGACCCCAAGCCGACTCTCTGACATACACTGCCCACTCAGGGCACACAGACACAAATAAAATGATGACTTCTTTGTCCTCACTGGATTTAAGGCTTGTATTTCCTGATAGTTGCTTCAGTTTGTTTTCTCTTTGATGTCAAAATTACCTGAGTAAAAAACTTTTTGACATTAAAAAAAACAAAACAGAAAACAAAAACCCACAAAACCAAACCACACTCTCTGCAGGCAGAGATGCAGCCGACAATGCCACATGCATGTTCAGGCCAGGCAAAGGCCCTATACACCCAGGAAGGAGGTGCATGGACACCCAGCTCCCCAAACTCACCGGCCCCATAACCACAGTGAGATGCACTCAGGGCCAGATGCTCCTGCTGGCCAGAGCACAAGGCACAGTGAGGTAGGGAGAGCAACAGCTTGTCAGACCCACCTGGGGTTAAGGGTGGGGTGCCTTAGTGCCCCCTCAGCGTCTGGTCCTTTTGGAACTGCCGCTGGGTCTTGACACTGTGGATGGCCCTGATGCCCATAGGTGGCCCTACAGTGTGTGTGTGTGGGCTGCTGGGAAGCCTGAGCTCAGTCAGTTAAATATTCTTTATTTGGGTGGGCTGGGCATGGGGAAGGCAGGGAGAGCCTGGCCTAGGCCCCCATAGGGGGCTGCTTGGATGCATCTATACCCGGGGACGTCCCCAGGCAGGTGGTGCCAGCTCCTCGGGAGCACCAGACGTGATGCAGGCAGAGGAGTAGAGCCGCCGGGTGCAGTCTCTTCCTTGCACAGTCCTCTTATCGACTTGGCCGGGCTTCGCTCACCCTCTGGAGGCAGAACTGCGCAGCAGGCAGTGATAGGACCAGGTTCATGGTTCGACGGCCCATCCAGTACAGGCTGTAGCCCAGTAGACCAAAGAAGGCAGCCTTCACAGCCACCCGGGACACTCTGCCTGAGATGGATGGTGGGGGAACTCTGTGGAAGGGAGAGACATGGTAGGCCTAGCTGGAACGTGTAATCCCAAGGTCTTCCCACGTATGGGTCACCACGTGCAGGTACAGGGATTGGGGGTGAGGTGGGGAGGCACTCACGTCATGATCTCCTGGATGTTGAGGTCGGTACTCCAGTTCTTCTCAATGCCCGGCACATGACCCATGCCAACAACACCCACAACCACAGATGGGACACACTTCCTGGGCTCAGCTGTCAGGGGAAGGCAAAAATCAGTGGCAGGCATAGGAAACAGTATTTTTGGGAATTCCCACCCTGATCTGTCCATCACCATCAGAGGCTCGGGGAAGCTCAAGGCGCCGTGCGGCCTGCCGCAGCATATAGGTCAGATAGACATCACGCTCTGAGACAATGGTTCGATGCAAGTCAGGAAACTCCCCAATCATCTCTGCCATCATCTGCTCCAACAGGTCCTTCTGCTTGCAGCGCTCCACATCGTCCTTGCTGAGGGCAGAGGGCATGCTGCTAGCTTGGTGTGTGTGTGTGTGGTGAACAGAGACTTGGTGGCAGACCATAGGGATGGAGACATGGGAAGTTCTGTGTTGTTGACTCGGGGAAGGGACCACAGCACTGTGTTTAGAGTTTATGGTGGGAGACCAACAGGAAGCATTCGAGGAGCCCGGGTCAGAACATACAGCAGGTATAGGTGTGGAATGTGCCATGGACAGGCTAGGGAGGCTGTCCTACCTGATTGGGTCTGACAGGAAGCATAGGCCCCAGGCCAGCTTGACTTTCTGCCAGAAGGAGAGTGCAGCAATGGCTCTCTTAAAGGTGACTGGGATTGGTCGGTCACCCAAGTGGAATTTGCAGAATGGTACCTTGCTGGCCTAAGGAAGAGGCTGAGTATTAGGACTTATGATGCCATGGGTGGATCCCACCAGCCCCTACCAATGTGTCCACAAATCCCCTCAGCCATGCCTAGTACCCACCTCCTTGAAGGCCTCCCTGAACTCGCCACCAGGGGCCATGCCCAGCTGCTCGGTGATGTGAGCAGACACCTTCAGCAGCAACATCTGCATGAGTCCAGACATGAGCCCATTCTGCAGGAAGAGGAACCATGTCAGCTACATTGCACAGAGTGAGCAAGGCAAGGCAGTATGCTAACAGCAGGCACCCTTGAGCCAGGCCTCAACCCATGACTGTTCTCAGGCTCCTTCCAGCGGCAAGGGGCAGGGCATACTAGTACATGAAGAGGGTCGCAACAGCAAGTTATCTTGGTCTCAAGAATCATTCAAATGGGTTTCCTCAGAAAACCAGTTCTCCTTATAGGGTGGTCAAAGCTGTTAAGAAGGGGCTACCTGCTGGGGGCACCTGACTAGGCAGCTGAGGCTCAGGCTGATGCTGAGCAAACAGACTGGAGTCCGACCTAACAGGGAGCTTCAGGACTTGCCACATCCATCTGTGGAGAGCGACATGGGTGCCTAACATCTACAGTGGCCGCAGCACCAGCTACCTCTGGTCTGGCCAGGCTGGATGGACCCTGAGGTATGGATCTGTGCTGAAAACCCACCCTACATGGCTGATACAGCTGGCATGGGCCAGCTTAGGAAGGGTCACCCCATAAGCTGCTGGGCGGACTGTCTACTCTGTACCTTCTCAGGAAGGTCTGGCTCTCAAATCATTAAAGTGCCCTTTGAGACCTGGTGATAATTTACCCAATAGAAATGTCCTTACTTACCTGACTTGGGAGGACAGATTGCAAAGCCTAGGCTGACCATGAGACTTACATGGGGCAGAGGTCCTATTTCTTTTTTAAATATTGCCTGTTTTTTTAAAATGTAGCACTGGCTGGCTTGGAACTTGCTTAGAAGACCAGGCTACCCTTGAACTCAGAGATCCACCTGTCACTGCCACCCAAGTGCTGAGATAAAAGGTGTGTGCCACCACACTTGGCTTATGGGGGCACCTGCTGGGGGCACCTGACTAGGCAGCTGAGGCTCAGGCAGTACCAGTAACTGACTACTGTAGGAACTAGAGCTGATGAGGTCATCTGTGTCCACATGGCCAACCCACAATAAAAACTGGACACCAGTGGCCTCCTGGTGGACAGCACTGTGGATGTTGTCACACACAGTTGCTGGGAGGACTCAGTGCCATTGGAGACTCCGTAAGGAAATGAGGGCAGCAGGTGCCAGCCTCTCCCTTTGCTGACCTTTACCTTGCCCTTACAGATGGGCCCAGAAATGAGCACATGGCTTGGCCAGTTGTGCGGCTCTTTTTCCAGTAGAGTATGGACCCTGTTTTGAGGAGGGTGTAGGTGGGATTAGGGGACAGGGACAAGGGCAACACATGACTGGTGTTAAAATCACACCTGATGGAATGGTGACTTTCTTTTACTGGGTATCCCAGTAAATGGTTTATGGTCACATCCCTCATGTGGGAGATCCCAGGGTGGAAGTGCTCAGCATGTCTGGGGATACTCACGCGAGACTTTAACACTTGCTTCCTTCAAAAAAGGAAGCATGCTGCAGCTGAGGCCAGACACACCTGATGGCCTCTGAACACTAATACCACAATGATGTGCTCCTACATGCTGCTTCTCCTAGCCCAGCAGGGCTGGGGCAACATGGAAGGCAAGAGTTATACAGCAATGTGGTGGCCCAGACAATCCTCAGACCCAGCACTTCAGCTTAGCGGAGCACAGGTTTCAGCCCTGCCCTGTTCCTGCCTGGTAGCAGGACCTTATCTACTTCCTCTTCTAGCCTCTATCCTCTCCCGGGTGAGGGAGTGGGCTAGCATCCAGGCTGCTATGGCACTGACCAGAAGGTTGGCCCAGTGAGGAGCCTGTCATCAGCTCAGAGGAGACTCTGGGCTCTGAGTCTTGGCTCCTCTACAGAGAAAGGCAACAGCATCAGGCCCCCACGGCCCACCGCCCGCTCACATGCGCACCTGCCTGACAGCCTGCTGCAGCTTCTCCAGGCTGACCTCCTTGGCCTCTCGCAGCAGCGTCCTCTCATCCATCTTCAGCATGGACACACGGTACTGACAGAGCTCCACAACGACGACGTCAGGCTGCACCTCCCGGATAGTCTGTAAAGCAAGCACCTCACTCCAACAGACCCAGCCCACTGCTTCCCACACAGTTGTCCCACACTGGACAAGAAGCCACATCAGGGACAGCCAGTGCTAACAGCCTGTGTGGCTTCAGCAACAAATTCTAGAGAAAAGCAACTAAAGCAAGCTGTGTGATGCTTTACTTGCTAAAATGGAGGCTCTGAGTTGTGGAGCAGGGATCACTACTTATCATGCCTGGGGGACTCCAGAACTAGAAATGCCTGCTGAATAGTTCTTGCCTGGCTGCCCTGGCCTGTGCCCCTGAAGTACAGACTGGCAGAAGCATAGCAATAAAAGGGTTGGAGAGATGGCTCAGAGGTTTAGAGCACTGACTGCTCTTCCAGAGGTCCTGAGTTCAATTCCCAGCAGATGAGATCTGGTACCCTCTTCTGGCATGCAGGCATATATGCAGGCAGAACACTGTGTATATAATAAATAAATAAATCTGAAAAAAAAAAGTACACAGTGCTTACCTTCACTACGTCCCTCTTGCTATCATCACTGAAGTGAGCAGTGCCCACCACATACACCCTGCTCCCATCCTCGGCCACTAGCTGGGTCACAGTACGTGGAAGGTTGGGTCGTTCACGCCGTCGTTTCAGTTTCATCTCCAGGAGCAAGTTGAAGGCATCCACATCAGCTGCAACGACAGCCAGAGCTGGTGTGAGGGCTGACGCCAGGCCCTGCTGCCTATACACTAGTGACAGAGCCTTTCCAGGTAGGTGAGTCCCAGTGGACTCACTCTCTGGCGGGCAGTGCATTCCACAGAACTGGCTTATGCAGAGGACAGGTTACACATCTGTGTACCGATCACATCTGTGAACCGAGTACTATCTGAGAGGCCTCAGCAGGAGCTTTCTCGTCACCCTCAAGTAGACCCAAACTGTCACAGCAGAGAGCTGAGGACGGGGAACAGGGGTGACTAGTGCCCCTAGCAATGTCTCAGTCAGGTATGTGGCCAGACTTGGGCTCAAGCAGAGGCTCTGTGCAGGTGTGAGTTGTACTGAGGGCTCTTGCTGCCTTTATTCCCTCCCCGCAGCAGGGCAGGCCAGTGCAGGCCCCACCCCCTCCCTGGGCCCAGCACTGTGGCTATACCAAGTCCTGAAGGGAAACATACAGATGTTCTGAGGCTCTCCAGAAAGCACCCTTGGCACTGCTTCTGAGGCCCCTGATGTTACCATTGGCTCCATGTCAGCCTGCAGAGGGAGAGTTCAAGTAAGTGTCCAAACCATTGGGCCTCACCCCACAGGTCAGGCCCACTTCAGACCTGTGGTACCTCCTTAGCAAGCTCAAGAGGGCCATTTGCCTCAGGACTTTCCCATGGAGGTACTTCTTGCTGGACTCTAAAAAATCCTAAGTTAGGTAATGCAGAGAAGCAGCTAAAGGTCCAAGGGACCCACACTGGGACCCTCATCTTCCTTTGTGCAGCTGCAGATGGTGCTGGGTTGGGACAAAAGTTGTTTAGGAAGATGTTCCATTGGCCCCAGTTCCCCTTACCTCTTGAGCTGGCTTCTCCTCTCCCTCCATGGTAGACAGCAGCTTCCTGATTGATGTAGGATGCCTGAGAAGACAGAAACAGTCCTTACCTGGGGCCACAGGGCCAGGATCAGGGATTACTGTGACAATAGGACTAGGCCAGTCTTGAATGACCCTTAGGACAGGACCTCAGCGTTCCTGTCCCAGTATCATTGGCTGCCTCCTGGTATGTATGTGCTATTTGAGGCCTAGGGTCCTTTTGGAATGTGCCTGACTGCTGAGAGGCCATCAGCCTCCTTGAGCAACATTCAGATGGCTACGTGTAGGGGAAGTCTCTGGCACACGGGGGCTTCGGCCCACAACAGGTGCAAACATAGCAAAGCTAACCTGCACCTCTCTGAGGAGTTGTACTAACTCCTCTGGGGTTACTGTAGGACACAGCGCTGTAGCTGCTATCCCCATGGTAAAAAGCCACTTCAAGGAAACTCTCCATTCTTTTTATAACGATGGCCACAACCATTTGGCTATCAGCCAGATGGAAGAAGGCTAAGCAAGACAACAGTTAGTATCCTGAGGAGCCAAAGTTTTTCTAGTTTAAAAGACAAAGAAGCCTAACATGGAAGAAACTGTAGCAGAAACTTGACAAGGAATGGTACCCTGGTAACCAGCCCATGGCATTGTGGATCTTTACTGTGTCACTGGGAGCCCCAGGGTTCAGGCCAAGAGTACCAGATGGTGCAGAGGGAAGAGTACCACACTGTCCAAAGGGGGCAAAGGCAGCTTCACACTACGGTACAGCAAGATCAACAGATTTCATGTATCTGCCAATGATGAGACACTGCCTACCTGGCAGCCGTACACACACACACACACACACACACACACACACGTGCACAGATACACACACATGCATACACACATACAGACACACCAGCACACACACACGCAAACACACACATACACATGTGCACACATACGCACACATGCATACACATACACACTAGCACACACACACAAACATGTGTGCACATACACACGTGCACACACAGAGTCATGTATGTGTGTCTGTATGTGTGTTATATGCACATGTGTTTGGATGCCTGTGGAGGCCACAAGGGACAGATTACCCTGGAGCTGGAGTCACAGTGGTTGCGAGGTATCTGATATAAGTGTTGGAAACTGGACTTAGGTCCTGTGCAAGGGCAGCACAGTCATCTCTTCAGCCGTCCCAAGCTATATAGTCTTAGCAAAACCATGTCCAGACCTTTCAATTCCAGGCTGGTGGGTTTCATGAACTACAGAAGCCATCTCCTCAAACAAAATAAAATCATCAATTATAATGTACAAGTTACTTATAAACAATGTTATATTTGTTTTATATATGTTGCTGTAACAAAGATGTGTGTATGTGTGTGTGTGTGTATGTGTATGTGTGTATGTGCCCCAAATATGTAATTATTATACAGCCTACAGGAGCTGAGCAGTCAGGACAGGAACACTCAGCAGACACAATGGTCCCGACTGAAGAAAGCCCTTTAAAAATGACAAATCTGCTGGAAAAATCTGACCCCTGGGCATGGTAATTTTTTAAAAAATTATATTACTAAATGTGTATATTTGTGTGTCTGTGTGTGGTTTGTGTCCACAGGGGAGAAACACCCCGAAGCCAGAGTTGCAGGAGGTTGTACACCAGCAGAGATCAAACACCAGTCCTTCTAGAAGCAGTACACACAGGGAATGGCGGTGCACGCCTTTGATCCTAGTACTCAGGTGGATCTCTGAGTTTGAGGCCAGGGTGGTCTACACCGTGAGTTCTAGACACCCAGGGCTACACAGAGAAACCATCCTGAAAATTAAAAAAAAGGCGGGAGGTACAAGACCTCTAGGTTTTATAATGTTAAGGAACCAGAATATTTCACTTTTCCTTCAGCTACAGCAAGAAAGGATGATTCTGTTTTGATGTGTACTGAGGGATATGTGTTCTGGAAAGAGCTGTGTCAGAATGGGGGTGTGGTAAGATGACCCAGGGGACATTCTGGGTTCACTTAGACCCACCATTCTGTCTGCACACTTCTTACAACTTCCAGGCTCCTGCCTGCTCTGTGGCTCCTCTGCTCCTACTGTATAAATGTGACTTAGGGGTCTCTCTGGGTATAATCAAACCTCTAATGCTGTGTCCAATATGAAAAACGGGGGCAAATCCTAAGCACTATGAGTCTTCTACAAGAGGAACTGAGGCAGGGTCAGCATGCGCTCTCAGGGCAGCAGAAACCCTGAGATGGCCTCTGAAACCTTATGTTCCTGGCCCTATGGCTGGCTGTTACAGAGGCAAGCAGAGTTCACCATACTGCTCTGCCCTGGGGGCCCTCCTCCCTAGTCTGGAACCTGTCACAGCCTGGACATTTTATATAAAGGTCAGCACATCTGGGCACTGCCATGGCTGGCTCAGAGCCTATGCAGAGCCAAGTCAACAGTAAACACCCTGGCATCTGTGCATGGAGCTTCACCCTTCACCTTTCATTAGCAGAATTAAGTGCTTCAAAGAAACAGGAACAAGGAAGTGTGTGGGGAGGGCTCTGAAGAACCTGCCTTCCTGGACTGTATAGGGACGGTCCCTTCCACTCCATGGAACCCCAGTCAGGGGCAGGGAGGGTAACCCAAACAGCGACTAACAGTGAAAAAGGAGAGGATCACCCTTGGTCTGGCTAAACACACGCAAGCAAACCAGTATTACTAACGGCAGCATCAGGCTGCCAAAGCATGAGATGAAAACTTAAAACACCCTGTATAAGTGGGTGGGCCTATCAGAGGCTGCAGCATAGCCAGCAAATGGGAAAGAACCACGTCGGCTCTGCCTGCCCTGCCTGCCCTGCCCTTTAAGAGGTAGGGCTGCAGCAGGTTTGCAGTTTGCTTGGTAGATCTACCCTCCAAAGCTTGCCCAGGGTGCCTCTGAGCCTTTGAGGGGTATGGAGCACACCAAAGCTAGAACACTGGCTCCAGAGAGCCTTGGAGACTCCCTGGTCCACAGCAGGATTGGTCTCACCTCTGGTTGTGTGCTAGATGGAGGAGTCCACAGACTTGTCAGGAGACAAGCCCTGAGCCCTTGGATCATCAGACACACTGTCAGACACAGCCCCAGGGCCCCTTGTGGCTCCCAGCTCTGGGATACAGCCTCTCATCTAGAGCAGGGCCAGCTGGGAGGGGAGGTCATGCAAAGAAGGCTACTGACAGCCTCTACCCCACCCCTCAAGCCAGAAGTCTGTGATTTTGGGTACCTGGCACTATCAAATCTACAGATTTTCTGATCCTTTGGTTTCCTGCCTGTCAGATGTAATTTCATTAGGTTACTAATACCTCCTCACCCTGTCATCATTTCTGGCTGAGCAACTGAGACAGACCTCCACTTCCATATTCACCTAAGCATCTAGGCACTATACCTCCACAACATTTGCCATGTATCCTTCTCAGACATATTCAAGCCATAAGAAGTGTGTTCCTACTGCCCAACCTCCCCAGGGAACAAATCTTCACAAATCCCTAGGCATTAGCAGACAGTTTCCAGACCCATTCCTGGCCAAGACCACACTGTCAACTTTCATATCGTAAAGTCAGAGATCTGGGATTTCTGTCAACCAGCATTCCCTAATGAGCAGGACTGTAGGGATACTTTCCCAGGCCTGCTACCAACCAGGCACGATGCTTCCACATGCTAAACAACAGAACTTTTAGCATCTGCTAAATTTCTAGGGGAACTAGCCTCTGAAAATTCCCGGCAGTCTGTGGTTTTAAGAGGGAACGAGTTGGCTCAAAGAGCAGAAAAGGCCCATTCATGCCTGGGCTCACAAGGAGGTGCAGCCCTGGCATACTAGGTCAAAGTAACCAGAGAGGTTCGACATTGGATCCAGAGCCACGTCAGTCATGCTCCCCACCAACCCAGCCCCACAGCTGGGTCCTATTCATACTAAGTGTGTCTTACTCAAATTTATGTACTGAAAATATAAGGCTCAAAATAATTACATCAACATGCAGAGGTTTTAAGAGACAAATGAACTCAGGTGAGGCCATAAGGCAGGACCCATGATGGGATTGGTGTCCTTATAAGAGACACTAAGCAGCTATGAGGACACAAAGATAGGCAGAGCCTTCATCAGCAACCCAAAAGACTAGCATTCGGCCTAGGATTCCCAACCTCTAAAATTATACTATGAGGAATAAACGTTTAAGTTTCCCAATTCACAAAACCCTGCTACCACCCTGATCTGACACACCCATCGTGCTTTTCAATCTCTTAAAAAAACTGTTTCTCAGATGGTGAATAGCTGACCGCGACCAACTGGAAAACCTAGACAAGCCTACTCAGAAAGCCAAGACAGAAAGAAATGACAGGGTGTGCAAAAGCCCTGGCCTCCTCTTGTCCGTTTCTGGAAGCCTGGACACTGCAGAGCCGGGAAAACCTGCTCCAGCGGGACATATTTTACCTAAGTGTGGCAGATCTGAGGGCCGGAAGAGGAAACAAATTGGAGATGGAGAAGCCTAGGCAGTCCTCCTGGGACCAGGTTTCTGTCCACCTGGAGATTCCCTGTAGGAGCCTGCAGGCTCCTGGCTACCAGTCCACTCTGCCAGAGTCCTGCTGGCATCCTGCCCACAGTATCACGGCCACCGCAAGATGAGTCCTCCTAGGGAGTCAAGAGAGGGAGGCCCAGGGACAGCTGCGTCTCGCAAGACCAGCGGACCTACAGCCCCTCCGCTAGGGGAGCACGAAAGCTTGGAGACTGTCCCACTTCTAAAGAAGCTCTTGACGTCCCAGAGCCAGCGGAGCGCTTCTGAGCGTCCGGGTTCTTTCTGGGACTCCCGAGCCCAAGAAAATCTACCCCGACCTGGGTCAGCCCGACCCCGGTGAGATACGTGCCCCTGGTCTTCTCAGTCCCCACCTGCAGCCCGCGCCCTCCTGCACGCGCTGTCCAGGCGCGAGGAGCCCCAGCCCGCCCGGTCAGACCACGCGTACCGAGCGAGGCGGCGGCGCTCCTCAGCCGGCCTCCATGCGCGCGTCTCCGGGCTGACGGGGTGGGCCGGGGCGGGGCGGGGCGGCCGGACGGGCCGGACAGGCAGAGGGTGCGGGCCGCGCAGCATGCCGGGAAACACCTCCCAGGGCCGCGCGCGCGAGGCCCCGCCCCCGCCGGGGTCTAAGCGCAGGGCCCCGCCTACCAGCCCGACGCCCCCAGGTCCTAGAGAGCAACCGAGAGCACGCCGCGGGGTGCTGGCCTCACAGCCGAGTCAGTGCGACGGGGCTGCATTCTTTAAGCGTCCGCACGGTGGCCTGGAGTCTAGGGAACCGTCAGCGCACTGGACTGGGACAGAAACTAGCGATCGTATGAGGCGCCCTTCTGGTTTCCTTGGAGAATCGCATGCCAAATGGAGAGGCTCAAGGGCAGGACTAAGGAGGAAAAGCTGGCCTAGTCAGTCCCAGGCCATCAGGACCTCGCTACTTGTTTAGCTGCGTGTGACTGAGATCCCGGGAGACTGTGGGGTCTCTGGGTGGGCGGGGTCCCAGTGACAGCCTCGCAAATGCCCAATATCTTAACCCAGGCCTCAAACTCACCAGTTTCCTAGGGCACCTTAAGAGCTGAGCAGGGAATGAGGCCAGTTGGCCCACTCAGGCCAGGTCTCCAGGCTGCAGAGGGCTGCTGGTCCTCCTGCTCAAGGTTAGTGAGTGCATAAGAGGAGCCGGGTGAGCCCATAATGGACATGTCTCCATTTGAATACCCCAAGATAGGCTACTGTGGGACCCAGAGCAGGTCCTGGCACAGACCCTCCAAAGGGGAAGTAAGCTCTGCCTAGTTCCGAGCTGCCCCAACCAGCCCTTTCAGGTTCCAAAAGGAGAGGTTGCAATTCTGTCCCTGAGTTTTGGAGACCCTGCCTTTGACATTGTACCTCTGAATGCTCTCCTGGAAGTTGGCCACTGTGAGGAAGATAATTCTTCATGCACCAGGCAGGATTCCCTCCAGTAGTCTGTTACACAAGAGGCCCGCATGGAGGCTACTGGCAGGTATTTGCTGTCAGCATCTTCTTACAGTTTCCTGGTCCCCCAAAGGGCCTGGCCTCAAGGCAACCTCCGCCTTGCTTGCTCCTTAATGAAGCACAAGTTTGTTCTGGGGGTCTCTGATTCATCCCTGTTGCTCATTACTTTTATGTCTGTGTTCCATGGCCACTTCTCTTCGGGCCTCCTCAGCCACATTTATGCAGCTTAACAGAAGACAGGGGTGGGCTTAGATCGGAGATTGCCAGGCCCACTCTATACAATGTGTTCACAAAGCACAATGTGATTCCTTTCTTAGTACCTGTACTGTTTGGTTGATAGGCTAGTGTCAAGAAGGAGCCTGGGTTCTAGCTCTGGTTGGCCGGCAATGTTCTCCCTGAGCCTGTCCTTTTCCTGTGGGCAGACCATGGTACCACCTCTCCTGTTTGTCTAGGGTCCTGGTTCTCAACCATTTCAATGCTGTGGCCCTTTAATACAGTTCCTCATGCTGTGGTGACTCCTGGCCATATTCATAACTATTATGAATCATAATATCTGATAGGCAGGATATCTGATATGAGATACCCCATAGATTGAGGACTGCTGGCCTAGGGAAAGCAAGAATGCAGCAGAGGATGGGATGGCATTTGAAGTAGACCCTGAAGTGCCAGAATTCTATTTTGGCTAAGTGGCTGCTGGGGAGGCAGACGATGAAAACCAGAGCTGCCCTCTAACCTGCTGGTGTCTGCAGGAGCCAGAAATAGGAAATGGTGTCTGGAGGACATGTTCAGCCATGCTGGCATGAAACCACGGCAGGTCTCAGCTGGGAGAGACCAGGTCTCCCTGATATCTTAGGCTTGCTTTGGAGAAAAGCATGCCAGCTTGAGTTCTGCTTTCTAACAGCTGTTCCCAAGCCCGCTTTGTTCAAGCGGGTTCTGTTGTGCCACAGGATGAGTGGGTGACTTCTCATAGAGTTGGCCAGATGGAATGCACCTTTGTTCAGCAGAGCAGCTACTGGAGGGGCTTTTTGAGGTGAGCCATGCAGGGAGCCAATGAAGGTGAGGCTTGCAAAGAAAGGGTTCAACATGGCCAGAGGAGCCCAGAGTCCTTAGAAAGAGAAAGGAGCTATCTGAAGCCCTTGGGAATAAAGAGAGGGGAAGGAAGGCCTTCCTAGGTTCTTAGTCAGGGGTGTGGTAAGGAGAGGCCAGGTTTGAGAACAGCATAGACCATCCTGAAGGTCCCACAGAAGTAGAGCTGGGGTAGAGGCCAGAAAGAGAGCCCCAAGTTGGCAAGAGGCTCAGCTCAGGGATCAGAACTATGTTTCTTCAGGTCCCTGGCCATCTGCTTCCAGGAAGCTGAATGGCTCATGGAAACATGGAGCCAGAGGACACTTCTGAGGAGTAAGATGACAGTATGCCCAGTACCCACCGTGTTGCCTGCTTCTTCAGGACACTGACTTGAGCCCCTTCCCCAGAAGCAGTCCCTTGCAGGTCAACTCCACATGGAAATACAGTGTTGTTTGCTCAAGACCCCAACCTCTCCCACACAGGACTCTTCTGAGACGTCCCTCTAGGCTTTATCCAAGAACAGAGGTGAGAAGTGGCTGCTTTATTGGCTTCAGATCTCCCAAAGAGCCAGCCCCCTGGATCCAGTACGCCCAGCCTTTCCCATGTCTACTTCGGCTCTGTATAAGCTCCAGGACAGCACACGCACACACGCAGCCACTGTCTGGATAGTCTACGGTCAGTGGCACTTGGGAAACAGGACCTATGAAGAAAGTATAGCAGCTGGCCTTGGTACCATGCAGACCAGGGTCTGAGTGTCTCCCCCTCTGAGCCACGCCCCAGGGTGTTCCGGCTGAGCTCAAATTGTGGGGAGTGGGTATAATGCATGCAAGGGCAGATTATATACCACGCGTAGGAAGCGGATGGATATGTGAGCAGGGAGAGCCAGGGAATGGGAAAGAGGCCAGCACCCTGAGGTTTTGGGTTATTTTAGCTGCCATGTCTGCTCATCATCATGTAGGGGCCAATTTGTGGTTGTAGGCCATCGGGCCAGGGATTGTCTTCTCCAGGGAAGTGAGCAGCCTGGAGGCTGCCAGCTTTTCTCCCAGGGTTCCTTTGGGTCTCAGAAGTCCCTTCCTAGAATGTGTGGGAATGTTGAATGCGGCTTGGAATGCCAAAGGTAGTGTCCAGCGTCAGTTTAGGGTGTGCTTTCTGGGGACAACATGCCTTTTCTGTATTATATTATTTGGGGTTTTGGTTTGACTTTGAGACAGTCTTATTATGTAGCCCTGGCTAGTCTGGAACTAGTTATGTAAATGAGGCTGGTCTCTAACTTGTATATTTTCTTGTCTTTGCATCCCAAGTGCTATAAATGCTGTGATGTAACACCTGGCTATTTGCTATATTCTGATCCTCTGACCTGGAGTTTTGCCGGCTCTGGACAGGTGTTCTTCTTCTAAGGCAGGCTGCTCCGTAGAGCTGGCAGGTGACAGACATTATGTACAGTGCCCATCACTTCCCCTTCCCCACACTCTGTCTCATTTTCTACCTGCCCCAGTCACTCTAAGGCACAGATGTGAGTCCAGCAGCCATACTGGGTGATTCTCTGCTGCTCACCTGCCTGACCTGTTCCCTCCTGTGGAAGCCCATAGCTTTGTTCCCCCTGTCAGTGCCTCACCCTAGTGCTCCCCAGTGTGGCCCTGGGTGATGTGGGGTGTCTCCTCTATTATATGTGAACAATAAATGCCTTTCCTATGGCAGGAATCTGAGCTAGAGGTGTAATTCAGAGGAGAAACACCTGCCTAGCATATGCAGACTTCCTGAGACTTGTCCCCAGCATCCCCCAATGAAACCAACGACAGGGGTCTTGTGATCTGTCTTGAGCATAAGTGGATAATGACAAGACATTTTAAACAGTTAATAAAACCAGAATGTGGTCTCTGTACAGTCAGCATGTGCAGCATGCTTAGGCTCTGACCATGGTGGCAGCTGCTGCAGTGGAGGACATGGGAGCATTTTGTCTTAACCACCTCAGGGTTGTCCCATAGCTCGTTAAGGAGTTTTCAGGAGCCACAAGCCAGAGGCGGCTGCTCTGATCTCAGCTGAGCCCCTCCATTTTGATATACAGCCTCTGCCCCTGAATGTCTTTAAATTCCTGGCCTGGCTTCGTCAGCCACCTGTCTTCAAGGTGTCTCTTATTCAGACCCACAGGTTTACTTGTCCTGGCTTGCAGGACATGTAGCTCCACTGGGCCAGTTTTGTCTCAGTGAGTCCTGGGACTGAGGGCAAAGCCCTGCTGTGGACCTTCTGATGAACACAAGTGCATCCTGCCAAGAACTCTTCCTGGATCCTGCCAGCTCTGTGGTCCCTGGTAATAAACCTAATAGAGCCTCTGGCCATGCTATTTATGTGGTGGTTTGAAGAAGGACTAGATGTGGCCTTGTTAGAAAAGGTGTGTCACTGGGATGGGGTTTGAGATTCCAAAAGTCCATGCCAGACCTAGTCTCTCTGTCTCTCTCTGCTTCCTGCCTGCAGACCAGGATGTAGCTCTCAGCTAATGCTCCCGTGTCATGCCATGCCTGCCTGCCTGCCTGCCTGTCTGTCTGCTGCTGCTGTACTCCCTGCCATGTTGTTCTGGACACACTCTCTGAAACTACAGCCAATCCTCCAGTGAAATGTTTTCGTCTTTAAGTTGTCACAGTTTCTCTTCACAGCAATGCAACAGTAAGTGAATGACTATGCCCCCCACTCCCGAGAGCTCTCTAGATACTATGTCCTCCTACAGCCCCACATTTCAGTGGAGGCCTGATGTTCTTGCATCTTGGACTGCCTGGCCCTGCCCACTGTTTCCCAGTGCCCTCAAGAGATGCCCAGGCGTTGATGGGCGTTGCAGGCTGGGCACGAACCACCAGCACAGGGAGGCAGGGCCTCAAGGCACAGGGAGTTATCAGAATAGTATTTATTGATATGCTCAGTGCTACCTTGTTAATACTTCGTCACGTGGCGTGGCTGAGGTAATAGGGGCGGGGCCAGTGGGGTCTGGACTCCCATGGGAAGCGGTCCAGCCAGCAGCTGGGGACCAGGGAAGGGGAATGTGGTTATTGCGTTGTATTCTTTCCCGCATTTGCACCCTGGTGCCTACGTCTGCTCTCGCCCACCGCTCACATGGGTGCCTCTCACCCGCTCGCCTGCTCACTCGCACACTCACACATACTCAGGTTCACTCACAGCACGCTTGCACCCTGCTTGTTCGAAAGCTTACTTGAGCAGGGCACTGAGCCACTCTGGCAAACTCACTCAGGCAGGCAGGTGCTTGTACCCACACCTGCTTACTTGGCACTTTTACGCCCACCTCTGCTTAGGCCGCTCACACACATATCATCCTCTGTTTTAAATGCACCCTCATTCTCCTGATGATAAACAAGCTCGTCAATTACAGTAATCACAGGAAAAATAAAGTGTGTGTCAGGCTACGCAGAGAAAGTGCATGGTTGATTCGGACCTGGGGCAGCCCTCGGTTCCCTCACCCCGACCTGAAGGCATCAGGTCCCTCTGGAGGGGGCCAGGCCCTTAAGTGCGTGACCCCTGGGGTCTGTCCTGAGGCCAGTGCCACTTCCCCAGCACCCTCCTCATTTACCCTAGGCTGGGCCCAACTGGGTGTGCTGAGTTGTGTCAGTCCACAACAAAACCCACTAAAAAAATAAACTCTTCATCTTGGGGCCCAGCACACTGTGGGGGCACCTGATGCTGGGGTGAGTACCCTCTCCCACCTTGCGCTCAAGTCTCAGCCTACACTTGTGGGTGCCATGGTGAGCCAGGTGGAAGGGGTGCTGGGCCCCGTGGCATGCAGACAGGAGGCTGGGGGATGTGGGCAGTACCTGGTGAGCAGAGTTCAGATCTACTCAAGCCTAGGCTCAGTTGGGCCATCCCTGGCCCATGCAGAGTTTGTGGTGGCCTGGGAGGCCCTGCCCCTCAAAACTCCACAGTACTCACAACTGTTCTTGGCTCCTCGAAGGTGGCGATGAGGATCTGCTGAGGTGGGGGTATGCTGAGGAGGTCGCCCATGTCTGAGGGTGCACAGGGGCCTCCTTCCTCCTCTTCCCGGGCCTCATACAGAGTGCTGATGTGGAGCAGGGGGTGAGTGGCGTTTCGGCTCAGGATGGTGAGGGGGTCAGCCTTGCCCAGGCTGCCTGGTGACAGGGAAGCAGCAGCAGGGGCCGTGGGGGGTGAGCAGACATGGAATGGGCCCCCAGATGGAAGCCCTGGCAGGGCAGGCTCTGTGGGGTATGGGATTTCCTTCTCGGGGAGCGGAGCATCTGAAAACAGGCAGGAACACAGGCATTTCACAATCCAGCTCACTCAGTGCTACCGCCCTCCCGGTGCCACCCAAGGGCACCCACCGGGCCCCTAACTTCCATGGACGGCAGGCACCCTTGCATTTAGCAGCCTGCTTGGCTAAGTCTAACTCCCCAGGAACAGCAATACTGTTTGCTGAATTTCCCCTCAGTGGCTCACGTCTGCCTGAAGCCCTTATTGACCAAAGGAGGTATGTTTCCTGGTGGCTGCAGTCCTGTCTTTCTCCTCATCCTCTGCCTGGAGTGGTCCAGACTCCTGTGAGGTCTGCCCCTCACTTTAGAAGCAACCCATCTCTCTGCTACCTCTGCTGTGACCAAGCTAGTTAGCCTGGTCGCCACAAAATCTATGCTGTTCTTTGGTGCTTTCCCTCTTTGTGCCCTAGAGGCGGGGACTGTCAGTTTCCTGCTCGGGGCTCCCTGGGAATCTACATCCTTCTCCGTCCCCCACCTGCCTGGCTCCCTACCTTTGGTGGGTGCTGCAGCCAGGCCCAGCCCACATTCCTCTGTCTGGGACAGGAAGCCACCTTCCTGGCTCCGGGAGGCTGGTAGGGCAGGGGGTACTGTCTCAGTCTTGGCCTTCTTGGTACCTAGGATATAGGGGTGCACGTCCAAGGAGAAATGACGGGTATGCTTTTTCTCAGAGGCAGCAGGCGGGGCAGAGGAGGGGCCTGGATCGCCTCCACTACCCTTGTAGTGGTGGGCAGCCCTGGCACCAGCGTCCAGCAGCGGGGCAATAAGCGTGTCTGTGGCTGTCTTCCTGCGCACAGGCTTGGGCTTCTCAGTCTTGCTGTTCTCCACGCGCATAATGGCCAGTTGCTCCTTGAAGGGCTGTGGCAGCGGGTTGCTGGTGGGGATCCACTTCATTTTCTTCCGGGGCCGCTTGACCACGGGTGGCTCAGCAGAGCCGTCAGGTTCTGCAGGATTGATGCTGGGGTCCACGGTCTGGATGCCCGAGTCTCGCACAGTGGGCGTGGCGTCGTGGTTAGATTGAGCCAAGGCAGCCAGAAGCTGCCGCACCACGTTGTCATACATGAGGTCGCTCTCATTGGTGATGAAGTCCAGCCGATTAAGCGACTTGATGTGGTCGCGGTTCTCGTTACAGAACATGGCCAGGATGTTGATGTCGCAGAACTGCGAGCGGCGCCACTGCCTGCGCGTCTTGATACCCACCTTGTGTAGTTTGTCAAAAATGAAGTTGCTCTTGCGGAAGATGAAGAGGTGGATGAGGTTGACTAGGATGATGAGGTTCATGAAGCAGAGCAAGACTATGTCCACGCCTGCAATGATCCGCTGCAGCTGCACGGAGGGCAGCTTACAGCTGACGCGCACCGTGGGCCCAGCGCTACCCGCCGGCCCGTCAGGCGAGGCGCCCAGGGCACAGGTGAACTCATTCTGCTTCTGAGTGGCGTAGTATGTGCACAGGTAGGAGATGGGCACCACGCTGAGCAGCAGGATCAGCACGTGCCGTGCCAAGTACAGCTTGGCCAGGAAGTTGCTGCGGCCCCGACGCTCCAGGTATTTCTCAAACAAATTCTGCTCAGGACTCTTCTCCTTCTCGGCGTTCTCAATGATCTCTCGCTTCTCACGCTCCGTGATGCCCGGCCCCTTGGACTGGATCTGCTTCTCAATCTTGGGGGCACGACCTTCCGCCGCTCGGTGGTAGCAGTTGTCGATCTCCTGAAGCAGGAAGTTGAGCTCGGAGGTGAGGCGTGTGGAGGCCAGAAACTCCCAGCCCAGCGCGGGGACATACATGATGGCGGCGAAGGCCAGCAGTGCGTAGGGCAGGAACTTGTGCTCAAACAGTGATGGCCAGAGGCTGGCATCCACGCCGGGCAGCGCATCCCGCAGCTCTGTCCAGCAGTAGCCACGGGCGTACAGCGCCTGGTCACGGGTGAAGTTGTGCGGAGTGTAACAGTAAATTGGTTCCTCTGAGGGTAGAGAGGAGACACGGGCTAGGGCAAGAGGTGGGACTAGCCTGAGGAAGACCAGGTCTTGGGATGAAGGGCATGGGATGGACTTGATCCCATCTCTGCTCAGATACCCTCCCTATGCAGGTGGCTGGGCTCTCATGTCCAGGGACTCTACAGCCCTTCGCATAGAGCTGCCTGCCTTATGCAGGGACTGCTCTTTCCCAAACGGACCCCTCCCCCTCTCAGGTCAGTTTTCCCTCCCCATGTCCTGACTACAGTGTTGTGTGTACGGTTCTGATCCTGAGTACCACTTACTAAGTGGCTAGTCAAGGGTTAAGACCTGAACATATGTGCTGAGGAACTGACCTATACATACTATTTATCTTGGTTTAGAAAAGCCGTAAGGACTGTATGTACAAGGACAAACCAAGGTCTAGAGAGGATCAAGATGGACCATGTGGGCAGCCAGGGTTCCTCTTCCAGCATCTCTCGTGGACCAAAATACCATCTCTGACTTTGCACTGCCAGGACTGTTGGCCTAGAGGCTCCTACCTGGTCAGAGGCAGTTAGTTAAAGAGGCCCAGATTCCAAGAAGAATCTGACTGTGACAGGTGTGAGGGGTCTCACAAGTCCCCCTGCCCTGGAGGAAGGGAAATGTGGGAACCCTGGATGCTGGTGTCAGGGAACGCTCACTGGCTGGCCACATCTGCCACTGACAATGAACAAAGGGCTTGCCTGCACTTGGCTTATGTGGGCACACATCCTGAAGCAAAGGTGGTCACACACACTTGTGCTGGGCCGTGCTCAGCCTTGCTTTGCAATCTTATGCTTTCAGTTTGTCTTCAGAAAACTTGGAGGCTCAAAGTCCCCCAGACTGGGTCACAGTCCCTAAGGACCAGGCCATGGTTTCCTATGGCATTAATCCAAGCCAACTCTGCCTTGTCATCTCCCCAATACTCAAGACTGGCTCCAGCCTTTCACCACAGTCTTGAGATCAGGAACAGGGTAGCTGGAAGACTAACATGAAAGTTTGAATATAAAATGTCCCCTATAGGCTTATGTGTTTGAACCTTTGGGCCCCAGCCGGTGGCACTGTTTTGGTAGGTTGTGGAATCTTTGAGAGGTGGGTTCTAGCTGGAAGCAGGAAACTTGGGAGGGCCCATATACACCTCAGTGTGAACAAGCCACACCAGGAGCCCTTGCATGGATGGAGCCACCCTGGACACATGCCTTCTCCCCATGCGGTATTCCCTGAAACGGTAAGGCAGACCAAATCCTTCCTCTGTGAGGTGGCTTCTGCTACAGCAACGAGAAAAGTAACCAACACAGACATCAGTCACAGTTGATGTCTTCAGGGCTCCAAGAGGCAGGGGACAGAGACCTCACTGCCTACATGTTCTTCTTGTGGTACCAGCATGGAGGGGTCCTGGCCCCATTCCAACTTAGCCTAGGACCTTGGTCACCATTTGGAGTATCTGCTCACAGTGGCTATGTGGCCACCGGTCTTCCTCATATGGCCCTGGGAGGGCATGGAGGGTCCCGGTGGAGGTGCGAGCGGGCTAGATAGAGGGGAGTGAGCCTTTACTTAGATGGTCAGGTACTGGGGCTTCCTGAAGTTGGGGCCATGTCCACCTGACAGCTGGGCACCTGGCCATGGCCAGGGGTGGAAGAGGAGGATAGGGATAGTCAGAGAAAGTGGGTCCCTTTAACCTGAGGTCCTGGAGGACAGGTGTCCAGGGCATGAGCTGGGCTCTGAGAAGAGCAAACAGGGGAAGCAAAGGAATCGGCTCTCTTGGTTAAAAAAAAAATGGAATTTTATTCTTTTTTTTTTTTTTTTTTTTGTCCTTACAGCTGATCCCTAAAGCCACAGAAGGGTAAGTAGTCTTCTCTCAGGAAAGTTGATTCCCACCCTGAATCAAGCCCATCCCTATATGCCCAGCCAAGCTGTAAACTGGGCAAGCAAGAGAGAAGAACCCCCATGCTCCCATGGGCACTTCCAGGGGGGCAACCTTCTCCTTGGTTGGGCTGCGTCTGCAGAGGCACGTGGTGCTTCTGATGGCATCGCAGACACCAAAGGATCTAGAGAAGGGCAGGTGTTCACGCATGGTTGGCTGCCATGGGGTGCTGAGTCTGTGCACTTATGCTGAGCCTGAACTGGGCAGGAAGGCAGGTACACAGACACTGGGTGCTCTGCCCAGACACAGTGGCTGCATGGAGCTCTCTGTCTGAGGCCCCTCTCTTGGAATTTCCCCAGGAGTGATGGGTTCTTGTCTAGTTAAGTACAGGGGCTCAAGGAGAAGGCGTGAAAGCTGGTCCATCTCAGTGCACACAGGGCTAGCTCTGCAGAGTGCTGTTGAACGGTTCTTCCCCCACAGGACAGTACTGTTTAGACCTGGGCTGCTGATCACCTTGCTGCTCATAGGTTCTAGCCAAGGAACCTATGAAGCTGAGACTGCCATCACAGTGGCAGGGGGGTCAATAGCAGTGGCCACAGGGCACTGCTGCAGCTTCCAGCTAGAGCAGGTGTGAATTGTAAAAGCACAGACCCCTAGGGTTTTTACGTGAAATTCTGCCCAGGACTGGGGCTGAACTTAAGCCCTAGACACAGCTCCAGCCCACTCCTTGGGTCCAGCTTACTTAAGCCTCTGCCACTTGTGGGAGAAAAAGCTTTCAAGGGGTTTCTGGTTCTGCTGAGGCTGTTGCCTCTGGCCAGCTCACATCTCTCGGCTCTCCTCACCCCAGGGCAGGTCCAAATCCTTCCCCAACTCCTTCGTGGTGGAATGACAGCTCCCACATCCTGACTTCTGGACCTTGTGACTGTTGCTTTGTGCCGTAAAAGCGACTCTGCAGCTGGGATTAAGGACTTTATGTGAGATGATCCTGGATTATCTGGGTGGGACAAGGGAACACAAGGGTCCCTTTCAAAGGAAGGCAGTGATGGATAGAGAAGGCCTGAGCCAAATGTCATGACGTAGCTGGTGGTGCACAAAGACTTGCCACTGGACGCCCCAGGAGGACCAGCCTGCCTATAGTTTACCCATCTTGCTGTCAGGCTTAGAGGCAAGCATCTTTATTTGTTGAGCTATCTTACCAGCTTTGTTTGTTTGCTTTTTGGCCTGTGAAAGGTGCTGGGGACCAACCCAGGACCGCTAGTATGCTAAGCAAGCGCTCTGCTGCCAAGCCACACCCTAGTCCTGAACACTGTTTAAAGCCAGAGTTTGTGCTAGTCTGTTCCAGCAGTGTGGGCAGATAACAGGTGGCCCTGGCTTCTTACAAGCTGCCTGTCTCATGTGTGCATGTGCGTGGGGGGTGCACTCCATCCCGAGTGGTATGGGTGGATGCTTCAGAGTTCTGCAGGCCTTGCAGGGGTGGGGACCCATACCTGGGACAGAAAGGGTTGACTTTCAGGGACCACAGGATAAAAGTAGCTGGGCTGGTATGTGAGTGCCTTCACTTCTCATAGACCCACCATAGAGATCTGCCCCGGGCGGGATGCCCAGGGCAAGGCCATCGGCCGGATGCAGGACCCACCTATGCTTTTCAGTATAGGGCACTTTGGTTTTCCTTCCTTAAGGAAGAAAGAGTGCTGAGAATGAGACACACACTGGGTAACACCCCACTTCTGTGAGCTAGACAGACGCTCACACCCAGGTGATATCCAGAAATACCCCCAAGTCTGTAGGACCTGATCATTTGACTATTTTAGGAAAAGTCGTGGCTGGCCTCCCAGTCTGGTCTGAGAGATCTGGTGGCTTTTTGCCTCTTGCCCCTTCCCCTTCTTCTGGCCTTTGTGTACTGACTCCCCATTCCTACCTCAGTGGTAGTGGTGGGGGTTCACAGCAGCCCTGGCTCCATCACCAGCCAGTCTCTAGACAGGAGTTGTCTGAGATTTTCTTGGGCCACTCTTAAACCTTGAGCTCTACCTCTCGCTCTGTTGGGTGGAGATCACCAGTGCTGGGCTCAGGGGTCGGGGAATGTAGCACGACCCACTATATTGAAGGCAGGCTCCTTCTACGAGAGTATCCACACAGCACCCTCTTCTGACATTCAGGATTGAATGCCCCTCCAGGCAAGACCCAGGTGTATGCAGAAAAAAATGGAGGGGCCATTGGTCACACTGGTCACTACTAGAAGTGGGGTGGTAGGCTTAAAACAGCAGATGTATACCTCAAGGTCTGGAGGCCAGAACAACAAAATCTTTCAGGTAGTTAGTCACCACTGAGGGTCCTGGATATGTCCCTGTCCTACCTTCTCCTGTGCTCTTACCAAGTGGTCCCGAAGAAATGATGGGGCCTTGGGAGAAGGAGCCATTAAGGGAGCACCCTTTCCCCACATCTGAGTCTCTCGTGTTTGGGGTCTCTGGATGCTTCTAGTTCTGTGGGACAAAAGGATGGTGAAAAGTCCCAAGGAGCTACTGGGCTGTCCTGAATCAAAGCCAAGAGAAGCACTCAGTGCTTCAGAATTGTACAGGAAGTCAGGAAGGGCAAAGGTTAGGAGGAAGACTGGTTGTTCCACTCCTCTATCCACCCAGCCAAGAGCAGGCTTACTGGTCAAGCACAAGGGCTTGTCCGTGCTGCGTAGGCCCTAGGACCCCTCCTCACACTTGTGGTTAGCCCAGTTCAGCAAGGGTAGGAGGGCTTAGGAAATGTGGGCCTGAGGTAGGTGTCACCTGCAGTTCTGTGGGAAAGCACAGGGGAGGCTGAAGCAGAAGGTCTAGGATCAGGGCTAATTTGGGGGACATCCTGGTGGTTCCAGGCCCAGTTGGATGCAGGGTGTTCAGAGGTCCCACAGGTGACAGGCTGGGCCAGCAGTGTCTGAGTGTAAGGATCATATCAAGGGGTCATTGAAGATGGCCCAGTCCATGTGTATACCTACCTCTGAAGCTGCCAATGCTGTCTGTCATAGATAGAGCTGTGTTCCCCCAAGTATTTGCTGTTGTCCTGGGCCTGTACTTGTGGACTGATAGAAACAGCCTTTGTAGGTGTAAATGAACTGAAACCAGACTGGGGTAGAATAATCCCACTTTACCATATACTTGTGACTCAAGGGAGGGACACAGACATGGGGAAATCCCCAACAGAGGACAGACACAGAGCTTGGGTGGTACAGTTATAGGCCAAGGAATACCAGGGAAGGTCTGCAGCTACCCCTCATTAGGAAGAAATGGCCTTTGGAGAGAACTCGGCCCTCCCTACACCTGGATTTTGGACTTCTGGCCCACCTTCTAGTAAGGTACATGTCTGTTGTAAGCCAGCTACCTCACTGCTGGTACTGTGATTAGCATGGCCCTTTACACACACCTGGGTGTGACTGAGTGTCAAAGGATGGACACCAGAACTTCCTCCACCTCTGGGATGGTGTTACGAAGTCTGAAGGATGCCTGCCCTCAGGATGGACATCTCTAGGTCCTGGAGTTTCCTGAAAGGTGAGGCACCTGTGGATGGTGGTGAAGAAGTGGGTATCAAAATACCTGTTCAGAGGGCAGAGCCACCTACACCTCCGGAGGAGCTCTGGAGCCTTTCTTCTGCTATGAAACCGGCACCTCCGGGCCACAAATTAGACTTGTGGTAAAGATACCTGAGTCCTTGCCTCAGCTCAGCTCCTGGTGGGGGATGTTATTTCCCATCTCTGTATGTCACCAGAAGCCAGCTCCCTAGTGCCTCTCACATCATGTCACCTTAGGCAGGGCCCACAGGTGCACCCACATGCTCCCTCATATAGCAGGCCCGGTCCTGTGGACCTGACACCTATTTACTCTACCCTGACCTGCCCTACCTTCTACCTACACTGCCTTTGCCAGTCAAGGGTGGCTTCTTGGGACATCATTGCTTGGTGTCCTCCAGGGCCAGCCCGTGTCTGGCCTCCTTTGTAGAAGACCTTTGGAAAGGGGTGCTTCAGAGTTCCTCAGGAGTACCCTCACTTCCCTACACTGTCGGCTCCAAGAATCCCATGCAGCATCGTGGGATGATTTTCACTATCCCTGAGCAATGCCCTCAACACCCATTCTTCTTTGGTCCTCATTTGGCTATTCCTTCAAGCTTCAACCCCCCCCCCCCCGCCCCGACATTCTACAACTCAAGACTCCACATCCCATTCATACCGATGGCCAGCAAGTGTAGGACAGGCCTGCTCTCCTCATGGCTTGAGGCTGAAGGAATGGAAGCCAAACAACAATAAAACAGAGGAGGGCTCTCAGGCGGCCCTGGCGCAACCCCTCATGCCAGACTGAGGTGGTGCCCAAGGTCTGTGATGAGACCTGCGGGCAGTGCCTCAACGCCTGGCCAGGTGGGTGCGGTCTAGCTGGAACTAGCTGCCTGGCGCTGAGAGCCAGCGCGCTCAGAGCGCTGGGCGCTGAACACCTGCGGACGCGCGCCCTGCCTCACCTGCGAAGTTCTTGGTGAAGACCAGGGTGACCAGCAGGATGGGTACCAGCACGGTGCCGATGGTGACCACGCGGTCGAACGGCAGTTCCAGCTTGAGCTGCAGCAGCAGCGCGGCCAGCGCGCCCGCCTTGTCGTCCTGCGAGCCAGGCAGGATCAGCTCCCTCAGCTTCTCGCCCGCCAGCAGCGCGGTCGCCATGTCCGCCGACTGCTCCAGGAGGTGGTGCATGGGGGGCGGGGGCGCGGCCCGGCGGGGTACGGGCGGGGGGCGCGGGCGGGGCCGCGCGCCAGAGAGGGCGGCGGGGGGCGATGGAGACCGAGGTCACGGAAGCGCGGGGAGCGGGGCGCTGGAAGAGGGATGTCAGCGAGGATGCGGCGGGGCTCGGGGGTCTGCCGCCCCACGAGAGGGGTCGAGCTGCCAGGGCGCCGGGCCGCCGCCGCCCCCGCCGTGCGCTGTAGCCGGCCCGCGCCCTGCGTCCCTCCCGGGGGCGGCGGCGGCTCTCCTGCCTGGGCCGCGCGGCCCGCTCCCGCCGGGGAGGGGGGCTGTTTACCTGCGGCAACTCCGCGGCGTGGCTCCGCCCCCAGCCCCCCCACCCTCCACGTAGCTGCGGCGTTGGCGATGACTTTGCAAAAAAAAAAAAAAAAAAAAAAAATGTTTTTTAAATGAAATGAACCGAGTTCATATTGACCATCCCTTGCATCAGGGTTGGGCCAAGCCCTGGTCCCCTGTAGCCCTGTGCACGGAAAAAGGCAGATCGCCCACTCTGGGGTCAGATCTTGTCTGGTAGCCAGAGGGTTCTAGTTCTACACCTCAGTGCTCTTGCTCCTCACTGGGACCTGGGCTCCACATAGGCGCAGAGGATGCCCTGTGAGGTGTTGCAGACAAGGGCAAGGAACCCTCTTTCCCAGGCTAGTGCACATTAATGCTGTGAGGCGTCCTCTCCAAAGCTCCCGGATGCCTCTTCACTGCAGCCATGTCCGGGACCCAGGAGCGCCCGGTTAAACGCTGTGATGGGACGCCAGCAGTGAGGATATGCTTGTTAACCCAGCATCACCACTACCTCACCCACTGTCAGCATTCATGGAGCCGAGTCAGCTCGTGGGGGCTTCTAGGATTGTCACCTGACCCCCCCGGGCCACCCACATGTTCTCTCCTCCCAGAAGCTACTGTACACAAACTTCTGTGACCGTGGCCTCCTGCAGGATCCCTTGGCTCAGTATCTCTCCATCATTGCCTTTCCTGGTGTGTCTGGAGTAGTAACTTCCTTCAATATCCATTAGCTATCTGAAAACATCTAAGACCAAAGCAAAACCTGAAGGGGCCGCTGTCCGCTCTGGTCTGACCCTTTCTGACACGTTCTTGCTTCCACAGATTTTTACCTTCACCCTACTCCCTGCGGTGGTGAACAGCCACTCACTCCCCATCCCTAGGATTCCTGGCTGCACTGAGACATGACAAGCCCTCACCCTAGGATTCCCAAAGCAGTCATCGGGAATAATACTTCCTACACTCTTCCTGGCTTCTCAGAAAGGCTATGCTGTTCACACTCCATCATCCCGCCTTAAGAGCCCCATACTTAGCCGGGCAGTGGTGGCGCACGCCTTTAATCCCAGCCCTTGGGAGGCAGAGGCAGATGGATTTCTGAGTTTGAGGCCAGCCTGGTCTACAGAGTGAGTTCCAGGACAGCCAGGGCTACACAGAGAAACCCTTCTCGAAAAACCAAAGCCAAAACCAAACCAAACCAAACCAAAAAACAAAAAACCTCAGGACTTACCTGTGCTCAGGAAGCATAACTTACTGAATTATGCTACCATATCTTTCTATTTTTTAATTAATAAAATTTCTTCAAATAAACAAAAACTAAACTTCTAAGTAAGGCATGAGGTCAACAAAAATTACAAATCTTGCTCCACTGCTAATGGGGTTGTGGTCACAGCCCATTCATCATGTGAAAATTATTTCAATCTTTTTGGATTTGTCTGCTTCTCTTGTCAGCAGTAACTATCATCCTTGTTAGATTGTTTTAAGTATTTCAATTAAGAATTTGCTGGGCAGTGGTGGCACATGCCTTTAATCCCAGCACTCGGGAGGCAGAGGCAGGTGGATTTCTGAGTTTGAGGCCAGCCTGGTCTACAGAGTGAGTTCCAGGACAGCCAGGGTTACACAGAGAAACCCTGTCTCGTAAAAACCAAAAAAAAAAAGCCCCATACTTTTTCTGTTTGCCCTTTGATTACTGACCATTTCCCAGTAGGTTATTTTTCTCTGCCCTGCAGGTGTGTCCCCCCACCCCCCAGCAAATGTTGTCCTCTTTGTTAACTATTTGTGCATGCCTCTCCATCCATCCACTCTGAGTGAAGAGTCTTATTCTTTTAAAAAAAAAATTGTGTATGGACGTACCACCAACTTGCAGTGGCCGCAGAGGCCAGAACTCCCTGGGACTGGGGTTACAGGCATTATAAGCCATTATATGGGTGCTGGTAATTGAACCCAGTTCCATGGAGTTTTTTCCAGTACCTATGGTCACCAACAGCACTCTACACCTTCAGTTCCAGAAGATTGGATCCTTCTGGCCTCTGCAGCACTGCACTCATGTGGTGCACATACATACATACAGGCACAATACCCATATACATAAAATAATAAAGACAAAAATAAAATAGAGTTGCCCAATAATGGGGCAGCAATGCCCCTGCTGGACACCAGAGGCTAATAGTAATAAAAAGTCTAGTATCAGGAACTGGTTACTTGTTTTAGGGTTGTTGGCCACTGAAATTCCCTAGATTTCAAAATATTACAGGCAAACAAAACATTACCATTGTTCTTGGCTACCCTCCAGAACTTGACAGTGAGACTCTACTGCTGAATATACCACAAACTTGAGTTATGGGACATGGAGAAACTAAGCAAGTCCTGACTGGAAGCTCCATTCCTCCTGGCTAACGTCCACACAGTCTTACAGCTGTCAATCCTGCAGGCTGTAACGATGATGACCGCTCTAGTATCCCACTGAAGCAATAGTGCCATAAACATCATCGGGGTGACCAACCATTTCTGATTGGATTTAAGTCCCACTCCACAAGATGATCCCACATTGTTGGGCCAAGAATCTATGGCTAGATAGGTCACAGGCTCTATGGAAGAACCCATTACTATTATTTTGCTAAATGAACATAGTATTAATTAATTGGATTATCTTTACACCCTTATCAGTGAACCTTCTATTTGTGGTAGGGAGTGATTAACAGAGACCCACAACTGGCCAAGAGCAGTGGCTCTGTCCCATCCCATCATTCCCACTTATGAACTGCCTTCCATTACAACAATTGACCACTTCAACCTGAGGCCAGGTGCTTGGGAGGGTCAGGAGCATCAGTAGCAAACTAAAGTTTCTGCATCAAGCATTTGTTTGGTTTCTTTGGCAAGAGCTCATTTACTTGTCTTTTGGGGCCATGGGTGATGAATGTGGAATTCCATTTGGGTACAGAACATAAAATATTTTCCAAAAAATTTAAGAAAATTCATATTTTCTTTCATACTGACCTACAAGCATAATATTTTACACTGGGGTTCAATCCATGGAGAGTAAAATGCAGGTTCAAGAGGGAAAAGCTCCATTTCTAGCTTTGGAGGATGTCCGTTTTAGAGGACAATGTTGGTGTCAAATGTTGGTGCATTTTCCTCTCGTGTGAGTGAGTTTGCTCTGTTTTGCTTTAGAATGGCAAAATTTACAACATGCTTGGAATGACATTGTAAGCCGCCTTTTTAAAAAGTTGAGAAACACAGGGCTAGAGAGATGGCTCAACAATCCATCACTGAACCAGCTGCTCTTCCAGAGGACCCAGGTTCAATTCCCAGTACTCACATGGCAGGTTCAAAAATGTAACTCCAGTTCCAAGTGATCTGATGATCTGACACATCCAGACAAAATGCAAATGCACATGAAATAAATATACTTTTTAAAAATGAGAAAGTGGGGCTGGCTGGAGAGACAGCTCAGTAATTAGGAACACTGGCTGCTCTTCCAGAAGAACCCGGTTTGCTTCCTAGAATCCACACGGCAGCCCACAATCAGCTGTAACTTCAGAGGATCATATACCATCTTCTGCAGTCCACTGACACTGTACATAAAACATCTCAACACAGAAGAATAAAATCAGCCAGGCAGTAGTGGCACACGCCTTTAATCCCAGCACTTGGGAGGCAGAGGCAGGCAGATTTCTGAGTTAGAGGCCAGCCTGGTCTACAGAGCGAGTTCCAGGACAGCCAGGGCTACACAGAGAAACCCAGTCTCGAAAAACCAAAAAAAAAAAAAAAAAAAAAAAAAAAAAAAAAAAAAAAAGAAAAATGTAGGCAATTAAAAGATAAGGAGACACATTTTTCATTTCTTCTAGGGGCTATGACCAAGTTTGAAGTCTGTCTCTGCCTACCTGGCTCAAGGCACAGCTGGTCCTTGTTTTGCAGGTGGCCACATGAGTCTGGACAGCATTGTCTCTAGAGCGGGGCCTTCTGTGGATTCTATTCCTGACTGGGATGCTGCCCATCCTGGCCCATCTTGCCTCTGCCTTTGATCCCACCATTCTCATGCTAGAGATTCCCTGAGGTATGTGCCCTATGCCTGTCTCACCTATAATTCAAGCTGGAGCAGATGTGTTAGCCCTGAGCTAGGCAGGTGCTTCTCGGTAGAAATGTGCTGAAGCCCATGGGTTCATGACTAAGCTTAGCTGGATACGAGGAAGATCCTGTCACTGATGGACTGTGATCTGACACTCCTGTCACTGGCCTCCTTCCTGGGACCTGCCCCTGCCCCACTTGCTCATACAGATAAAGCTAAGCCTCTCTGGGTGGCCACACTGCAACTGAGGTTTGACCCAGGGCAAAGGACCACACAGGTGTGAATAGGCCATCAGAGACCTGACAGCAATTAAGCTGCTCTCAATTTCACCCAAACAAAGCCCTCCCCAGACTCTCCATTCTCTACCTGAGGAAAGTGCCTTGGCCACTGTAGTTCCCAAGTGGTTAAGGCCCTTGAAATTTCCTTGAGGGGATTATCCCTTGGTCCTCATGTCTGTGCTCCAGCTAGCCAGGTCCAGGTGCAGGCTTTTAGAGCAAGAGGTGCTATGATGTCATAAGGGATCTCTCTGTGGAGATCTCTCCATGTTCCCAGGACCTCAGCATGAGCCCCATCAGTCCCATGGAAGGGTCCTTCTCTATGTAGTAGGGTGCTGCAGGTCCACAGGAGTGGGAAGACCCTCATCAGGGAGACACAGTCTTCACCTGCACAAGAGGGCTAAACCCCATGTTGCTCACCCTGGATTCTGAAAGGGCCAGCTTCCAAGTGTAGTTCTTTTGGCAGCAGGGCCTACAGTAGAGCATGGTGGAGCCACAGCACCTGTGCTGGCCTCTCCCCTAAGCTGGGAGAGGGAGCTTGGGGAAATTTTAGTTCTTTACTTAGTGCCTCTGAGCACAGACTTGCAAGTCCAGTTTGGTCCATCAAGGAGCCCATCTCACCCAACCTATGAAGGCTCTTAGAAGTTGGCATCTCCTTGAATTTAGGGACAGCCCAGGGAAGACAGGCAGGGCTCCAGTACAGGCCCTAACTGACTGCCCCTTCTAGAAATATGGGGTCTAGGTGGGCCTGGTTCCATTCAAGACTCCCCTCGGTCCCAGGCATTACAACACAGCCAGTGGGGGCTGTTCTCAGGTGAGAGGAGCTGGTGGCCTTTCCTGCTGTTTCACACACATCTGGATCAGGATAGAGTAGATGACAGTGGAACCAACTCTAAAGACTATAGCTAGTGGAGTGCAAAGGAAAGACACCCTTATCACTGACACTGGTGCATTCTGAGACAGAAAGGAGTCTGGGGCTTTGGAGTGTTTATTTGGGGGGAGGGTAGTGGCAGTGACTGCCCACTGGCAGAAACAAACTGTTATGAACCAAGGTCAGTACAAGGAAGCAGGAGCAGCTCAGCTGACTCAGCAGTCTCCCCTATACCAACATTCAGTCTTGAGACCAGGAAGCCACAAGAGTCACAGAAGACTGAAGCATGGCTGGACCTCATGGTCCATAGGGTGAGGCTCAGTGTCTCCCTGTTGCAGCTGCTGTGTATCCAACCGGCAGACTCTACTGTGTCCACAGATCCTGGCATGGCCATCTAGCCACAGCTTGCTCAGAGAAGTGAACACATGGAGTCACATTCTTTCCTCCACGGTGCTTTAACACAGGTGCTCTGTTTACCTGTTGAGGTAACACAAGGTAGAGTGGCATTGACCACTAAAATCTAGGACAGTGGTTGCTGCAGCCCAGGGGTCAGGAAGAGTCAAGAAAGCTTCCAGGCTGGTGCTGAGGCTTCAGTGGGTTTGGGTGCATGGAGTTTTGAGGGAGAACCAATAAAGGAGGGCTGGAGAATCCCACAGAGCCCACCTTTTAGGAGGTGGCAGGAGTGCTCACTTTTGGAGAGCCTGGAGTTCAGGAGGTAGATCACACCCTGTGTAGACACCATTGGAAACACTGTATTCTAGCAAGGCTCCAAAACAGGGATCCTGATGAAAACCAGAGACACAAGTGAGTGGCCCAGAGTCTCCGGGTGCCAGGTGCCCATGCTGGAGTTAAGAAGTCATTTCCTGAGACCTGTGTCCTTCCCTTCCCTTCCCACATCAAGACAGTGGCAGCCCAGTGTCCTGCAAACTCACTCTGACAAGCACATGAGGGTTTCCCAGAACAATCAGCAGTGCTTTGGGTCTTGTGATTGCAACATTAAATCTTTTTGAATTGGACAAGAAACCCAAAAAATAACGGTCATCTTCAAATCTATCTTCATTTGACCGCACCTAGGGACACAAAGATGAAGAAATATGGTATTTTAAGTGTTTTTCTTGATACTTGAAAACAGAAAGGTTAAGAAGCAACATGACCTTATTTATTTTTAAACGAGACAGGGCTAATAAATAGCACTATTCAGATAGGAAGACCCCCCCCCCCCCCAAGATGCTAACAGGTTGTGTTGGGTAGTAGAGTTTTAGATGGTGTTAATTTTTTTAAAAAAGATTTATTTATTTATTATATGTAAGTACATGTAGGTGTCTGATGGTGTTAATTTTCTCTTTTGCATCTGAGCTTTCTATCTGCAGTTAGCATGTCCTTGCAACGGATATATTTTAAAGATTAATAGGCAGTGGTGTGAGAGTGTGGCTGTCCTTGTGTAGTGGTCCAAAGGCCACTGTACTGGGGTCATCTTCTGACACCCACCCCTCTCTGCTCCCTAGCAGTCTTTTTTGTTTTTATTTATTTATTTTTATATTTATTTATTTATTTTTTTTGGTTTTTCGAGACAGGGTTTCTCTGTGTAGCCCTGGCTGTCCTGGAACTCACTCTGTAGACCAGGCTGGCCTCGAACTCAGAAATCCACCTGCCTCTGCCTCCCAAGTGCTGGGATTAAAGGCGTGCGCCACCACTGCCCAGCTCCCTAGCAGTCTTTATCTTTTTGTTTTGTTTTGAGGCAGGGTCTCACTATGTAGACCAGGCTGGCTTCAAACTCAAAGAGACCCGTTTACCTCTGCTTCCCACCACACCTGTCTTTCACCATCTTGCTCCTCTATGAACTAGCGATTTCTTCCTAGATCCTTTGTACTTGGGCTCCTGATCTTTGGGTTTTGTTAGACAAAGTGCTATCGTCAGCTCTTTTGGAAACACCTGAGTCTAGGAGAGTTTCCAGCCTGCAGTGCAGTCTGTTACACTGTGGACTGGGTTCTTTCATTTTATTTGAATATATCACTCACTCACTAAATAACCAGCAATTTCAAGCACATGCCAGCTGGCCGCAGAGAGAGCACTTACAGTGGAGATAACGATGACCAAGTACTCTTGTCCCTGGAACTCCTCGACTGAGCCAACCTTTATGTCAGTCAAGTCCACGTTTCGCAGAAGGATTTTTATTTTCTCCACCTTTAAAAGAGGTTAAAAGATTAAAAGTAACATTAAAAACATCAAGATTATCATTATAGTTAAACTAAATACTAGTATGCTGTACGCTTCCGGTCTCCCTTTCCCACTCTTATTTTGAGTACTTGGTCCACAGCTGGTAGCACTATTTTGGGAAGCTGTGCAACTTTTATAGAGAGTGGGCTCAGCAAGCAGGAGGAGGTCACCGAGGCTTCTCGAGGCCCTTCTAGCCCTGCTTCCTAGTCCTCTGTGATGTGAACAGTCTCTGCCACATGCTCTACTGTCATGGACTAAGGTACTCCACCATGTCCCCCCCACCGAGACGAATGAAGTGTTCTCAAGGTGACATAGGGACATAACAAAATCTGTGTGGGAGAAGTGTGGCCTTTGCTGCAGCTAAGCTTGACCCTGTCACTCAGGCCTTTGCAGCTGGTTTGCACAAGGAATTTAGGAGCATTTTGGAGCTGTGGATACAGAAGTGCTGTAAGCTTAATGGATGACTCTGCTGGGAGTCTGGAAGAACAGAATGCTACAATGTGAAGAGTTCCATCAACTAGGGACAAAAAATATAAGCCTATAGAGGGCATTCTCACGCAAACCACCTAGAGTCCCTAAAGCTCTCTGGCATATGATGCTTAGGGAGGCACGCAGGGACTGTGTGACCAGATGCAGAGCCCGGGACACCATTTGTCCGTTGTCCCACTGTCTGCTGTCTCACTGGTTTTGCCACAGTATGACCCACTGCTTCTGTAGCCTAAAGCTAGTGCAGCTCTGCTGTGGCTCAAACTCAGTCAAGAGTCCCAGTCTCCAGCAGTTTTGTTCTGATCTGTTTACCTTCCATCTCTAATTATTCAAACCTTCTCAGAGGTGGGAACATGCAGAGGATTTAAGAGGTAGTGTCCTGAGTTACGGCTGTTTGATCACGGTGATATACTCCATTCTCAGACTATACCTCTGCAGCTAGGGATGCTTGGTGCCAGCAATGTCCCAACGAGAGGAGGTTGGAGAATTCAGTCAGCTTTTCTGGCTCCTTCTGACAGTGCTACACAGAAGCAGCTGCTCCACTTTTGTGACAAGTTGACATTCGAGTAATGATTTTCAAACTTGTCTGGGTAATTCTTAGTTGTGAGCTCTTTCTCATGAATTTTTAAAATCCCAACTATTTCCCTAGACGTCTGTATTTTCTTTGGTAATATCTATTGATATGTCTTAACCGTTTGAGTTCAGCAAGTGTTGTTTGTTCATTTAAACACCTCACGTTATTTGCAGCATGCCCTCTCTCTGCCTTCTGCTTCTGGATCAAGATGTGAGCTTTTCTTGGCTTCTGTTCCATTACTGTGACTCTACCTATAACCACAGGCCCAATTGAACACTTTTCTTTTGTAAACTGTCTTGGTTTTGCCACAGCAAAATAAAAGTAACTAACACAGCACCTCACACCAGGCTCCAAGTACCTAGCCAGTTGTACCCCACAGAGGGTGAGATGCAGGACCAGGGCTGTGGAGATCAGTGTAGGAAGGGACTCGGGACTAACCTGGAGCTGCACTGGATGGGAATACTGGGGACTAGAGAAGAGATCCCTGGTGGGTCTCAGCCAACCTGGTTTCAGCAGATCTGACCATCGATGTGGACTTCATTGGCTTTTCTTGCCAAACAAGTGACATTTATCTAAAGAGTTCTATGTGCCTGTACATGCTACATTTTGATCTGAATATGGGGATAAAAATGTAGGATAGGGGAATGACAAGATAGCTCAGTGGCTAAAAGCACTGGCTATTCTTCTAGATGACCCTGGTTCAATTCCTAGCACCCACATGAAGGCTCAGAACCATGTGTAACTCCAGGCCCAGGACATCTGACACCCTATTCTGGGCTCCTTGAACACCAAAGAATCATATGGTACAAAAGACACATGTGTAGGCAAAATACTTGTATACATCAAAAAGCATAAAATAATGAAATGAAAATACTGAGGGCATTTTTAAAACGGCAGTCTGAAGGGCTATGGATGCAGCTCCGTGGTTCTGCCTTTGTCTACCGTGCACAAGGTCCTGTTTGATCCCCAGAACACAACCTCTTAGCATTAAAACCTCTTAGCATTTAAGCTTGGTTTAGTAGCATTTGGCAGACTGAGGCAGGATGATCATGAGCTTGAGGCTGACCTGTGCTACAAAATGAGTTCTGGGCCAGTCTGAGAGTCATGGAGAAATCCCATCTTTAGAAAACCAGAAGCTGGAGAGAGGGCTGGGGAGAAAGCAGTTAAGAGCATGGTGCTCTTCCCCAGGACCCAGAACTGACTCCCCGAAGCGACAAGTGGCTGAGGACTGGTTTCTGGGCACCTGAGGCGCTCTTCTAGTGCTCACAAACACTGCATGATGTGGTACACAGACACACATGCAGGCAACACACTCATATACATAAAATAAAAATCAATCTTTACACTGGGCAGTGGTGGCGCACGCCTTTAATCCCAGCACTTGGGAGGCAGAGGCAGGCGGATTTCTGAGTTTGAGGCCAGCCTGGTCTACAGAGTGAGTTCCAGGACAGCCAGGGCTACACAGAGAAACCCTGTCTCGAAACAACAACAACAACAAATCAATCTTTAAATAAACAAAAACTCCAAACACTAACAAAAGGAGTCTCTCAGACTACTAGACAGTCCCATGAAAATTAGTCAGAGAGACCCCCTAACTATCCTACTATGCTGAACAGCTGTGCAGTGACCAAGGTCAGTGTTGAAAGCCTGGAAAGTTCTGGTCAGCCTACAATCAGTGCAGTCTTGAGGACTGAGCTGAGCCTCAAGGATAGACTGATGGTATGTGGCACTGTGTCAGCCTGATGTCACATGAGCTGTTTCCTCCTGAATGTCTACTAGTATCCGTGAAGCGCTTTAGGTCCAAAGAAGATCTAGGCAAGATGGGACAAATGAATGGGGAGACAGACAAGTCTATTTCCACAAAGCAACCTTACAGTTGCACATTCAATGTTCTGGATAGATCACAGTCTGATACGTGTTAATGCTACTCAACTCTAAGTAAGAACAATGGAAGTCTGTACTGTGGTCTGTGGGGGCTCTTCCACCTGGCTGTCAATGTAACCTCAGAGGCAAGCAAGCATGGAGAACCAAGAGATCACTTAGGCTGGAAGGATGGCTCAGCTATTAAAAGCTAAGCTCATAACCGAAACCAAACCAACAAAACAAAAACAAGAAAATAAAGAGTTGCTCCCAGCACCTGAAGCTCTCTCTCTTGCTACAAAACCAAAACCAGACAACCCCCACCCCCACTCAACAACAACAAAAAGCCCTTCCACTCCTGGAGGTGGGGATGAACATGTTACTGGCTAAGGCTGTGGCCATGGCTGAGGAGCCACAAAAAAGCTTGGACTGAAGCAGCAGTTTGGGAAGACTTAAAGGCTTTTTTCCCCAGCATCTAATGAGATGATCACGTTTTTTGTTGTTGTTGGTTTTGTTTCTTCTGTCCACCCGCCCCCCATTTTTAGTTTGTTTATAGGGCAGATTACATTGACAGAGTTTTGTATGTTGAAACATTCCTGAATCTCTGGGATGAAGCCACTTGATCACAGTGGATCATCTTAGTGACGTGTTCTTGG
This sequence comes from Uromys caudimaculatus, assembly GCA_028551405.1. Classification (NCBI taxonomy): domain Eukaryota; kingdom Metazoa; phylum Chordata; class Mammalia; order Rodentia; family Muridae; genus Uromys; species Uromys caudimaculatus. The sequence continues at coordinate 13,725,701 of CM052718.1, forward strand.
TTTGCCAAGTATTTCTGCATCAATTGTTGATGAGAGAAATTGGTCTGTAATTCTCTTTCTTTGTTGAAGTTTTGTGTGGTTTGAGTATCATGGTGACTGTGGTCTCATAAAAATGAATTTGGCAATGTTCTTTCTGTTCCTATTTTTGTGGAATAATTTGAGGAGTACTGGTTCTAACTCTTCTTTAAAAGTCTGGTAGAATTCTGTGCTAAAACCGTCTGACCCTGGGCTTTTTTTGGCTGGGAGACTTTTTGAAATTAATCATTCCATTCATTTACATCTCAAATGATGTCCCACTTCCCAGTTACCCCTCCACAACCCCCCATCCTACAACCTCCCTCTCCTCCCTCCCTTGCCTCTATGAGGGTGCTCCCCCACCCACTCACCCTCTCCTGCCCCTCCCCTCCAGCATCCTACTAAGCTGGGGCATCAAACCTCCACAGGACCAAGGCCTTCCCTCCCACCACTGTTAGGCAAGGCCATCCTCTGCTACCTATGTATCTGGAGCCACGGACCCCTCCTTGTACACTCCTTGGTTGGTGGTCTAGTCCCTGGGAGCACTGGGTGGTCCAGCCAGCAGATGCTGTTCTTCCTATGGGGCTGCAATCTCCTCAGCTCCTCCAGTCCTTCTGGCAGCTCCCCCACCAGAGTCTCTGAACTCATTCTGATGGTTGGCTCCAAGCATCCACATCTGCACTGGTCAGTTGTGGCTGAACTGGTTGGGAGTCTTTTAATGACTACTTCTATTTCCTTAGGGGCTATAGGTCTATTTAAATTGTTTATTTGGTCTTGGATTAGCTTTGGTAAGTGATATTGATCAAGAAAATTGTCCATTTCTTTTAGATTTTTCCATTTTTGTGGAGTATAGGTTTTTGAAGTATGACCTAATGATTCTTTGGATTTCCTCAATGTCTGTTGTTATATCTCCCTTTTTGTTTCTGATTTTGTTAATCTGGATATTCTTTCTCTTTTAATTAGTTTGGTTAAGGGTTTGTCTATCTTGTTAATATTCTCAAAAAACCAATTCTTTTTCTTTGTATTGTTCTCTTTGTTTCTATTTTATTGATTTCAGCCCTCAGTTTGATTATTTCTGCTGTCTACTCGAGTGTGTTTGCTTCTTTTTGTTCTAGAACTTTCTGCTGTGCTGCTAAATTGCTAGTATGAGATCTCTCCAAATTTTTTTATGTAGGTACTTAGTATAATGAACTTTCCTCTCAGCACAGCTTTCATTGTGTCTCATAAGTTTGGGTATGTTGTATATTCATTTTCATTGAAGGAAGTCTTTAATTTCTTTATTTCTGCCTTGACCCAGTAGTCCCTCAGTAGAAAGCTGTTCAGTTTTCATGAGTTTGTAGGCTGTTATTCTGTTATTGAAGTCCATCTTTAATTCATGGTGGTCTGGTAGGATGCAAGGGGTTATTTTAATTTTCTTGTATCTGTTGAGACTTGCTTTGTGACTGAGTATGTGGTCAATTTTGGAGAAGGTTCTGTGAGATGCTGAGAAGGTACATTCCTTTGTGTTTCGCGGAAGTGTTCTATAGATGTCTGTTAAGTCCATTTGAGTCATCATGTATGTTAGCTCCCTTATTTCTCTCTTCTTTCTGGTTCGGTGACTTGTCCATTGGTGAGGATCAGGTACTGAGGTCTCCCATTACTGTGTGAGGTTTGATGAATTATTTAAACTTTAGTAATGTTTCTTTTCAAAATGTGGGTACCCTTGAGTTTGGGGTATAGATGTTCAGAACTGAGACATCATCTTGGTGGAATTTTTCCTTTGATGAATATGAAGTGTCCTTCCCCATCTCTATTGATTAATTTTGGTTGGAAGTCTGTTTTGTGAGATATGATAAATAGCTACACCAGCTTGCTTCTTAGGTCCATTTGCTTGGAAAATCTTCTTCCAACCTTTTACTCTGAGGTAGTGTCTATCTTTGATGCTGAGGTGTGTTTCTGGTATGCGGCAGAAGGATGGTTACTGTTTTTGCATCCATTCTGTAAGCCTGTCTTTTTATTGGGAATCAAGTCCATTGATGTTGAGAGATATTAATGATCAATGATTGTTAATTCCTGTTATTTTGTTGTTGCTATGTGTGTGTCTGTCTGTCTGTCTATCCTTCCCTTCTTTTGGTTTGCTGGTGTAAGATTGTTTATTTCCTGTGTTTTCATGGGTGTAGTTAATCTCCTTGGGCTGGAGTTTTCCCATATGGGTCTGACCTAGGTCCTCTGCATATATTATGGTTGTGTAGCTTGGTGTTCTAGTGGGCACAGGGGTATCTCTGACTCTTTTGCCATCTTTTGAGACCCTTTTCCTCTTACTGGGTTGCCTTATTCAGCCTTGATATGAGGGCTGTACCTACTCTTATTGTAACTTGATGTTTGGTTAATATCCCTGGGAGGTCTGCCCTTTTTTGAAGGGAAACAGAGGAATGAATCTAGGTTAGAGGGGAAGTGGGGGGGGGGGGCTGGGAGGATAGGAGGAAGGGGAACCTGCAGTCAGGATGTAATATATTAAAGAATAAAGAAAAAAGAAAAAAAACCCCACATGGCCTTGTTAGTCAGTTGCACTACAGCAATCAAGACGGAATTGATGCTGTGTTTCCAGAGCTGTGTGTGTGGCCATGGCCCCAGACTTACCAAGGAGGAAGGGCAGCCCAGAACCAATGGGCTGTGTGCTTGTAGTCAAGTTATTACTATCTCTGTGCCACCGGAAGTAAATACTCACTCTCACCTCTTGTTCCACTTCAGAAAAAAAGACTTATAACACATCAGCTCGCTTTCAACAAAGACTATTTGTTCTCAATTCCCTGTGCAAGGCAATTGTTCTATTCCAGCTTGGTGGATTGTACACTGTGGGGCAGAAACTCAACCACTGAAACTTGTGTTTGATATGGAAGACACCTCTACTCACAGCATAGCTTCAGAACAGGTAAATAAACATGGATAGTTTCAGGTTGTCACAATCTATAGAGAACTCTATAGGGTCAGCAATGCTGCCTTAATCCTATGTAGAAGGGTCACACTCAAAAATGTCAACAGCATTCATTACTTTTGAGAAATACTGGTTGAGGGCTGGGCTAGACAGGATTTCTTTCCTTCCTTCCATCTTTCTTTCCTTCCCTCCCCCCCTTCTTTCTTTCAACAGGGTCTCACTCTGTAGCCCAGACTGGTCTAGAAAGGAAATAAGCCAGACTAGTCTCTAACTAGCAGCAATCCTCCTTGCCTCAGTGTCCCAAATGCTGTTGCTAAAGATGGGAACTGTTATACCTACAAAGCTTTTTCATTATTGTTGTTGAGACAGGATCTTACTATATAGCCCTGGCTGGCCTTGTTCTCAGAGATTTTCCTGCTTTTCCTCCCAAGGGACAAAATACCAAGATGTCCCACAGATCCTTATGTAAATATTTATGATGTAATTATCTAGAATGTAAAAATAATGCTTAGCCCTGGCTACAGTAAGAGAGGTGGCTAGTCAGTACTGACCATGAGCTATACAAACTTTGCCAGTTTCTTATCTCTAGCATCACTCAAACATGATCCTGCTTTTGAAGATCTGCTGTTCAGAATGAGCTTGTCTCTGCCCTTCAGAAACCAAGGACCAAGGGCCACAGAGGCTGTGTATAACATGGTACAGTCCTGGTGGGCTTACCTGCTTCCGATAGGGTGTGATGACACCTATATCCTTGGAAGACACTTGACTGGAGACATTCCGGGCCAAGAGGCAACAGTAGCGCATGACCTGGACAGCCTCAGCTGGGCTGAACCATGATGGGCTTCTCCCTTCACGCGCCTCATTTCCCTGAGTTAGTGAGAAGATAAAGCGTCATTTACCCAGGAATGTTTATCAAGTAGGTTCTACGTGTTGTGGATTTGGTTTATTGTTTATATTATGTAACTACATTCCCAAATTACATGAGAAATCTATACCGCTGCTTGTGAGACTCTGACAGTCCCTGCCCCCAGCTGGTTCTAACTGGTAAATAAAGTTGCTGGTAGCCAGTGGCTGGGGAGAGAGAGAGGCGGGACTTTGAGGCAAGGAACTCAAGGGAGAAGATCCTGGCTTGAGAAGTAGAGGACAGAGAGACAGAGACACTGCCAAGATGTAAGAGTCAGGGGTTGTGGACCACAAGGGCTGCAGGCCTGGGTCTGTGGCAAGCAAGATGCAAAACAGGTTTTAGTAAGCAATAATTCAAGAATATTGGAGGGGGGACGAGTGTGTTAGGGGCAGGGAGGTTTGGAAGCGCTCAGCCATTGCTTTGTTTAAGACATATTAAATATAAGTGTGTGTGTGTGTGTGTGTGTGTGTGTGTGTGTGTGTGTGTATTTGTGTGTCTTTCATTCGTGAATCCAAAACATTTGGGCATGTAGCAAGAAGCGCAAGCACACCCACAGGGGAGTTTCGTGTACATTAACATACTACCACTTCAACTACAGATACACAGTAAACACAACAGAAAGAAACATCCCTACTTCTATACAGAATATATAGTCTAGCAGGACAATTATCATTAAATCATTTGGAAATTAGAACTATCTTTTTAAATAAAGCTTTTTCTTTCTTCTTCAGACAGGGTCTTGGTACATAGCCCTGGCTGGGCTGGAACTCACTATGTAGAACAGGATGCCCTTGGCCTGATGCTGGGATTAAAGGCATGTGCCATCATACTGGGCTAACAAAAGATGTTTTGGGACAGGGTTTCACCATGTAGCCAAAGCTGCCCTGGATTTGTGCAGTCAGTCCTTACTTAATACTTGTATAGTGTGTATATGGTTCTAGGCTAGGCATAGTAGCATAGGCCTTTAATCCTAACACTTAGGAGACAGAGACAAATGGATTTCTATTCGAGGCCAACCTGATCTACATAGCAAATTCCAGGCCAGTTTGGCTACATGGTGAAAAGACCTTTTCTTAAAACACCCAAAACAAGCAAACAAAAGGCCCTAACAAAGATAGAAATAAGGGCCAGGCATGGTGGTGGCACCAAGGAGGTAGAGACAGGAACAGCTCCATGAGATCAAGGCCAGTTCTTTCCAGGCCAGCCAGAGAGCCACATACTCTATCCAAAGAGATGCCAACCAACCAGCCAACCAACCAACAGTCAACAAACAAAAAACAAAACAACCAACCAACCAACAAAAAGCAAGCAAGCAACCAAACAACCAAATCAACCAGCCAGCCAACCAACCAACCAACAACCAACCAATAACCAACAGCCAACCAACCAACCAACAACCAACCAATAACCAACAACCAACCAAAAAAAAATAAACCAAAGCAAAATGAAACCAAAAACCTCTAAGCTGTTAATTAGGCCCTAAGAAAAGTACTTTTTGTCAAATATGGAAGCTCAAGTCTAAAATCAAAACACGCACAGGGCTCCACAGCTAATTAGCGCTAGGACAAAGATCCCTCTCAGGAGCTCGGAAGAGCCAGGAGAGGGCCAAAGACACGCCCCACAGCTCACCAGGAACTGCCCCAAACCCGCGAGACACAGGGACCGAGGTAGGCGGGCTTAGAAACCCCCCTGAATCCCAAAAGCGGGCGGCTGAGGCAGGAAACTTTTGCCTGGGACACTAGGATTCCATAGTCAAGCAGCTCTGGGAGAAAATTCTCTCTCCCAGGAATGCGGAAAAGCCCCTAGTGGGGGCAACATGAGCCCCAGAGCTCACTGACTCCACCCGCTTTTCACGGGCCACAGAGACTGACGGTCAGCAACTTCCGCCAGCGGCTGGGAACCTCAGCTTGGGCCACAGGGCTCCACAGCTAATTAGCGCCGCGACAAAGATCCCTCTCAGGAGCTCGGAAAAGCCAGGAGAGGGCCAAAGACACGCCCCACAGCTCACCAGGAACTGCCCCGAACCCGAGAGACACAGGGACCGAGATCAGACCCGGTGCCACAGCTCTCCAAACTCAAACACCTCACAGAGAGAGCTGGTCTTCAAGGAGTACTGACACAGAGACCTGCAGGAGGGGCAAGTCACAACCAGACAGAGTAAGATCAGCTAACATCAGAGTCAACAAGATGGCAAAAGGCAAGGGCAAGAACATAAAGAACAGAAACCAGGAGTACTCTGCACCATCAGAACCCAGCTCTCCTACCACAGCAAGCCCTAGACACCCCAACACACCAGAAAAGCAAGACTCAGATTTAAAATCA
>CM052718.1:13732355-13752229 GCA_028551405.1 Uromys caudimaculatus
CACACATCGCACCTCACACAATAATAGTAGGAGACTTCAACACTCCACTATCATCAATGGACAGATCTTGGAATCACAAACTAAATAGAGACACAGTGAAACTAACAGAGGTAATGAACCAAATGGACTTAACAGATATCTATAGAAGAATTAAGATGAGCCCCCCTAATTGGTTATCCTATACCAAGTAGTCAGCCTGAAATCATACAGATACAAGCAATACTGAAGTGGCTCAGCAGGTTGTGTTTATGTATTTATACATATATGTAACAATAACAAAGAAAAAGAGGCCGTGAACTTGAGAGGGAGCAAGGGGGTGCATGGAAAAGGTGTGTGTGTGGGAAAGAAATGATATAATTATATTTTAACTTAAAAACTAGCAAACTAAGAGATAAGCAAACTAGGGTAGCAAGGAGTGACCACAGACAAGAGCTGGGAGTAACGAAGCAGGGGAGGGAGAGCCAGGTCAGCTTGTCTGGTTTCCTAGAGGACGAGGAACTGCTGCAGGGATGAGGCAGCAGGTTTTAGGTTCCTATGGTGCCAGTGTCCCTGCTCAGTGATGCTACTAAAACAAAACCAGCACAGCTCAGGTGGCCTGTGCATAATATACACTATGGTTTCTGCACTGACATTCCCTGTGGCAAAGAGACCACAGCTTCCTTTGGGCCTGTTTTGTGGATCTAGGGTATTTGGTCCTACCCTAAGCATGCCATAAAACACCTGAGAAATTCTGCCTGGTACATCCAAGGCACAGGTGGGTACGAGGACATTCTGCCTCCTGTGAACAGAGAAGCCAAGCATGCAGTGAACAAGGGCCAGGCCTGCCAGCATCACCTCAACCAATTCACACAGGGATGTGGTGCTTTCTGCTCAAACTGGGTGTGGACCACACTCTGCTGGATATACTGTCTTGTCCCCATTATGTTCTGAGGGCCTAGGAAAGAATTTAGCAGATAATCTGACATTTAGAAACTACTGAAATGTGGCTAAATTAATTGCAGTGATCTCTGATGATTCTCCTACCATCTCTACGTCCATTGGAATATAAGATGGATTTTTTCACAGCAGAATCAGGGCTCTGCCCTTGACAGCTTCCAGGTCTCAGTCTCTTCTCAGCTCTTCTGGTGGTCTATCCAGATCACTGGGAAGCAGCTGGATAGGACGATCTGGATAGACCACTGGAAGAGCTGAGAAGAGACAGTGACACAGCTTGATGCAGTTTACGTGGCTGGCCCTGCTGGCCCTCACAACTGCACAGATTACAGACAAGCAAGACTGCTCACCTCTTATTGCTCAATGATCTCTGGGAACTCTGCCTGCCTGATGCAGCCCCACCAATTAAAAGTGTCCAGAGAAGCCAGGTGTGGGGCTTCCACATGTAATCTTAGCACTAAGGAAACTGAGGGGAAAGGATTTTGAGCTCAAGGTCAGCTTAGGCTGGCAAGACTGTTACAAACAAACAAAGGGCAAGACTGTTACAAACAACAAAGGGCAAGACTGTTACAAACAAACAAAGGCGGAGGATGTGACCCAGTATGTAGAGCACTTGCCACGCATGCATGACGTTCTTGGTTTGATCTCTAGCACTGGACAAACCAGGTATGGTGGTGCATGCATATAAAACCGTGGACTTGGAGACGGAAACAGTAGGACCACAAGTTGAAGTTCATTCTGAGTTATGTGTCAAGTTCAAGGAAAACCTGGTCTCAGAAAGCAAACAAAGCAAAAACAAAACAATAGCACCAAACACCTGCCAAAGAGAAGCCGGTGAGATACTACCCTGGGCCAAGTAAAGGCCCCGGTGCACAGGTGCCGCTTCCCTCTCCCAGAGTGTGTCCCCTGACCTCCATACGTGACTGTCAGGCTGCCATGGACTCCCAGGGCCTGTTGGTGATCAAATTTATATTTCCATCAGTCTCCCAGTGACTGATAGGCACTTTCCTCTTAAAATCCTCTATATTAGGTAGAACATGGCAGTGCATGTCTTTAATCCCAGCACTCAGGAGGCAGAGGCAGGTGGTTCTCTGTGTGTTTAGTGCCAGTCTAGTCTACAAAGTGGGTTCTAGGCAGTCAGAGCTACATAGTAAAACCTGTGTGAAAAAAATCCCCTATATCCACTGGTATTTTCGGACTATGTTCCACCAACTTGTACCTTTACTTGTACCTTTCAACTACACATGCATGCACATGTGTGCGTGTACATACACACACACCCTACACACTTTACTGAAGACTGATCCCAGGGTCTTATACATGCTAGGCAAGTATTCTACTAATAAGCTGTTATTTAACATAAAATGCATAGTGGAAACTTTCATTTACTCTAACTTTGTAGAATGTTTTATAACATACCAAGTCTAATGATTCGTTTGGTTCTTTTTAGCAATACTAAAAATTGAATTTAGGGCTATAGTTACTTTCTTTTATAAAACATTTTGAACTGTCAGTAAAAAAGCCTGCGCTGATTTTTGTTTTGTTTGTTTTTATTTTTTATTTTTTGATACTTTATTTACATTTCAAATGTTTTCCCCTGCTGGCCTTGAACTCATTAATCTGCCTGCCTCTGTCTCCTGAGTGCTGGAATTAAAGGTGTGCACACCACTGTCTGGTGCACTTGTGGTGATTTTTAAATTAGACTCTATTAAATATATAGGTTAATTTGGGAAGAGTTGACATCTCTAAGACCTTGAACTTCTATTTGTGAACACACCTTCATGTGCTCAAGTAGAGCTTTACGCCTTTGCTGCACAGTGGCACTGGCTATGCCTCACAAGGCTCATTGCTGGACACACTAGCATCTTCCTTCCACTCTAACTGACATTTGTCTTTCCTGATGTACTGGAGGCGTCTGAGGATGGACAGAGTTCCCCAGATCTCGAGGAGGGTACTCCTGGGGAAGCACCGCACACCAGGGCTGGTTAAGCCCTGATAAACAGGCTTAGAGAGGGTGCTCTAGAGTCACTAGCACAGACTTCTTAAAAAACACTTCTAACAGATCCAGACACCATTTTTTTCTAAAGGTTTAGAGAGAAACTGAGGCAGGGACTATGCTTGGAAGACCAGGCTATGGGAGAAAAGGGCTATTTGACACCATCTTCCCTTCTGGGTATGACACCAATTCTGGATCATAACTCAAGTCCTCTCCTTTTGGGCGGATGGATACAAAACTTGATTTCTGATTTTGACAACCAAATTCATAATACAAACTGCTTTTAGTGAATATCTGCAATTTACTTTAGCTAGTAAGCATCTATACCCCATTCTGTGAGGTCCTGTAGGGAGACTTGTCCTTGTCATCCCCTGACCTCTGGAGCTGGGATTCAGTGCCTGGCTGACTGGTTCTTGTGGGCTCTCAATAGATTCTGATCCTGCAGTGGGGCCAGCACTGTTGGGACATGAGGCCCTGGTGCCTTATTATCTCAGCCTTTCTTTTTCTAATCCAAGCTTTCTCCTTATTTCTCATTATGTGTGCCTGTATGTGTATGGAAACTCAGAGCTAAAGGCATCAGATCTGGAGCTGGCGTTACAGATAGTTGTTCGCCACCTGATGTGAGTGTTGGGAATTTAACACAGGTCTACAAGAGTGAGACACACCCCTAACCACTGAGCCATCTCCAGCCCATCCCCCCAGACTTCTAATCCATACTTTGAGCTCTTGGATACTGGCCTGTGTCTCCTCTTGGAACCCAGTACTTGTCTAATGTAAGCATCAGAAATGCTGGCTTAAAATATCCACTCTTAAGTCCTTTCTGTATGGAATCTCTCTGACAGGCGAGCTCAGCGACGGCCCCTTCTTGCTGCCTGTCTTCCCCACTCAGGCTCATAGGGAATGCTTGGCTAATAATACAGTACAGACAGGGGACACACAGCATTGAGAATCACACAAGATGGCCTTTGAACCAAGCTGCCTCCTCTTCCCTCCCCTTCCCGTATCACCTGATGCAAGAAGTAGTAGCCACAGCAGACTTACCCTCACCCCATGGAAGATGAGAGGGAAGCCTTTTCTGGGCAGCTTCTCCCAGCCGAGCAGTGAAGTCACTACTTTGGGGTCAGCACAGACCTCTAGCTCCCTATGGTAGAACAGGCGTGAGGGCAGGGCCAGGAGAGCAGAGTGGGACCTGTAGTTCTTCACGAGCTTTGTGACCTGTGGGGAAGAGGGAGGCGTAGGCTGCAGGAGTTCCTGTCCACATTATGACAGGGGCCACATTATCACCACAGGGGGGTCCTTGCAAAGCAAATTCGAAACTAATCAGCTTAATGCTGACTCCATGGGGTAGCCTCCTGCTCCTGCCTGGTTCTCACTATTAACTTGAAATCTGATGCCAGGCCAAGCTTCTCAGATGACTTTGAACTTCAAGAAGGCTTAAGGGAGGTCTCTTTTGTGAGTCACCTTCGTCCTGACTGTTGAGTGTCTCTGAGCGGATGCCTTTAAATGAAGCCCTGTAAAGCTCTGACTTAGTGCTGGAGGCAGAGAGTAAGAGTGGGTGGGACAGCCCCTGCATATCTTTGGTTATGGGGACAGCACCACTATGAGGAAAATGCTTTTGCCTCCAACTGCTTGGGAAGTTGGTGCAATACAAGTCTCTGCACTTGTTCCTGGCTGTGATGGTCAAATGTCACTGTCAACTTGAGAAGCCTTGGAATCTCCAAGGAAACACAGCTCTGGGTGACAGTTGAAGGTTTAGTAAGATGGGACGACCTCTGAATGTGGGTGCACAGACTCATGGCGGAAGTCCTGGACTAAATAAAAAGGAATATGGAGGAAGCCAGATGGGCGCCAGTATTCATGCCCTTCTCTGCTTCCTCATGACAGGTGCCTCATGCCACCATGCCTTCTTTGCCACGTCATATTATCTCCTCAAATGGTGAGCCCAAGCAAAGCCTTTCCCCCTGAAAATAGCTGACAGTTGTCCTCTAGGCAATTCTGTTAGAGCAACTGAAGTATAATAGCAATTATACTGGCAAACTGCCTGCTAGCGCCAGGGCAATAACTATATTTCATTCCAAAAAGAAGAAGGTGACCCCCTGTGAAGGGTCACACCAGCTCAGAATAGTACAGAAAACAAGGGAAAGAGGAGGAAGCCATTTCTTTTTCAACAAAGAAACTGTATGTCCCAAAGTGCACAGGAGATGGGTGAGAGTGTACCTCCTATGACACCCACTTCTCAGGCTTCCTCTCTGACCCCACAGATGCCATGCTGCACCTCCTCCTGGGCATCTCTGTGCATGCTTTCCCATCCATGCAGTGCTCTAGTTTGATGGTTTCCCTGAGCTCTCTCTCACGCCCAGAAGCTGTGCTCAGCCACACAAGCACCTACAGGAACTATTCCCTACAGGTCTCAGTGCCAGGCCTTCTCTTCCTTCACATGAAGTTACAAGCCACTTCCTCTTTCCCTACACTCATGGAGTAAGGCAGATTTAAGTTCTTTTACTGTCTTGAATCCCCAATCTCCCCAGCATCTGCATTAAAGCTGCCTGGCATCCTCTGATCCAAACAGCAGCCCCTACACGACAGGAGGAGCAGGTAAAGTGCTTTAAGAGCTGTCTGGGAAGCAGGAGTCCCGGTTACCTCCCTCCCCAGAGTCTGTGCATCACTCTGCTGAGCATGCTTCGCAAGGTGAGGAGAGCAAGGAGCAAGTGGGGGTTTGTGGAGATTGGGACACTTCTAGCTCTCTTGTGCAGAGGTCTCTGCTCACATATGTGATTCATGGGCACAGGGAGGTAGGTAAGAGCAGTGTGGCAGAGGCCCTGCTGGCCTGGCCTCAGCACTGTCTGCTCCGGTAAATCTCTGCTCTTTTCCTATTTGTGTGACAAAGCAGAGAGTTGGAACTCACCAACAGTGGGTTGTATGCACCACAAGCACCAAAGGCATTTTCGTCTCTCAGGTATGCTGGTCTGGACATCAGCCTCTCCAACATAGACACATTCAACCCATAGGCCATGGCCAGCCTGGACTTGATGACTGGGCCAAGTTGCATGGGGTCTCCAGCAAGCACTATCTATAGCACATACAAGGATGCTGGATTAGTCCAGAGCAGACAGGCTTCAGTTCCTTTAATAGTGAAGAGCTTTGGAATGGACAGGCAGGTGTCTCTGAATAGGTCTGGGGGTGGGCCTGTGCGGGCAGGGTGGGGCCCCTTGTTTGGGAGTCCATGGTGGGCACAGCTGGAATTGACTATGGCCTAGACACAGAAGTGGGAGAGGAGAGGACTTGAGACTCAGACTCCTCTCCTAAGCAGGCACTGCCTGCTTTTATTAGTCCTGGCACAGCAGCCAAGCTGCCTCTTCCACTTACTTCTCAATGGAGCGAAAGCCTCAGGGATACAACCTGTGTTCTGGAATTTTCTGCTGTGCCTGGCCCTAGGAAACTAACCCTTGGCCTTTTCCCAGAAGGCCTCACACACACTGACACCATGCTGACCACTCTCTTAAGTATTCTAATTAGACCAGTCCTTCTTTGATCCTTAGTCCCTCCAAAGAGTATTTGTTTCATAGAGCCTACTGATTGAAGGGAAGGATGCCAGGTGACCTCTCAGCTGGGGCACAGAAAGAAACATTTTCTAAGATAATAATCCATGTCACTGTACAAAGTACCAGAGAAGCACAGATGGGGATCTGACAGGAACACAGTTGGAGGAGCCGGGGTCTGAGTGAGAAACTCTTGGGAAGGACAGTCAGACCCTAGCAGGGCAGGAAGCTGGTCCTCTCCTCCCTGCCATGGAGGGAGCACCCAAATAGACACTTCAGCTGTCGAACATCGTGTCCCCTGCATGCCCCCATGTCTACAATGGCTCTTAGCGTCTGTTCACACCTGAGTAAGTAACAAGCAAGGCTCTTTCTTCCCAGAGCCGTGATCTCCCAGATTCTCAGGGTCCTAGTCCTTTCACTTGACCACTCTAAGACTGTGACTGTCACCAAGAGAAAATGGTAAGAGAGAAACACACTTACGATACAGGCCTTACCTGGCCATTGATGTCTGAAATCAGTCCCAAAGGAATAAGGCATTCTGGCTCACTTGCCTGCCCTGCCTCGTCCACAAATACGTGTGTGAAGTATCCAACTCTAGAGCCAAAAATGTCTCATGGTAATTCCATCATACTGTTTAGCAACTGCTTCCTAATATAGACTGGCAAAGCTCTGTTCTGCAGTGTTCGGACCACAGTGGGGCTCTCCAGGGAAGACAAGACTAAAAGGTGCAGGTACTATATGACTGGGGTCACAGCAGCTGCAGGTCTGCTAAGAGACTCCCATGAGTCCCTATCAGTGCTGGTGTTCTGGGAGCAGGGTGTGTACTGCTCTGAAGGACATGAAGGGGGTGGTGAGAGGATGGGCGTGAACAAAGCCGGAGAGCCTCCTGGGAGCTTAGAGGTCTGGCACTTTGTATCCCTTGCCCTTGCTTCGATCTGTACCTCCCAGGCCAGCAGCTACTCTGAATAAGAAAATGTAGACTGTCTCATTAATGATGTCATACATAATGACACTGTGGGGTCAGCAAGGCGGCACCCACCTCCAAGCCTGAGGACCTAAATTCCATCCCTGGGTTTTACATGGTGGAAGGAGGGAACCAAGTTCCGCATGATGTCATCTGACCTTTATTTATACTTACATACATTCAAGATAAAATAAAAATGTTAAAAATATTATATTCCTACTTTAAAAATAAATAAAATGGGTAACTAAAGAATATGAAGTAATTTGCAACCTTTGTGTGGCTTGGCTCTCTCTGCTTGCTCAGGCCCGTGTAGTCATTCTTACAGATACACCCTGGGATGACTCTGCTCCAAGCTGCAGAGCTGTCTGTCCTCAGGATCTCAGAAGCTGGGGCTCCCCCTCAGGGACCCTTGCTCCTCCCCTCCTTCCTTAGCCTGCCCCGTGCCACCTCCTCTTCTTTCCAAGCCTGCACCCTCCTTGTTCACTTCTAGTGTTTTGGTATGAAGCTTCCTCACTCAGCTTCTCTTCAGATTTTGGGACATGTTCCTGGGAACCTCCCTCTAGTCCTCAGACCCCCGCAGTCCCCTTAACTCCCAGTACCATCACTGCGCCATCTTCTTGAGGAGCCACCACCAGTGGGTACCTGAGCTGCCCCACCGAGGACTATCTTCAAGGAGCACAGCTCCTTCCTAAGTGGCCTGCCCCCCATTGATCCTTTAAGCTACTCGTTCACGTGAACTTCTAGCCTTGGGAGTTAGGCCTCTTTGATAGCTCCTGTCTCCATCGTTCTCCCGTACCAAGCCCCAAGTCCGAGGCCTGCTCTGTACAGACATGCTCAGGGCTCTCTTACTGCGGATCTTTACATGTTGCTAGCCCACTTGCTTGTCCATTCTACTGCTGAGCCCTTTGTCTCTCATCCTGTCTGCTCAGAGAAATAAGACGCTCCCACTGCCGTATTGCTCTTACACAGTGGCTGACACTTTCCTCCACTACTCAACCCTCCACTACCTGGTCAACCTCTTCGGACATACGTGTGGGAGGATATAAACTGTCTGGGTGACTCTGTCCCTTAAACAACACCTGGTGCTTACCTCACTCCTATTTGGTAAAAGAGCCCTGCACTGCTACACGTAGTGATTATTATCCTGAAGCGCGAGGCTCTCCAGATATCTTCTCCATCTCTGCAATATGGTTTGATGGCATCAATAATAGTCTGGGGCAGAGAGGCTAGAGTTAGAAGCATTTCCTTAAAGCAGAGAAACAGGAAGTCAGGGGATTCTACAAAGTCATCTTGTCCTGCTGCTGCTTCTCAGTGATGATGAATCACTCATATTACCTTAAATTAAAATGGTCCACATTTTACAGACTCTGAGGGCAAGAATATATTACACTACATTATAATGTACTATACTATAATCCTTTACGTCTGCCCAGAAGAGAACTCAATATATTTAATATACTTAATATATTTTAATATACTTATATATTTTCTGGTCACAATTCGTTTTTGAGCAATATTTTACTCAAAAGCAAACTAGGATCCTGTAATCTTCCAAAAGGGATAGCTGCAATCAAATCAGTAAGCCAGAACTGAAAAGGAACAGGAATACATTTGAAGAATTAAATGAAAGCATAGCATCAAAATGTAACAAACTGGGAATGTCCCCAAAAGTATCGTTAATTCAGAGAGAGGGTGAGAATATAATAAAATATTCAAGAATAAGAGCCCACCATGTAGTTGACTTGTACCACAAGACAGAGCAAGCTGTCCATACAACTTTTATTTGTGTCTGCCCATTTGGTGTCTACCCAGCTGTTGTCTCCTGCTCAAACCTGCCCACTTGGTACTCTCCATGGAAGGATTCCAGGTGCCCACCCCATGCCTGGGGCTCACCTCTTCAAATCTGCAGGTGGCATTCACCCGGACCATGGCAGCTGGCTTCAGCACCTTGCTCTCATGAAGTCGCAAACACACAAGGTCAGCAGCACTGTTGGAGGGGGCGCAGACCAAAATCCGACTGTCCGGCAAAGCATAGTGCACCTTCATTAAGAAATCAGAGACCAGGGGTCGTAACCATCATTGCCCCAGGGTGGAAACCCCGAGGCTGTGTCTAACGTATAGATTCCTGTATTGGGGATGAGGGGCGGGGGCAGGGTTGGATGCTAATCCCTGAGCATCCCTGCAATGCCAAAGTGACCACTCTGCCTCACTACCCCCACATACACACAGATAAAGAGAGAATGCAGGGCTATCTATCCAAAGCCTTGCATGCGCTATAGCCCAGCTCCGCTCCCCATAGCCCTCCACACACCTCCACAGACATCTCCATAGACAACACTGAGTTGTACCAATATCACAAGTCCAGCTTGCAGTGTAGCACAAAACACCCATAGTGTGGTTGCTAATCCAGAATGACATTGTAGCACCATATACACAGTATTTTCATAGATTTAATGGTAACTATAGAAGGAGATGCCGACAGCCACTGCAGAGTTGTGGCTTTGGTCACTGCTCAGGCAACTTCATTAAAGCTTCACAATGGAACCAAGGTTTACTATTCTAGAAACGAAGTTTCTTCTAACACTTGTCAACTTAAAATCCTAGTACATAAATAGACAATGTTATAAGATAAATCTTTCTCAAGTTCTTTACTAATGTCTCTGAAGTTTAAACTGATACTTTTCCAGACACAAGCACTTACACAGCACAGACCCACAGCAACCAGCACCGCTGTCCTTACCTGTAAAACAGCCTCAATTATTGTCACAGTCTTCCCAGTTCCAGGAGGTCCAAAAAGGATATACGGGAGGGGGCGGCAGTCACCACTCAGGATCCTCCTCACTGCCAGCTTCTGGTTTTCATTGAGCACTGGGTTGAAGAACTCCTTGTCTCTTGCTTTTGGGATCTGAATTTCATCCACTGCATTTGAAGTGGAAAGACAGCCTAGTCAGAGACACAGAGCTTTGTACGACAACTTACGAGATGCCATAAAGGCCAAACAGGACCTGACAATGCCAACAACCTTCAGTGAGACAGGAGAACATGTTCCAGAAACATCTGACTGTGGTTTTTAAGGCAAAGTCAGGAAAATTAACTTAGCTTTCTAATAGGGAGAAAGGTATTTATAGCTCCAGCATCACCTAAAATATTACATACAGGGTATTTATTTATTTATTTGAGTACATTGTAGCTGTCTTCAGACACACCAGAAGAGGGCATCAGATCCCATATTACAGATGGTTGTGAGCCACCCTGTGGTTGCTGAGAATTGAACTCTCGACCTCTGGAAGAGCAGTTAGTGCTCTTAGCCACTGAGCCATCTCCCCAGCCCCCATACAGGGTTTTAAAAACTTTTTTTTGCTGGTGATTCCTCCCAGACATTTAAATTTGTTTTAAAAGTCAGCATACAAAACAAAGGCAGTAAGTTTCCCAGTAGCACCTTTGTGTTCACTTGGTCATGGTTGGCTTTCCCTGCCCAGTGCCCACCTCCTACACTGCTGCTGCTCCCCTCTTCCCTCCCCGCCCCCTGCACTCTGCTTTCACGGCACAGGTATTCTGTAACCAGTTTTTCATTCTCCCAACGTCTCCTCATTTCTTCTCATATATAGTAAACACCCTTTCTATCTGTATGACGTATATTCCTACATGCATACGGGTCTAATAATTAATATTGAAGATTGGTATGCGAGACAAGACCACTTGGTACTTGTCTTTCCAAGCCTAGGAAACTGTTAATAATTTCCATTCTACAATTTTCCTGAAAAGGGCCACATTTCATTTTCCTTTGTCTTAATAAAATTCCACTGTATATATATTACACTTTATCCATTCATCTGTTGATGGACATCTGGGTTGGTTCCACCTTTTAGCAACTATGATTAGTTTAACAGTAAGTATGGATCTGCAGCATTTCTTATATATTGACGTAGATTTCTTGGGTTATGTATCCAACACTATAGCTGGACAATATAGTATTTCCTTAGTTTTTGGAAAAATATCTATTTTATATGTATGAGTATTTACCTGCATGTATGTCTATGTACCACATGCATGCCTGGTGCCTATAGAAGCCAGAAGGTGTCAGATCTACTGGAAGTAAAGTAGCAGATGGTTGTGAGCTACCACGTGGGTGCTAGGAACTGAACCTGGGTCTTCTAGATGACTGAGCCATCTCTCCAGCCCCTACTTTTAGTTTTTATTTTTGAAACTTCACGACAGATTTACTAGCAGTAAATATGGGCTCTTCATCAGCATTGTCTGTCTGCATTCTTGAGGTTAGCCTCTCTGACTGGGGTGAGATAGAATTTTGAATAGTTTTAATTTGTATTTCTCTGATGGCCAAGGACATTGAATACCTTTTAAAATGTTTACTTCATATTTGTGTTTGTCAGTTAAAGATGTTGATGCATGTCAGGTGTGCTGACCTCTGCCTGTAGTTCTTGCTATTAAGGCTATATGAGGCATCGCTTGAATCCATGAATTTAAGACCAGCCTAGGTGTCTTTGCAAGACTCTGACTAAAATATACAAAGTATACAACAACTTAAGTGCATACATAAGAATAATACACAATCTTAAGTTTTTTCTAAAGTATCTAATCTAAACCATCAAGACATCCCTCGGGACCAAGCAGATGGGTCCTCAGCCTTCTCAGTGGACAATGTGTCTGTCACGACTGTATCTCCAACCACAGTGTACTTCTCAAGGCACCTTCTTTCAAGTACAGGTTTCTTCACTCTTCTTCTCTGAGCCCATTATACACAAGTACACAACTCACTGATCTCTACAGTAGAGGAGGCCTTCTCCGGCTGGTCTGCGGCACCCATGTGCCTTTCCTTTGCTGTGTGTCTAGTTTGGTCCTTCACAGTTTTCTTGTTCTAGAAATCACCATGAACAAAGCAGTTAAAGTGTTGGCTTCTGTACAAAAGTTTGAAGAGCAGCATGCATACCTACCAACGACATTCTGCTGTCACATTTAACAATCCTCACAGGTCAGCTCTACCCCTCGAAACAAACTCAAACACGAGAGAGTTAATAAAAACCCGCCCAAAAGTTTACGTTTCTCCTTCAGCTCTTTGAAAAATATAAATAAACTGAGTTTGTCATGACAAAATTGAAACAAAGAGGGTAAGTTTTATTTGATTAATATACATCCCACCTCTCCCAAGGTTGGCCTGAGCAGAGAAGGCTAACAGCACAGCCTAGAACTTAGCTGATAGACCTCTGCTACGCAGCATCTCCACACATTCCGGAGAACACAAAGAACCAGCACTGCTTGTCAATCATGTTCAAAGCCTGCACAAGCACTGGCTTTCCCGGTGTGACCTACCATTACTGTCGTATTGGTGCTGTAGAGGACAGCTGGTGTGGCCTTAGTCCACTTGCCTGGCCCTGTAATTGCATTTGTCTGACCACAGTCTAGTAGCCCACTTTACTATAAGGATGGGTAAGTATTCTTTTTCAATACTGGCATAGGTATTTGTGGCCTTTTACACATACATATTATAATATGTATTTCATATATATATGAAATCTTTGATTAGATTTTTAAATTTGTACGTTAGGATGACTCAGTTAAGTTTCTGAAAACAACAATAAAGCTAGTTGGAATGCTAAGATTGCTTTGAAAGCACAGATTTACAGAATTGTGATGGGGAGATAGTTCAGTTGGCAAAACAGTTCCCATGTAGGCATGGGAACCTGAGTTCAATTCCTAAAACGCACATCAAAAGCTAGGCATGTTGACAAAACAACGAAACCAAACAACAACAACTACAAAATGGGCTGGGGAGAGGCAAAACTGTATTAGGAATTGTCTCAAAGGAATCCTAAAGCCCGGAGTCAGCAAGCTAAAGACCAAGAGGGCAGATGGGATGCTGAAGCCCAAGGCTAAAGAACGAGGACCAGTAGGCTTGCTACAGATGGGAGTTTCAGCACGATGGCTGGTTGTCTCAAGCAAGGCTCAAGAACAGCCATGCTCTAGTCTGAGTCTGATGGAAGGAGAATGCTGGAGACATCAGCAGGAAGAGAACCCCTGGAGGGGGGTTGGGAAGTTGGAGGGTCTGTCAGCCTGCTTATCCTATTCAGGCCTCATCTGACTTGACTGGCTGCCATATGCCCACCAGGGAGGGCAGTCTGCTTTATCAACCTACAAATGCAAATGCCAGTCTTATCCACGAGATGAGATGCACCCAGAATAAGGTTCACAGAGCTTCTGGGCACTCTTTGGCCCAGTTAAGGTAACATGTAAAATTATCACAAGAATATGCCCTTGTCCCGACAGTGCTATGGACTCAAGAGTCACATTTACCATTCTTGATATTTGTATATGTATCCTGCCCCCACTCTGGCTTATGGTTCAGCATTTTATCCATCTTTTCAAAACACCATGGGTTTTTTGAGATATGATCTTACTATGTAGCCTGGGCTAAGATTACAGGTATGCACACCACACATAGCCCCAGTATACTTCTGTATACTTTCTCTCTGTTCCTCCTTTTCTGAGACACAAATAGCGCACATGCAAGGCCACTGAAGTTGTCTGAGTCCATACGTGTCACTCATTTCAAAAAGAGAACTGAATGTTTCTAACATTCTTAAGTAATAGTTAAATTTATAAACTGAGACACACACACACACACACACACACACACACACACACACACACACACACACAGTGATTAAGAAGTCAAGCATACGAAAAGACCTAGAAGCAGTTTCTGCCTCCTCCCCCAGCATGCCTCTGCCCCAGTCAACTTTTGCAGAGGAAAGCGCTTGGCTATCTGCCTCAGTATATCTATGTAATGTGTGTATCACCAGCTCTGATGCTCCCCTCTATCTTTGTCCTTAAGACCCACCCTGCACCAACCCGACTTCTGTCATTCCGTCTTCCTTCCAGTGTTTTGTCAGGAGTCTGGGTTTTATATGGCTGTCACTGTTGTTTCTATATTCAAAGCTACTTGTGTGGTCACTTGTCTTTTCATGTGCCACTTTTCTGGGAGTAACTGGCCTCTTACTTTTATTTCCTTGACTTCAAAACTTGAAGCCCAGCCAGGCACAGTGGCACAAGCCTGTAATCTTGACACTCAGGAGGCCAAAACAGGATGATTCCTTTGTTTTCCAAGACGGGCTGTCAGGCCAGTCCAGCCTCAAACTCACTGTGTGACTGACAACAAGACAACAATCCGATTCAGATTGGCAGCTTGGGACTTTCAAGGCTTGCATTCGCCCATCAGTGCCTTCAGTCTATGAGCACAACCCTGAGATCATGGCTGGGCTTCTCTGGTTGCAGGACTGTGTCAACACTGGGAGATGTTACCTTCTAGCCTTGGCTATCTTTTCACAAGCTTACAGCCTGAGAGTGGAAACTCCAGGGAACTCTGTCAGTGCTGGGAGTCTGCTGTCACCTGTACTCTCCTCAGCACTGTCAACTTCATCCTTAATGTTTTGTCTCCTCAGCTCAAGTGTCTCTCTTGGACTTCTGTTCTCTCCTCTCCAAGTGCTATGTTATACACAGCACTGTGGACCTTGCTTGCTTTCTCTTGCTCAGGACTAAGTCCTAGTATTCTTGATACCCAATGTCTCAAACTGCTGCTTTATATATTTTGTAGGAGTTTTTTGGAGAGGGTGCTGGGGCCTGAATTCCAGGTCTCCAGCATGCTAGGCCTACCTTCCACTGGAATTATATTTCTAATCCTTTTCTGTTTTTTAAAAAAATTATTTTCATGTACTTCATCCTTAAAAAATATTTATTTTTATGTATGCATTTTGCCTGTAGGTCTGTGGACCACACAGTGTATAGTGCACATGGAGGCCTGAAGAGGGAGTCTGATTTGCTGGAATTGGAACTACAGACAGTTGTGAGCTGCCATGTAGATGCTGGGAGTGAAACCTGGGTCTTCAGGAAGATGCTCTGAACTTTTGAGTCATCTTTCCAGCCCCTGTAACCCCATCTCCAGCCCCTGTAATCCCATCTTGGCTGACTGACCAATGGAATGCTAGGATTTACTTAAAACTTGGCCAGAAATAACATTTTGCATGTAAGAATGCAGCACTTCAGCCAGTCAGGAAAACCCTCATCTCAAGACCAGGAGCTTCTCCTCAGCCCACTCTACCATCTACCTCCTCCAGGCACCTTTCCTAAGAATCAGGCAACAGAACGAAGCAGGAGTAAGGTGATGAAGGACCAAGAGGCTTACAGATCAAAGTTATCTGTGCTCAATGAAGACTTCTTTCTATTTTCAGATCAAAATAAAAAATCTAGAAGGAAATACATAAATGATGATTTTTAATGGTTAATATTTTAAATTTTTTCATTTATAGTGTTTTCCATGACTGAGTGGGCATCGTAACTGTCGTTCTCTCTCTCTCCCCCTCCCCCTCCCCCTAGTGTACATGAGTGTGTGTACATGTTTGCACGAGTGCAAATGTGCACATGCCATGGCTGACAGTATGTAGGTCAGAGGACAGTCTTGGGTGTCATCCGTCATGGCACACCTTAGACAGAGCTGTTCACTCTCCCCTGCTGTGGACCACAGGCTAGCTGGCCTCCAAGCGTCCAGGGAGCCTCCTGATACCTCTCTCACTCAGTGTAGGAGTGCTGGGAGGGCAGTGCACCACTGTGGCCAACCTGCATGAGTTCTAGGATTTGAACTCAAGTCCTCACTGTTGAGAAGCAGGTGCTCTACCCACTGAGCCATCTCCACGGCTGTAAAACTACTGCCTTTACTTCTAAATGACTGTTTCATGCTTGCAGTAAGTGTTGTCATCAGCTTTGTTGGAGTTCATTTTCTGTTAACAGTAGTCGATGATGACTATAGACACTCATCATGGTCAGAGTGCTGAGAATAAATTAATGTCTGCACTGTTGAATGTCCAGCCATACATGGGACATCTGTGTCATCACCTCCAAGGCTCAGACAGTGTCACAGAATATGGAGGGGGAGGAAGGACGTAAGAGTCAGAGGAGAGTGCGGCTCCATGTGGATTACATTTCTAGGCATGAGAAGACATTGCGCTTCCCAGCTCACAGCAGCTGGGGTCCCCTGCAGAGGACGAGCTGGATGGACTCCACCTCCATAGATGACTTATGCACAGTTAATAGCTGAGAGGGAGGGAGAGGGAGAGACATTTCCTTCAGTGGTATAGCAACTGGTAAGATGTTCATACTTCTGTGAATGGACTCTCAATCATGATTAACTGGGAAAAGGATGCAGGAGGACAAGGAAGGAGAGGACAAGGGACAGCAGTGGGGTGTGGCTGCACTCAAAATCTATTATGTGCACGCATTAAAGTGTCATAATGAAACCCATTAGTATGTGTAACTAATGCTTATGCCAAAACACTTTACAATGAAGCAATTACAGAGATTCATAGTGACGAGAATCCTAACTCTTGCATTTTTTTGCAGAGTACTTATAGTAAAAATATCTAAATGTTACATGTAATTTGAAATTTTATATTATTTAACACTTAGGACATTCCTATGAAATCACATTTCAGTAGCACATAATCGTAGTTTGCAAACTCTAAGCTGGCATGGATCATTCTTCATGTCACTAGGAACACAATGAGAAATTAAACCACATCTGCTGTATTAACTAAGAGCCTAGTGCACAGCCTCCAACACTGAGTTTCCATTCACAAAATGACTGCATTAGAGAAGTAAAAAATAAAAGTGTCTTTGTGACGCTGACAGATTACAAATGGTAATTCCCTGCTGGACGTGCATCCTTCTAGACATTTTCTGTGTAGACACAAGCACATGACTGTATTCCCCTAACCAGTGTATGCAAAACAGTGCAAAAAAATTTTTTTTTCAGATAGGGTCATACTAACTAGTCCTGCGTGATCTGGAACTCTTATAGACCAGGATGGCCTCAGACTCACAAATAGCCTCCTGACTCTGACACCTGAGTGCTGGGATTAAAGGAGTATACTAACTAAAACCACACTATTTTAATATAATTAAGTAAGACCATACCTTATCATATCTTAATTTTTCATTGTTTAAATATAGCACTCTGGTCCTACATATAACTATATACATATTTAAACTAAATCCGGCTTATGACTTACATATATATATATACACATATACATATATAAAAATTTGTCTGTATGTATGTCTATGTACCACATGTATACAGTGCCTTTCAAGGACAGAGATGGTGCCAGATCCTTTGGAACTGGAGCTATAGGTAGCTGTTAGATGCCACAGAAGTGCCGAGAGTCAAACCTGGCTACTTGTGAAGAGTAGCAAGTGCTCTTAACACTATGAACCATCTCTCCAGCAGCACCCACCCCCACCACTTTTTTTCTCAAGACAGGGTTTCTCATGTAGCCCTGACTGTCCTGAAGCTGACTCTGTAGATCAGGATGGCCTCTAACTCACAGAGATCCACCTGCTTCTGCCTCCCAAGTGCTAGGATTAAAAGTATAAACTACTACGTCTGGCTCTTTTTGTTTTATTTTAACTAAAATTTGAACTATTTGTGAATAATGTTCCTCTAACACTCCAATCAAGTGAGAAGTTCATATTATCTATCTAAATGTATTAATGTTATCAGAGCACTATGTTGGTGATGGACTGGCCGTCATTTCTGGTTACCTTGGTGATGGACTGTCTGTCATTTCTGGTGATGTTGGTGATGGACTGGCCGTCATTTCTGGTTACCTTGGTGATGGATTGGCCATCATTTCTGGTGATGTTGGTGACAGACTGGCTGTCATTTCTGGTGATGTTGGTGATGGACTGGCTGTCGTTTCTGGTGATGTTGGTGATAGACTGGCCGTCATTTCTGGTTAAGTTGGTGATGGACTGGCTATCATTTCTGGTTACCTTGGTGATGGATTGGCCATCATTTCTGGTTACCTTGGTGATGGACTGTCTGTCATTTCTGGTGGCATTGGTGATGGACTGGCCGTCATTTCTGGTTACCTTGGTGATGGACTGGCCATCATTTCTGGTGACATTGGTGATGGACTGGCTGTCATTTCTGGTGATGTTGGTGATGGACTGCCCATCATTTTTGGTGTCCTGTGCAAGGCTCCAATTCCCTGTCACCTGAGGAGACTGTAAAATGATTTCTTCTGGAAATAATACTTTGAAACAAGAAAAAAGTGAAAGGACAGATATTACTTTAAAGTGTGAATGAAGACAACCTAAGTATCTATAGCTGGTTCTGAAATAGTTCCTATTCCATCCTGTTCTGTGGAGACTGCCCCGTCCTAGTTTTAATATTAGTATTGCAGAGACTTTGCAACAAGCCATACTTTACCTCTGTAAGAACAAGGAGGACCTACATTACCAGAGTACAATGCAGAGAGCAGTGAACTAATTTTCAGTTATTTAAGTATGCTATCTTTACAGTTGAAATAGTAAAAATAAAAGGGGGGGCTGGAGAAACTGCCCAATAGGAAGGTAAAAAGCATGGGCTGTCACATGATGTTAATTCTTACAAATCCCTGAAGAACTAAAGGTACTATTTTGCACAACAAATTTCATGAACTCTAATAAATGTGATCTAGTAGGATTTAATACTACTAATCTCACAGAACACTACCTTTTACGCCCAAATGGATGACCTGTTCAAGTGCATAGTGACACCGTCTGCTTGTGGTCCTGCCAGAAAGAAAACATAAAATAATGAACTTTGTAAGTTAAGAATTTACAAAAATATAATTGTAAATGTTATGATGTGAATGTTCTTTCCAAACTCCAAAACTTAGGTGAGATTTTTGTGTATGTGCTGGTGGTGTATAGTAGATCAACCGCCTCTGTGGTAGCTCTGGGAGATGTGCCCTTTAAGAGATGATTAGGTCTGTGGGAACACCTTTGTTACAAAGTAAATTTAAACTCCTGCCCTGGCTTTGTCTGTTCCCTGCTCCAGTGCTCCCTTCCATGTCCCCTTGCCATGTTAAGATGCAGTAGGAAGGCCCTCACCAAGGTTGCAAAGCCTTCAGAACTGTGAGAATAAGTCTTTTCTTTATAAATTATCCAGTCTGAGGTCTCTGCCATAGCAACAGAAAACAGACAAGATGATTAACTCTCAGCAACCACACACTAACACAACCTTTACAAAAGGCTTGTAAACAAAAGACCATGTCAAAGGCCAGGTGTCACAGGGTCATAAAGGAATGCTCCTGCTCCCATGTGAAGGGAAGGTGAAGGACTAAATGGGAGCTTTAACTACCTGTATCCACACAACACACCAGGATAATTAAGAGTTTGTACAAAAGTTTAAGCAGAAAGGAATGGATACAGAAAATGTGGTATATCTACACAATGGAGTACTACTCAGCTATTAAAAACAATGACTTAATGAAATTTGCAGGCAAATGGATGGAACTTGAAAATATCATCCTGAGCGAGGTAACTCAGTCACAAAAGAAGGTATGTACTCACTGATAAGCGGATATTAGCCCAAAAGTTCAGAATGCCC
>CM052718.1:13752329-13814025 GCA_028551405.1 Uromys caudimaculatus
CCCCGTCCTGGAGTTTGGACCACCAACCAAAGAATACACATCTATGGACCCATGGTTCGGACCACATATGAGGCAGAGGATGATCTCGATAGCCATCAGGGAGAGAGGAGAGGCCCTTGGGCCTGAGGATGTTAGAGGCCCCAGTAAAGGGGAATGTCAAGGCAGGAATATGGGGATGGGTGGGCGGGTGGGTGGGAGGTGGAATTCCCTCATAGAGGTTGGGATGGGGAGGGGATAGGGGGCTTCAAAAGAGGAGACCCAGAAAAGGGGAAACATTGGAAATGTAAATAAAGTATCAAAAATAAAAAAAAAAAATTAAAAAAAAAGTTTAAGCAGAGACAACTCAGGTATCAGGGCAGCAGGTGCCGGTCTTTCTAAAAGATTAAGGAAGATATTAATATTACTGTGTAAAGAGAAAAAATAGGTTTGCTGTAAGGTTTCATTTATTTGAAAATAACAAAGAATAAAAACCAATTTTCAATAAAACAAGATTACTAACTCTCCAAAGCACAAAAGAAGACACTCCAATCAGCAAAGCACAGAAGTTGACTCATGCCTTTTTAGAGACATGTAACAGATTTCTTGAAAACTCAGATAGAGGTGGGATACAACATTAGGCACCAGATCATTCCCAACTATTACAGGGTTAGGGTGGGTGCTAAGACCACTGTCAGGGTTAGGGTGGGTGCTAAGATCACTGTCAGGGTAGAGGGTGGGTGCTAAGACCACTGTCAGGGTAGAGGGTGGGTGCTAAGACCACTGTCAGGGTAGAGGGTGGGTGCTAAGACCACTGTCAGGGTAAAGGGTGGGTGCTAAGACCACTGTCAGGGTTAGGGTGGGTGCTAAGACCACTGTCAGGGTTAGGGTGGGTGCTAAGACCACTGTCAGGGTTAGGGTGGGTGCTAAGACCACTGTCAGGGTAGACGGTAGGTGCTAAGACCACTGTCAGGGTTAGGGTGGGTGCTAAGACCACTGTTAGGATCCATTTCTGTGGTGCATCACTGGGAGTGTGTACATGCTGTGGTATCTCTGTGAGGTCCACTGAGCCTGTATACGCCCTGCTTTTCTCTGTCCTGCAACATAATTGCTTGAGATGATAAACTCCATAGAAAGAGGGATAAGTGGTAGGACAGTAACCCCAGGATCTGGCCAAACTGAGAGGAAAAATTAAGATGTTATACATGTGTGTGGGGGGCACAGGAGAATAAACAAGAGAGGAGAGCAGAATGAGAATGAAAGGGTGACAAAGACCAACTTCCCAGGTATGAACTCTTATTCAAGAGGAAGACTGCAAAGATGTTATCTATTTTAGCAACTTAGTACAAAATAAAAAGAATCTTGGGGCTGAAGACATGGTTCAGCTGTTTAGAGCATTCTCTGCTCTTGCGGAGGACTAGACTTCAGATCCCAGCATCCATGCTGGGCAGCTTACAACCTGGACCCCCACCTCAGGAAATGTGGCTGCCCTCCTCTGTCCTTCGCACGTATTTGCGTGCACACCCACACACTCGCATGCATATATGCACAGTCTTTAGAAAAGAATCTTTCATTATTCCACTGGGGACTAAATAATCCACAACTGAACTGGAGTGGCAAAGTAACTCAGGGCAATACCCATGCAGCACTAAACACGGGAGGCGGAAGAAGGAAGGCCTTCAGTTTATGCTCTTCACCTGTAACATACAAGAAAGTGGAGAAAGAAACGCAGATGGAGCTTGAAATAAATATGAAAAAGTAAATAATACAAGATCAGAGTAAAACTCAATGCACCAGGAACAGAAGAACAGCAGAGAACACCAAACCAGTGAGGCCAGAACTGGAGTCTGACAAAGTCATTAAAATACCGAACTTTTAGGACTGGAAAGATGGCTCGCTAACTAAGAGCACTGACTGATCTTACAGAGGATCAAGGTTAGATTTCTAGCACCAAATGGTGGCTAACCAGGCCAGGAAGATGTCTCAGGGGTAAAGCCACTTGCCACCCAAATCTGACGATCTGAGTTAACTCCCAAACTCAAGTAAAGACTGAAGAAGACAACTGGCTCACTCCATCAGACCTCCCTCTGACCTCCATGTGCACTGTGCCAACACACACACATACACCATACACACTCACATGCATGTGTGCACACATGTACACACACACGTGTGCAAATAAAAAGAACCTAATACTAAACCTAAAGGATCCTTTATTTTAGTAAAACAATGTAATACAAAACTTTAAAGTGTCCTACAAAGAAAACTTCAGATCTAGAAGGCTTCAGAGGGAACTCTACCAAATATCTAAGGAAGAAATGATGTTCATTCTATACAAAGTTTGCCAAAATACAGCGTACGTAGGGGGTTTACTGTAGACCAATATATCTCATGAACACAAGTATGAAAATGAATACATTTTAGCAAACCAGACCTAACAAACATAAAAAAGAACCACAGCATGACCAAGAACCATTTATGTCATAGGCAAAGCTGAATTTATATCCTGGATTCCTTGCTGAAAGAACATACTGAGAGCAAGCTATTGGAAATTAAAGTTAATATTGTTTACAATGATATTAAACTTAAAAAACAAATAGGGTCAGGAGTAGTGGTGCACAGCTGTAATCCTAGCACTCGGAAGGCAGACGCAGGTGAATCTGTGAGTTTGAGGGCTGCCTGGTCTACATTGCTGAGTTCCATGCCAGACAAGGCTATATAGTGAGATCCTGTCTCAAAAACTAAAAATATCCAGGCAGGCATGCTGGTACATAGCTTTAATCTCAGTACTCAAGGGACAGAGGGTATAATCTCTGAATTCAAGGCCAGCCTGGTCTAGAGTGAGTTCCAAGAGCTACACAGAGAAACCCTGTCT
The DNA here is from genome assembly GCA_028551405.1 of Uromys caudimaculatus. Lineage (NCBI taxonomy): Eukaryota > Metazoa > Chordata > Mammalia > Rodentia > Muridae > Uromys > Uromys caudimaculatus. Next base: position 13,755,181 of record CM052718.1, read on the forward strand.
CAAAAAGCAAAAACAAAACAACAAAGGAACAAATCTGCCACAAATATGCAAAAGCTACAACTGAGAAGTGCATATTGATAAAAGACATGCAAGAAAGATGTAAACAAATGGAGAGCTACACATTTTCAAGGACTAGATGACAATATCCTCACAGTACCAATTTTCCTTACCCTCACCAAGATCAACGCCTATACTCAGGAATTCCTCATAAACAGTGATTCAGTTAGCAGGGGTTGGACCTTTTGGACAGGGGCCCACTGTTCTCGCAGGTTTTGGCAGCAGTTGTGAGGGTGCACTGAAACCACGAAGTTGGACTTCTCCACGGGTAGGAAGAGGCTTATTAAGAATGTGAGACTGCTGCATGGCTCTCTCGGACAGGAAGAGTGCACTGGTGACGGCCAGGGCTCTCTGTGTGGGGACTTGTAGGCCAGAAGAGCACAGTGGCTTTGATAGGCACCGCAGGTATATGCCAATAAAGAGCCAGATGCCCAATTTGCCAGGGGAGATAAGGGAGTGGCTCTTGCTGGCACAGAGACCAGTTTCACAGTTTCCAAAGAATGCTGCACAACCCTTCTATTCTTCCTGTCAGTATCTAGCCTGAGTCGGTCCCAGACGGTCATTCGGGGACATAGGAAGTTGCAGTGCCGGTTTTGGGGGTATTGGGACCTAACACATGGATCATCTACAGAGTATAGGATGGCTAACATGTCCTCTCTTGCATGCTCATGGAGACTTCAACTGATTTACTCACGGACAGACTGTCGGGGAGGAGGAAACACAATTGTATTAAACTCACTAAAACCTTACCTATTGTATGTAAACTCCACATCCATAGGTTCATAGTTATACATTTGTTCAAATCCTGGATTAAGTTTAAGAGTTACATCTTCTTCATGAATCTAAAAAATAAATAAATAAATAAATAAATAAATAAATAAATAAATAAATAAATAAATAAATGAGTGATTCAACTTCTACACAGTAGACTGGCCTTCCTGGGACAATCTTGCATCTGTATTTGGCAATACAACCTGAAAATACTGTTTCATAGATTTAAGCCAAAATTTGGTATCTTACATATCTGCAAAATTAACTGAAAGCATTAGATCATTCTTAAGCTATGCAAACAGGGGGACGTCTCCATTCACTTCAGCAACACTCATGTGCCAACTACACGGACAACTTGCGGCACACTCAATGTCATCCAAGTGCCACATCAGGCCTTCCCTCTTGAGGACTGGGAATAAATAATGCTAGATCCTGAATAAAATAATACCTCATACTTTCTCCTGCATAGCAAAGAAAGGAAACCTCTGAGGACAATGGGAGGAGAAGCAGGACAGCAAACCCAAACAGATAGTAGCTGAGGCTGTGGCTACCCAAGGTCCTGGTAACAGAGCCCTGTCATTCTCAGAAGATGCTGCCACAGCCCTTCAGTAAGAAGGCTGCCCAGCAGAGGCTTCTGAATTACCTAGAGATTACAAAAACTGAAAGGGACTCCACAACCTAAGGCCACTAAGCACACTGAAGCAAAGCTACTGAGACTGAGGGGCATGGCCCTCACCAGCCTAGGATACTATAGACTAACTTGACCTTTTATCTGAAAAAGCCGCAAATGAGAAAATGGAAAGACACATCTAAGCAAGCACAAAACAACTTAAAACCATTACACAGCTTTAAAGGACCACAGATATTCATTAGTAAAGGCAAGAGGGGTGCTGGAAGGCTGGAAGAGAGACAGTGTGGTCCCTAGAATCCTAGCTACTTTTAGGTCAATCTGTCACAAGCTAGTCCTTTGAGAAGAGGGAATCTCAACTGAGAAAACACCTCATTGTCAAGTCAGTAGGACATTTTCTTGATTAGTGACTGCTCTGGGAAGGCCCAGCCCATTGTAGATGGTGCCAACCCTGAGCAGGTCGTCTGCTTGAAGTAAGATATCAGGCTGAGCAAGCTATGAGACATAAAAAGTTGCATTCCTCCACAGCTTCTGCTTCACTTCCTACCTCCGTCCCTTGCCGTGAAGGTTCACTTTGGTTTCCTCTGATGATAAACTGTAACCTCCAACTCAATCATTTCTTCTTCAAGCTGCTTTTAGGTGTGGTGTTTTATCACAACAAAGAAACCTAATTGAGACATCTAGTGTGTACTTGGCAGGAAGTTCCTCTGTGACGGGGCTTGCTGTTAGTGGGTAGCTCTCAGCAAGGGTCCAAATGAGTCTTCTCTTGGCCCTGGAAAGTTGGGCCGTGCTAGGAGAGCCAAGAGACCTACACAGGCCTATCCCTGCTGGTTAGAGGTGGCAGAGTTGACGTCAGTGCGATAACCACTTGTTTCAGGTGTGGCTTCTCCACCAACTAAACCATCTGGGCCTTCTGAAAGCCTTCTGCATCAGCCTGAGTATCGCACCCCATGTTCTGGACAGAAAATTGCTGGCAGGATCAAGGGAAGCCATGCTGAGACTGAGGGTGTCGTGACTGAGCACCTGACTTTATGGAATACACAGTGTTCACTAAAGGGCCTCAGTACCACACTTATTTAGTGTGTCCCTCCTCCTGAGGCTCCCACTTGCTAGCTCTTCCCGGTCATGCAGACAATGCCTAATGCTGATTAAATGCAAACATGGCTTACAAGTAGTTTTATATACATGAAAATTATAGACTTTCTTAGACAGGAAGTTCCCTTTACACAGCAAAGATTACTCAAAGATTTGCTGTGTCATTAAACATTCCACAATACAGACAAAGCCACTGGAGTCCCTACTTGGAGGCAGATGGGTCAGTCTGACCTTCACTCTTTGAGGATTATACTCTCACCTCCATGACATAGCCGATATATTCAATGACATGTCCATTGTATTCTTGAGATTTTAGAATCAGTTTGTCACCTAGGTTAAAAAAAATTACCATGTGTCAAACATAAAATCATTTTCCATTTTATGAAATCAAGTCTTAATGAAGCATAATAAAATATAACATTTCTGGTATTTGCTGCTTAAAGGTAATGTATAACAGAACCGTGGGTAGTATTCACTCCTCATCATTCCCATTACGTAAATGTCGCTTCAGAGGACAGAGATGGGACGATCCAAGTGTACAGCCAGTTCAAACCATTTCCTTCACCGTGATCTTCAACCCACAGCGAGATCGCACCTGCATAGAGCGAAGGCCGGCTCTCGGCGAGCCCTGGGACCTCCAGGACCAGCAGATCGCCCTTCCTCTTGAGGACCACGCCGCTCATGTTGTACTCCTTCAACTCTATCTCTGCATGGATCTCCTCCAGCCACAGCAGCGTGGAGAACTTCTCCTTGTAGTTTGACATGTTCAAGAGCTGAAAAACAATCACCAGCCTGTGAAGGCACAACAGCACATCCCAGACCTGTGTCTAGGAAACAAGCACCCAGGGAGTCAGATGTCTAAACTGCTGCCGTCCATGACACTCACACCAGACAAGATGATCGTGAACCTGATCAGCACACCTCCATCCTTAGGCTGGTGCAGGACTAGAGACGCTGGCTCTTCAGTGGCCACAGCCTCTACTCACTGCCATAGTCTGGGCCCTCAGACAAGTAAGTGTGTGTGTGCGTGTGTGTGTGCGCGTGTGTGTGTGCGTGCGTGCGTGCGTGTGTGTGTGTGTGTGTGTGTGTGTGTAAACATGCACATGTGTACTTGTAGGTGCACTTGCCTGTGTTGGGTACATGTAGAATCCAGAGAATGATGTCAGAATGTCTCCTTCCTCACTCTTCTGCCTTCTGTTTTTTTACGTTTTATTATTTTGATGTGACAAATGTTTGCTTGCTTGTATACATTCATGCAGTACCCTGAGGGGGGGTGGCCAGAAGAGAGCACTAGAGCACCTACACCTGTGTTACAAAAGGCTGAGTCACCATGTGGGTGCTGGGAACCAAGTACAAGTCTCTGCACTAGGAGCAAGTGCTGTCTGCTGTGGAGGGGCCTCTGGAGGCCTTTTCATCTTACTTTTGAGAAAATGCCTCCATGAGATCCAGCTGTAAGGCATTTCCTCAATCAGTGATCAGTGAGGAAGGGTCCAGCTCAGGATGTGGTCTATAAGAAAGCAGGCTGAGCAGCATGGGAAGCCAGCCAGTAAGGGGCACCCCTCCATGGCCTCTGCATCATCTCCTGCCTCCAGGATCCTGCCCTGCTTGGGTTCCTGTCCTGACTTTGCCTCCAATGATGGACTGTGATCTGGAAGTGCAATCCAAATAAACTCTTTCTTCACCAACTTACTTTTTGGTCATGGTGTTTTGTCACAAAAAATAAAACCCTAAAACACCAGCCCTTTTTTTTTTTTTTTTTAAATGAATTTAAAGTCATAGCATATTTTAAACCAAATACATTCTAACACAATACTATCCAAAGTTATACTAATTTGATATACATTTGCTAAGAAATGAAATATTAACAGTCTTTGCTTCTCATAATAAAATTGGTAGAAACCTGTGACAAGCTCAGGTCCTGATTGTGCAGACAGACCCTGTCCCTCTCTATGGCCCACATAGTCTCATACATCTGGATGCTCCTCAAACAATGAGAAAACTGAGAGCAAATACTTCCTGGGATATGGCAAGCTTCCCATACGATGCCAGACCTTAAACCTTTGTCTTCTAGACTTCTCTGCAGCCTCTGAGCTCAAAGAAGTGGTCTTCTACCTTCCTTGAAGGCAGTGTATGTGGAAAGTCGCTTCAAGGATATTGACATTGGGCTACGACAAGAAAGTAGACTCAAGATCTTGATCATATTGATATGTCCCTGAGTATCATGGGACCTTTGTTTATGTCTTGCTTGTTCCTTGACTACTATGTTAATGCCTCAGAACTGGTTATATTCTTTGCATGTACCTAGAACGATATAAAAGCAGACTAGGAAAAAAATAAACCCACTTCAGCACTTGCTGGGGTCATGTTACAACGTTGCCTAATTGTCTTTTCTTTCTTTAATCCTCCCTCCCTCCAGACCCCGTTGACTGAGCGAGCTGGCTTGGTCAAGTGTGCAACTCTTTCCCTGCCTGCTCCCCTGGCATTTCTGGGAAGAAAATTTCAGCAAAAAACAACGCAGAGTACAAGGGAAATGCTGTGGAGTTGACTGTGGCATTTCCATCCATCTCGAGCTAAGCTAATGGGCCTCTGACTCCCAGTCATGTCTGTGCCTTGCTGCTGAGGTCACAAGGGCTTGCACTTCCTGAGAGTCAGTGCTTAGCTAAGATGTCCTGGGTTTTCCGTGTCCCTCCACCTAGCACCAATGCTGTCTGTCACCTTTAGTGTTCTGGGGCACTGTATGTAAGTGTGGAAAGCTTCCTGGCCCTGGCACAGAAGAAGACTGGCTTGACCCTCTCATCATCTTGAAGTTCCTAGTCACCTGTGGTAGAATCCTGACAGGAGATCCGACTCCAAGGACTTACCCTGGTTGTGAATGGAGCACCCCACACCCTTCAGATGTTCTCCTACCTCGGCAAGAAGTGGCTGGAAAGTCAGGATGTCGATTTTCTGTTCCACACATTTCTTAAGTCTGTCTGGTATTGGATACTGTGGGAGAAAACTTGGAAGTTGTCGTCTCGAGTTCCTTAAAAGAAAAACCAAAGTTAAATCAAAGTGTATAAGCTTGTATGTTTGTGTGTGTGCACGTGTGTGACGTACATACACGCTTGTGAAGGCCAGAGGACAACTGTGGGTTGCTCCTCAGGCACATCAACCTTGATGTTTTCAAACAGTCTCTCTGGCCTAGGGATCACCAGATTAGGCGAATCTGGCTAGCCAATGCACCCCAGGATTTGGCTGTCTCTACCTCCCCAGTGGTGGGACAACAACATGGCACACCACTGTGACATGATTTTTAGTATGTCCTGAAGACTGAAGACTGGTTCTGGAGACTGAACTCAGTTTCTCACGTTTACATAGCAAGTACTGACTGAACTCAAAGTAATTCTTAATCTAGACGTCTTATATGTTTATGAGTATCTCTTATCTATAATGTATGGGTCCAGAAGTGTTTCAGATTTTCTAGGTTTTTTTCCCAGCTTTGGGATATAACTGAGCTAGACGACGACGACTTCTTCTTCTCCTTCTTCTTCAAGATTTATTTCGTTTATATGAGTACTCTGTAGCTGTCTTCAGACACACCAGAAGAGGGCATCAGATCCCATTACAGATGGCTCTGAGCCACCATGTGGTTGCTGGGAAATGAACTCAGGACCTCTGGAAGAGCAAGCAGCCTGTGTTCTTAACTGCTGAGCCATCTCTTCAGCCCTGAGCTATACTTCTATATACTTCTAGCATATTCTTCTTCATTTTGCAATACTTATATAGATTTCATTAGCTATAGATTTTCTGAAATGCAACAAATTCTGAATCTGTAGGGCATGTCAATATTCAGACGTTTTTAGATTTCAGAAGACCTCAGGTTTGGGAGATGCTCATATGAGACATTTCTCCTCAGATACTCTGCCATTTCAGAAAGGCTAGAGTTCATTTGTTAATGGAAACACCTGACATGAGAACCAGACTAGGTTACTCTGGGTTCTGGATCCTGTCTCCACACAAGCTGTGGCTTGGTATTCTCATTTCTGCAAAAGAGCTGGGCAGAGCTATGCAAGCCATAGGAGAACAAGACAGGAAAGTCCCAGGAGCCTGTTAGACCATGGGTTTGATGTCAGTTTTAACGTTCTAAGTAGCTAACCTCTTATTATTGCACTTTCAGTGAAGGCGGGGTACTAGAAGTGATACTGACCCATCACCAATGAGAACACACTTGCTACCCTGTGTGGAACCTGCTTCAACTGATCTGCTGGTTCTTGGCCTGTTCCTCTGGAGAAATCTAGGTTCATCCCAAGCTTCTACCTTCATCTAGCTAGCTGCACTCAAATTCACAGCAGTTTTTTGTCCAGTAAGGCAAAGGACAGAGCGACAGAAATGGCAGGAAAAATAGGGAGAAGTAGAGAGAGAGTGAGGACAGGACAGGGCCCTTCAAGCTCTGATGCAGGTCGTGCGGCATTGAGGGAGCAGAGGTATATGCCCAATCTCTCAATTTCATGGCCACTTCCTGGATAGTAGGTTCCTTTAGCTTAGGACTCAGCAGGTAGTCTGACTGTGTGTCTCTGGGTAGAAACAGGACTAACCCAATAGTACTGAAGACTGCTGCTGCTTAACTCAAACTCAGGGCTGTCTTCATCTCTGCAGTTGGAGGGCACTCATGGAAACATCTGGAAAGCAGGGGCATGTAGTAAATGCTAATGAAGAACTAACTGCGAAAATTAATGAGGTACAGAGCTAAGACAGTCACTACATCCACATACAGACTACGTCCACATACAGGCGGCTCTCTGAGTTCTCGGCCAGCCAGAGCTACACAGTAAGACCTTGTCTCCAAAACAAAAACAAACACAACAGATTTCTGGTCACATAGAACAATGGAATAAGAAGGAGAATCCAGAAATAATTCATACAACTACAATCATTTGATTTTCAACTATGTTGTAAAAACAGCAGCAGAGAAATGACAGCTCCCAACGAATCACACGGACAGTTCTATGTATAAGAGTTAAATAGATCCCTACCTCATGTTCTCTACAAAAATCATTTCAAAATCACCAAAAACCCTAAATAAGTCCCGCCCTCTGAACCTGCATTTCATGCTAGAGGCACTGGCAAGGTTTACTGTGCCTGTGACTACAGTAGCTCAGTCAATGGAGCAGTGCCTGACAAGCAGGGCTGCATGGAATTAAAACGATTTTTTACAGCAGAAGAAACAACCAGAGTGAAGGAACGGCCTGCAAAGCTTCACTAGCTGACAGGGAACTAGAACGCAGAACCAGCTGGATGGTGATGGTACATGCCTTTAATCCCAGCACTTGGCAGAGGCAAGCAGACTTCTGAGTTCCAGGACAGCCAGAGCTACACAGAAAAACCCTCTTGAAAACAACAAATCTAGAATCTATATAAACTCAAATATGAGTCATAAAAATAGTAACAATAACAACAACAACAACAAAGCAGAAACATCCCAAACATCCAACCAATATTTAGGCAAATGAATTGAACAGTTCTCAAAAGAAATACAAATGGCTAAATAAACAAAAAAATGTAAATTATATTGCTCAGAGATTCCTTTTCACCAACTTGGTGACAGCAGAGGATACTGAATGGCAGTGAGGATGGGAGCCACCCTGCTGTGGGGCATGAGGTTGCAGCCACTGAGGTCAGTTCAGAAGTCCCTCATAAAACTAAAACCGGAACTACCACAGGAGCTGCCCCAGGGCGCTGTCTACAGCCCCTCACATCAGCACCCACAGAGACCCTGCACACCCATGCTCATTCACTGCCCTCAACAGCTGCAATCACGGAATCAGTCCAGGTATCCAGCAACAGCTCATCGTAATGTCACAGGAAAGGAAAACAATTGTGTTACGTGCTGAAACTGGAGATCATCATCTTAGGAAAGGGGGAGGGACAGAGGGAGGGACAGAGGGAGGGACAGAGGGAGGGAGTGGGCAGCCAGCTAAGAAAGGAAAATTTTCTCTTATATGTAGAATACAGATTTTCAAACTCACACCCCATGAGAAGGCGGAAAAAAAGACTGTGTGAAGGAAAGGGGCAAGGGAAAAAGAAATACACTGCTGGAGGGAGGGGAAGTGTGGTGACGAGCAGGCGGACGCTGTCAAGGTGCCATTATCTATGTGTTTAGAAATATCACAAAACACCTTTAATCCCAGCACTTGGGAGGCAGAGGCAGGCGGATTTCTGAGTTCGAGGCCAGCCTGGTCTACAGAGTGAGTTCCAGGACAGCCAGGGCTACACAGAGAAACCCTGTCTCGAAAAACCAAATAAATAAATAGATAAATATCACAAAACCCGACTGTTTTATACACTTACTTAAAAAAATTAGAGAGAGCCAGGCATAGTGGCTCGCACCTTTAATCCCAGCACTCAGGGAGGCAGAGGTAGATGGATTTCTGAGTTTGAGGCCAGCCTGGTCTACAGGATGAGTTCTAGGACAGCCAGGGTTACACAGAGAAACCATCTCGAAAAACCAAAAACAACAACAAAATGTAAATAAATCTGATGCAGTACATGACCCAACCCTAACGTCTACAACAGGAGTATGACCGAGCACTGTGACTGAGTGACCTGGATTCCTGGCAGCACATGCAGGCATTAGACAGCTGGGAGTGAGTGCCCGCCACTGCCCAGACTGCCAGGAAACCAACAGTCTTACTCTAGAGCAGTGGTCTTCAACCGAGGGGTCACAACCCCTTTGAGGTCACCTATCAGATATTTACATTACGATTCATAACAGTAGCAAACTTACAGTTGTGAATTAGCAATGAAATAACTTTATGGCTGGGGTCACCACACCACGAGGAACTGTGTTAAAGGACTGCAGCACTAGGGAGGCTGAGAGCCACTCATCTAGAGGAAGTCTCATACGCGGATGTGCCAATACTCCCAGGGAAACAGCTAGCAGGGTGTTAGAGCATTTGTGTTTGTTGGTGGGTATCTTAGCTTCCTCTTGAGGAACTCTGGCTGGACAGTGTGCCACTGGGTGGGAACCAGAGCACTTGCTCTTGTAGTCACCGCCCATCTCCTGGACTCTCCGTGGCTGCAGACGGGATGCTATCTTGCTCCCAATTGGGGCTTTTTCTCTAAACGTGCACCCAAAAGTGAGCAGGAACCATCAGCACTTACTGACTGCTCTGCGCTGGAAACTGCGTTTTATGTGCTCTAACCACTTACTCCTCAAACTACATGAGGTAGAGACTATCACTTACAAATGAAGTTAAGGCACAGAGAGGTTGAGAAACTTTCCCAAGGCCACACAGCTTCTTGGTCACAGTGCTGTGATTCAAACAATGGTCTAAAGAAGCATGGTGCCCACAGTTGCCTTCCAAACAAAGGCCAACGACAAATTCAGCAACCCCATAACACTGTCTGCTAATACACTCTCCTTTCAGGCTACAATGTCGAAGTCCATCATCCTTTGTCTTAGAATGTTACTGGGTTAACATGGTCTGAAATCCAGAATTTTCCAGTATTAGAGAAATAATATTCTTGCCTGCTGGGCTGTAGGCGGCACCTGACCTCAAACCTTCAGGAGTGACAGTGGTATGACAACACGTCCAGTGCCCAGGACAAAGCCATTTAACCCTCACACAGGTCCCTGGGCTTTGGACCAAACTTATAACAAAATGTTCTAAGAAGTTTCCTCAGAAGTTTCCTGCTTTGTTAACTGCAGCAGGAAAGAGCAGATGGACCTGGGACCTAACCCAGGCAGACAGAAATGGGTCACCCACAAACCTGTGCTCAAGTCACAGAGTTCATTCTTGAATGGTACCAGATCTTCAAAGAGGCTTCCAGTGACCAAGCAATCCTGGGGCCCAACAAAAACCACACTGCAACCAGCCAGCAAGGCACAGACCCTCTGCTGATGCTCAGCAGAGAGCTGCAGAGCCAGGCCTACCCAGGAGTGGACAGGAGGAGCCAAGAGCCACTCCATTCTGGTTTCAAAGTGGCCCCAAGCTCTGCCAAGGAAAAGCAGAGCTGAGGGGTACACAGGGCCTGGCTTGCAAGGACACCAACCGTGCTAATAGTCACCGAATCTGCCCTGATAAGTTCCATGGACATGCATCCTGTCACCTCATGTGGGGAGTTAGGGATGACAAGGTGGGGAGGGGGAGGGGACATGTCTGTCTAGAACATATAAAGCAGACACACAGAAAGTCACACACCCATCTCATACTACCTTTTCTGTGTGGTCACAACAACTGTAGTCTTTGCAGACACTAATGTTTGGGAGCTTTTAGGCTTTTTCCAAGAAAATGGCTCACGCACAGCTATCAACGCCTCCTCCCTGCTCACTACATTCACTTCAAGATGTCGCCCGATGAGAAAGTTGGAAAAACAGAGCAGAAGGAGCTCCTTGCAACGGCCAGGGTTTCTTGAAAGAAAAACAGAAATTTAGCCTCAGTTATAAATAACTAATTTTGCTTTCAATATTTAAGGAAGTTGCAAAGCTATTAAGAACAGCCACGCTGACTTTTTAGTAAATTTTTTACACAGACAAGTTTACTTTATAAAACAAGAAATGTAGTATTTCTCAAGTGTGATGGGTAAACTCAATTGTCAGTGTGGTAAGATCTACAATCACCATGGAGATAGGCCTTAAGTTCCCCCCAGGGTATTTTATCATGGCAACAGGCAAAGTAACTAACACATCAAGACAAGTTCAGGTGCTTAAAACAGTCCTTTCTGTAACTCTGAAATGTAACAGGGAAACACTTTCAATAGTCCCAAATTTCCCACATTCCAGACCTCCTGCTGTGACTGAAATGGTGTGGTTTTACTTGATTGCTTATTCCCAGGGTGGTTCTAACACAGGTGCTGCGTGCATAGTAACCTCTACTTATAACTATTTATTTTTTTACCTAATTACTTCTGTTACTTTATGGTTAAAACCCCAGCTAAGCCACCTGCATTTTATATGGGTGACTGAAGGATTTGTGTTTGGTTAAAGGTTACCTACGATCTTGATAGGCTTGAAGCAAGGCAGTCAGATTTATGTCTTCAAAAGGATATAAATGACTGGTGATATGGAAGAAGCCTGGAGCAAACGTATGTCAGTCTTCATGACCATATGCTTTAGAGCAGCCAGAATGTTAGTAGGGGACATGAGGAGGGAACAGGAGGAGAGTTGCAGGCAAGGCTGGGGAGTACACCAGGTTACAACCACTCAGGTGAGGGCGCAGAGAGGAGATAGGACTTCCAGTCTGGGCGGAGCCCCTTTACACCCCGCCCCCGGCCTCTCCGCTCACTACAGTGTCTTAATGTGATTCCTAGAGGGTGACATAGGGGATGTAGATGGACTGAGATCTTGGGGACACCAAGACACAGTGGGAATGAGCTCAAGATGGCTGCCATCAGAAAGGCAGCAGAGGGTGCTCACATCTAAATGGGTCTCGAGCACTGTTTTCTTTGTAAAGGTAGAGTCAGGTTGTCTGTTGAAGATAAGAGTGGATCCCACTCTAGGTAGATGTTTTCTGGGCCAATGCTTGTCTTTGTGATTTGGTTCTATCTGAAACATTGCATGAATATTTTAACATGTAAGCATCACAGATAACCCAAGAAAGAAACAAGTACATACTTGGCATCACATGTGACCACAATGAAAGTTTTCTCCCCTGGTGGAATGAGCCCCCCAGGCTCAGGCTCCTGTTTCTCGGGTGTGTTTCCTTTTTCTCTACTTTCTTCTTTACAAGCGCGGCCATCTGGAGATGACATTTACACCAATGGGTTGTGGGAAGGTAACTCATTCCTAACAATGCTGGGAATGAATGCTCACACCCACAAATCAACATTTGAAGGTAGTTAACAGAACAGGGAGGCAGGGCACGCGGATGTACCTACAAGACCAGCCAGGATGGGGAGAGGTCTCCGGCCCCAGAAATCTCCCTAGTTGAGGAATACCCCTATCTCCTAAAGCATATGCTGGTCTGTGTGAAGCTGTTCTGTCCCTATCCCAACCCCGACACCGCAGGAGCAGAAGGACCCAAATTCAAAAGGGTTCAGACATCAAGTATTGCCAGGGCATAGGACAGACTTGTTAAGTTACCAGTCAAAAGGCCAGCTCAGTTCCTGGACCTGATGGGGAAGCAGCTGTACCATCTACCTGGCAAGATTTCTGTGTTGTTCACCAGACTGCTCTCTGCCATCTCATCAGTTTTGTCTTCTCTGTGATGATTCAATGAACTAACATTTTCACTCTCAGGAACAGAAACAACAGCCGCTCCTGAGCAGGACTGGCCTTTGCCCTGTGCCTCAAATCTAAACTGGTGTGCTTTATCCCAGCCAGCCAGTCTGCAACTGACAAGGTCCTGAGAAATCTCTCCTTTATTCCTGGGGAAAAAAAAAAAGACCATGTACCATGTCAGGACTTCCGGAACTGACATTACAGTTAACCAAAACCACACAATTCATGTTGCAAAGGGTCCCAGCATGTATCTTACAGTTTGAAGGAATTTGTGGAAAGTCTGAGATACTTTTGTTATGCAGACCAGCCTTGAACTTGCAGTGATTTTCCTGAGAGGTAGGGGTGTGTGTGTGTGTGTGTGTGTGTGCGTGTGTGTGCGTGTGTGCGTGCGCGCATGCACCTCAGGATGTGCTCATTGAGGCTGGAGAATAACTCAAGGGAACTGGCTCTTCCACCTTTGGGTGGGTTTGGGGACTGAAGTGAGGTGTCCAGGCCTGCACAGTGAGAGCCTTTACCAACTGAGGCTGCTCACCAGTCAAGGGGTGAAGTATTTCATAGACTTCTTAGAGGGAAGATAAATAGGCAATATACAATTGTTTCTACAGAGTACCTTAAATCAGTTTAAAAGCAACTTGTGTCCCTTTACCTGAGACTCCAGGGCACACTTACTCTATCCAGATCACGATTGCTTTGCTTTCTCCTTCCTTCAATGTTCCAAAACTGGTCATTCTTGTAACTTCAATGTCCCCTTTGTTTTTCAGTAAGAGGGTTCCATAGGGCTCCGGAGGGGCCTCACCAATAGTGGCATCTCTGAAGAAGACACCAGTGTCAAGGTGCAGAGGCCACCTCACAGCACTTCTGTCTATTCTCATCTTCCTCCCATCTCCCTGCCATACCCACTGCCCAATCACATGATAGAGGGGCCGTCAGGGACTCCGCAAGTCCCACAATTCCTCAAGTCATCTCATAGAAGAGCATCACACATCTCCCCAAAGGCTAAAGGGGCAAACAGTGGCATCTGACCTTCTCCCATAAGGACCTCACTGCTGAGATTTCTGCTTTCTATTGCCTCCCAGACTACAAGGAATGGCTGGTGGGAAGGAGGGAAGGAGGAACGCACAGGGCTTTGTATTCAGAGAGCTCCCAAACTTGTGTTTGGAGGTTTTTGTAAGTACAGTTGAAGGCTACGTGACTACATTTCCTTTACAATGGACTTCATATGTACTACTGATCCTGTAAAAATAAGATGAAGATGAAAAGTGCCCACTGTCTGAATATTCCATAGTCCTTTTTCTACACTGCAATTGTCCAGATGTACAGTGAACACTGCGTTACAACAGCCTGTGGTATTTGGCAGAGTAGCATGTCATGTAAGCCTGCAGCCTGGAGCAACTGCACTCTAGGCTATGCACAGTCACCAACCTGCCTACCTGACAGCACATTTCTCAGAACATGTACCCATCATTAAGCAATACTGACTGTTTGTGAAAACAACTCAGTGGGAAGTTTCACTCTTCAGGAAACAAATTTCTCCTTTCTCTGTGCTCCCTCACACCCACATGATGCATGGAGGTGTGGGGATGGGCAGTCCGCCCTGGCTCCACGCCTCAGAAGCTTCCACTCCACGGGCAAGACAGAGTAGGCCTGCCACGGAGCAGAAACACAATTCTCAGGAATCCATGGTGGCTGGACATGGTGGTACCACCAGAACTGTAGTACTCAGGAAGCTGAGACAGAAGGATTGCTAGCTATCCAAGATCTGGGTTACATAGCAAGGCTTTCCCACAAAACAAAACTGAAGTAAACACAACACAGTGACAACAGCACAACGTGTGGCCCTGGGGGAAGGCACGGCAACACCAGTCTACCCTCCACACTCTGCTATGTAACTGCTGCCCATCAGCTTAAATGGAGCAGAGCTGTCTCAGCCAGACACTGGGCAGAGAGGGAGACAAAGCAGTTTCACACAGAACTGGTATTTTATTGAGGAGACAGGACAGTGACTAGAATAATGAGATATTTAAGGAGCCCACTAGTGGTAACTGCTAAGGGCAACATAAGACAAGGAAGCCCAGTGGTCAGAGGAATTGCTGCTACCTACAGGGAAGAAGGGGGGCCATATTGCCTTCACAAGTAGCTGTGCGTTCCATGTGTCAGGTGCTCAAGCTCAGAGGACAGCAGATCCCCTGAGCCTGGAGTTACAGATAGCTGGGATTTGCCATAGAGGGGCTGAGAATTGAAGCTGTATCCTCTGCAAAAATGAGTGCTCTTAATCACTGAGCCAATACTCCCTCAATATATATTTTTTTAGTAATGAAAGGACAACAGACACAAAACAGAAATGATGACAGACAATGCTGGTGCACACTGTTCGCCCCAGAGGTTGAGGCAAAGGCAGGGAGATCTTTCTGAGTTCAAGGCAAACTTGATTTATATAGAAAGCCCAATCAAATACATACAGTGAGACACTCTATCAAATAAACAGAAAACAAAAGAAACAACAAAAACTTCGGATAAAAGTTGGGATAGAGGTGTTGCTCAGAAGGCAGAGAGCTTGCTTAGCATGCACAAAGTTCTGGGTTCAGTCCCTAGCACTGCAAACAGGGTATGATGGCATATGCCCCCTGATTCCAGGTTTTAGGAGACAGAGGCAAGAATATCATAACAAAATTCAAGGACATCTTCAGCTACATAGTAAGTCTGAGGTTGCCTTAAGATGAGACCCTGTCAAAGAAAATAGGAGAGAATAGAAAAGAGCCAATAAGATTACGGCAATCGCGACTATGACTCGAATATGACTTGTCCCCTCCAAAACTGAGGCTGAAACAATTGCTAGGATGACAAAGTGGGATTCGGCCCCTTCCCAAAGAAGTGGGACCAGGAAGCACATTGAGGGTTGAGGAGGGCTCTGTTCACATGACTAGATTAAACCCATTTGACTAGTGGAGTAACGTGTTATCTCAATGGGTCTGCCACATAAGCAATTTGATTAGGGTCTCTTAACATGTGCTTCTTTGGCTACTTCAGGACTCTGCTGGCCAGAAGGCCATATCTGGATCTTGAGGTATGGCTCAGTGGTACAGCAGATTTTCCCAGCATGCACAAGGCTCTGGTGTCAATCCCTAGTACTAGGGCAGGGTTGGGGAAGCCATCATTAGATGCAGCCCTTAATTTTGGACCTCAGCAGTAAGCCAAAATAAACCTTTTATCTTGTACCTTACCTAGTCTATGGTACTATATTATCAGCAACAGGAAGTGGATGAAGTCAACCACTACTAAAAGAGTAGGGACTAAGGGACTCTTGGGGACTGTGTACTGTCATGCCTAAAGGGAGGCAGAAGTAGGGGGATGGCTGTGAGTCTGAGGCCAGCCTGGTCTACATAGAGAGTTTTAGTACATCCGTAACTGAAGATTCTAGCTGGTTTGTTTCTAAAAACAAAGAGACCCTTGGAATTCTACCTACACTCAACCACAAAGAGGATTTTTCTTAACCAGTAGATGCAGGGCCTGGAATGTCTACTACTCTGGCTTTACCATCAGTCACACATGCTAAAAGCAGAAACATGCTCTGAGAAATGGGTTCTGGGGATTCCATCCTTATGTTAGTATCACAGAACACTTACAGAGACCCAAGCAGGCTACATGCCACTTTGTGATACAATCTTTGAACAAAAGTTTAAACACCCCCCTCTCTCTCTCTCTCTCTCTCATATTCATGTGTATGTGTTTATATCTGTTATGGCTCACATGGAAGGCAGAGGACAACCTCTGGTAGTCTTCTCCTAACATGTCAGTTCTAGGGATTGGACTCAGGATGTTAGCCTGCTGAGTCACCCTGTCGGCCTGGTGGTATGGCTTATGGAACCAGCATCATATACAACCCGTGAATGACTGAGGTGTTAGACAGTACTTGACTACAACTCTTTAAAATATGCTTAAAATTGGCCCTTTTCTTTCCAAAGAATTGTTTGGATACCACCTCTTCACAGGGGTCATGCACAGTGCTCTCCAGATGTAGCATGACTGGCTGCTCTCCACAACCACAGCATTGACAATGTCGTGTCTCCTCGGTATGTACCCTTCCGGCAGCTTCAAGGAGTCCAGGCTGAAGAAGATGCTGTCCTCTATCACCCCGTTCCTCCCACACAGGCTGGAAATGCAAACCTGCAAGTGCAGTGCTGGATATTGCTTCAAAGTGTATATGGACAAGGGGCACACTTCTCAACATTTGCCTCTCTGAATCTGAATAACCCAGGCTGGCCTTAGCACTCAGTAAGGTCCAGTACAACATGGATGCACGAGAGCCTGGAAGTGCTCAAGCTGAGTGAGAGGTTGGTGATGGTGGCTGACATCTTCCCCCAATGTCTCTGTTATATCCAGCTCATGCATCCACCTCAACCCAGTGAAAGCCCAGTGCTGCTATAACCCACGTCATTCCCCACATCATCAGCTGACAAGGAAGCTCGAGGGCCTCAATTCATCATGGACACGCTGTGTCCTAGAACATCTCTAACACCCAGGGACACGCTGTCAGACTTCAGTTACAGAAGCATGCTGCTGCCACTACTTCCTTTATAAATGTTTTCACTTTTTGTGTAGGGAGGCTTTGCCTGAAGGACTTTGCACCATGTGCACGCAGGGCCCTGGGACACCAGAAGAGGGAGGGAGATGGGTCCCCTGGACTGGAGTTAGTCAGTTGTGAGCCACCATGTGGGTGCTAGGGATTGGATCTAGGTCCTCCCTCTGGAAGGACAGCCAGTGCTCCAACGCCCACCTCCACCTCCTTAAGGAGTCAAGGAAGCATTCCTCAGCACATTACCTTGTCCACGCGCTTGTACCTCAGAGGCTTCACGGAGATTGCCTCACTGCTCCATGTCCCTGGCCTGATCCAATACTCAGCCTCTACCCAGTCTCCCTTGCATGGGTGGA
Organism: Uromys caudimaculatus; assembly: GCA_028551405.1. Classification (NCBI taxonomy): domain Eukaryota; kingdom Metazoa; phylum Chordata; class Mammalia; order Rodentia; family Muridae; genus Uromys; species Uromys caudimaculatus. The sequence goes on from CM052718.1 coordinate 13,772,859, forward strand.
AACCTGAAACAGCCAAAGAGAAAATTTCAATAGCATTCAACTATGCAGTGCACTCTGAGCTTATGACATGATCAAGTAAGTAACTTCTGGGCCAGCTTCCCTGATTTCTGTTTTAGGTACTAACCAACCTCCAGCCTCTAAGACACTGGATCTCAACCTTCCTAATGCTGCGACCCTTTAATACAGTTCCTCATGTTGTAGTGACCCCCAACCATAAAGTTATTTCATTGCTACTTCATAACTGTGACTTTGCTACTGTTATGAATCATAGTGTAAATGTCTCACATGTGACTCCTATGGGAGTTGTGACCCACAGGTTGAAATCTGCTGTTCTAAGAGAAGGAAAGAGAACCTAGTATGGTCATTCTTACGTCAGGCCTGTCTGCTCAGACTCCCCCCGCCCCTCTCAATCTATTTTATTTATTTTGCCATATTAAAAGTAATTTTAATCAGGTGTCAGAGTGCACACCTTAAATCCCAACACTCAGATGGCAGAGGCAGGCATATCTCTGTGAATTCAAGGCTAGCCTAGCCTACACAGAGAATTCCAAGTCAGGGCTACATAGTGAGATCCAGTCTCAAAAACCAAAAACCAGAATAAATCCCCAAAGAATTGGGGCTTGGGACAAAGCATATGCATGAGTTAAAATCCCAGAGTCCACATGGAAGCGATGCAGTGGCACTCATGGAAAGCCACAGTGCTGAAGGAGTGGAGACAGCCAGGTCCCTGACCTCAGTGGTCAGCCATTCTCCCTAATGTGTAAGTTTGGGCTGAATTATCTGAAAATAAATTAATAAGTAAAAAGTGGGTAGCAATTGAGGAAGACATCTGATTATCTTTCCAATGTATGGCCTTCATATGCACCCACACAAATATACCAGAATCATACTGGAGAGTATGTGCACACAAGAGCACTTGTGCTCATGCGCATGTGGACAGTGCAAACATGTGCCTGACAGAAGCTGCTTACGGAAGGAGCTTTGGTGTTGCTCAGGGCACAATCCATGATGACCCAGAGTGTGTGGTGCAGAGAGCAGACCTCACAGGGGTGGCAAGACTACGATGCAGCTAGTCACACTGCAGCCACAGTCAAGATCAGACTAGACAGAGACTGGGGGAGGCCCAGGCCATCGGATGATGCTACCCATATTTAAGGAGGGTATTCCCTCCTTACTTAAATCTCTCTGGAGATACTTTCATGCCCAGAGATATCTCCTGTGATTCTAAGTCCAGTCACGTTGATAGTGACTATTAACCAAGTATACCGGTTGTCAACCTGACACCTAAAATCGTAACATTCCACCTCTGGCCCTCAAAAGCTCATGGTATCTCATAATGCAAAATATCCATTCCAATTTAAAAGTCCTTAAGGTCAATGCTCTTCAAAACTTAACCAGAGTCTCTACTAAGATTCAGGCACTCTAGTATGTGTGAGCCTCTATAGTAACAACAGACAGAAACAAAGTTACATACTTCTAATATACAATGGATCCAGTACACATCCCTAATTCAAAAGGGAGAAATGTGGGCACAGAAAGAAAGACTGAGCCAAGCAACATTGAAACCCAGTAAGCAAACACCAACTCTGCAGTCTCTGTCTAGCATATGAGATCTTATGATGGACTAATTTTGGGCTCCAGTAGCCTTGGCATCCCTGCCCCTGTAGCTCTGCTGTCTACAGCTTGGGCCAGCTCTGCTCTGTATATGAAGCTTCCCTGGTTGAACATACTGAGTTCTTCATTATGGAATTAGTCTTCACTATCGCTATTTCATGTAAAGATTTCTCAGGGCCCTTTTCTAGGAAATCTAACCTTGCCTTACACTTAGGGGCTTTCTGGGACTTTGGTGCAAACCTCCCTAATAGCCCATTATGAAAACCAGCACCATAAGGACAGCACTGTCAAGTTCTGTTTCCAGTTTAAGATGTACTTTGATTCCCTTCTACCACAGCTATAGTGGCTTCTGTAGACCTTGGTGGCTAGGGCCGGGGAAACACTCTGCAGACAAACACTGTGGGGCACAGAACCTCTGTCGTGGCCTTCTCAGTTCCATTCCCTCCGTCCACACTTTGTTACGTTAAGTCTCGCCAGTGTTCCAGCGTCCCAGCGCCGAGCCTGAGTTCCTCTTAACGTTGGTGTGTTAAGAACTCAGCTGCTTTCTTGGCACTGATGCATCTGTAACATCAACCACACTCACACCGACTTTTCCTATTTTTCTGCTCTATCTCACTACAAATCTTAGTAAGAGCGGTAAACAATAAACCATGCCACAGCTGACTGTGCACTGTATCTTGAAATGTCCTCCACCAAACAACTTAGTTCACTGCATTTAAATTCAGTCTTGAGACTCAAGTTTTGAGGATATAGGCAGGAAGCAGCCAAATTTGCTTGTAGGTGAATTCCTAGTACAGCCCTGAGTCCTTTCTGAAATGTCATGAGCTCAGAGTTCGCTCTCCATGCCTGTCTTCCATATTCCCAACAGAATAGCCCGTTAAACCTGTATAGCATTCCCAGGCTTCTCTAGCCTCAAGTTCCAAACTCTTCCATACTTCTCCTGCAGACAACTTCCAAAGGCCTATGAACCTTATAGCCAGGTTTCTCACAGCAATAGCCTTGCTTCTCAGTACTGATTGTATTAGTTACTTATTGCTGAGACAAAATACTTAACAAAATCAACTTACAAGGGAAGATTTTTGGGTCACAGTCTGAAGGAAGGAGGGATGGCACTGAGAGGACCTCTGTGGTGCTGGCTGGAATGTGAGGCGGCTGCTCACACCACAACCACTCTCAGGAAGCAAAGAAGAGTTGAATTCCCATACCGAGGTCGCCTCCTGCTTTTCCCTGTTTTATTCACTGTGGGGCCCCCCAGCCTGGCGACGGTGCTGCCCCTGCGCTCCGCACTGCCGCCTCTGCCTCTTGGGTGATTTTCAATCCAGCCAGATTGACACTAAGTATTAACATCACAGAATGTATGATCCTAAAACCTGCTATGTGTGTTGCTGACTTGAGCTTCATAAATAAGTGTCAAATAGGTCAGGTGTGGTGGTGCCTTTAATCTTATCATTTGGGAGGCAGAGGAAGGCAGATCTCTGAGTTCCAGGTCAGCTAGGACTGTGTAGTGAGATACTGCCTCAAAAAATGTTAATTATATCTTGAAATTAGGCCCAATTTTCTAACAGTCTCTGAAATGATCCTTAATATAATTCTGCTATTTTGTCCTGTGTGTTTATGAAAAGCACCATCCTCAATATTGGTGATTATACTATCAAAATGCTGATCAAAAGCAGCTTAATTTTAGTTAGTGTTAGCACCTCTTCTCAGATATGTAACAGCACAGAGAAAAGTTATGTGGCCACCCCTGGCTGCAACTGAGTGACCTCCAAAAGTCACTCAGGTTGAAAGGGTATATGGGCACATGCAAAGGACCTTGCCAGCCCTCTCCTTACCACCCTCAGCCAACACTTTCTTTGAGCACCAGGAACAGGACTGGATGGTCCAAATGACCAGGTTGGGAGAGCAGAGAGCAGGCAGGCATGGAAGAGCTGTACAAACTGTCTGTCTTGGTAGGACAAAGGGTGGAAGGCAGGGAGGGCTAGGAGGAGAGAGGGCAGATGTTGGTACAAGACTTAACTTTTTAAAAATGTATTATTATTACTATCATTTTTTTTAGGTGTTTGAGACAGGGTTTCTTTGTGTAGTCCTAGCTATCCTGGAACTTGCTATGTAGATCAGACTGGTTTTGAACTCAAGAGATCCTCCTGACTCTGCCTCCCAAGTGCTAGAATAAAGATGTGGCCAATGTGTGAAGGCCAGAAGACAGCCCTGTAGACTCTGTTCTGTTCCCTCTCCTTCCATCTTTACAACAGTTCTAGGGCTCACACTCGGGTTGCCAGGGCTGTACAGTAAGTACCTGAACTCATTCAGCAATCTGACCAGCCTTGGGTACATGCCTTAAAAGCAACAAAGGCCCTCAGAATATCAGAGCTGAGAACAGCGCAAGGACTGCTTTAATTAACAAGGAGGCATCTGAGCCAGGGTGGCCCTCACTGGGCTGCACATGGTGCTAGAGTCCTGGATACAGGGAAAGCCCTTTGGTCTATCTACTACTCACTCTTTGGACCCCATGTTTTGGAATCTTATCCAGGGGCTGTAGGAAAGGGTCTTTCATGTCATATTTTCTCTCAAGAATGTTCTTTTGCTATGGTCAGTGGGCTTTATAATCATATTAATAGAAAATTTCACATCTCTGAGCACATAGAAGAACCTTTGCCTCCCTTGAGTTTATCTGCATTAGGGAATCTGTAAGCATGTCCTTAATCCTCAGGTTAACCTTTTGTACTTCTAGTGAAGTAGAGTAAATAGAAAGGACCAATTATTAGATGCTGATTTGGTGATTTATTTGGTGATTTACTTAAGTACTATTTCTACTGCTCATTTCTAAACGTGAGTTTATTTGCTACCTGGAACAGAATGATCTAGAGAAACAGCTGAAGCAATTGGTCATTGCCCTTAACAACTAACTGACTGCACGTACACGTGTGTAAAATTACAATCGCTTGCCCCTCTCCCCAACCTTGTGGTTAAATGAAAATATAAACTGGACTCGATGCCAAGGTCTTGCAGGAATTATTCTGGTTTCAGTGGACTGATGGTGTGTCCTGTCTTACACTACCACTGGTGTCAGAGTGCTTATTCCAGAAAGGTTCCCACAATACAGTCAACAGTTGCAGTGTGAAACACTTCTGCCTTTTCTCTCTGGGGACATCTCCCATTAAGGCTGCCTTGGGAATGGCTCCCAGCTGTAGGCAGCCTTCTACCAGAACTGAGAGCTCCTCTGAAAAGACAGCTTTCAGAATCCCCAGTAGCTACCTGTCAATTTCATTTGGCAAGCAGAGGCGTGCAGTCGGAGTCACACAGGCACTTCCTGGTTGGCTAAGTCATCTGCCCCGGCACCCAGGCTAAAGGGCAGTTGATGTTTATCTTTTGACATGTAGCCTAGTCAGTCCAAAAGCAACTCCCACGGTGCCATTTCTAACCCCCTTCCTGTTTGCAGTGTGTACAGCATTTTGCCTGGAGCAAGAACTGACTCTCACTGTTCTGGAATTCAGTGACTAGCACAGTGTCCACTACCAGCGAGCAGATAAACAGTGAGCACACCGAACGAAACTTAGCGAATGACATAAGCAAATTCTTTCTTTAAACATAAAAGTAAAATTTTAGTTTGGCTAGAAAGAAAATTTGGATATATAAATTTTGGGAAAATGCAAGGTGATCCAAGTCTTACTTTAACACAGTGAAGTATCGTAGAAAGAACTGTTCTTAAACCAGGTACAGTGGCTTAGACCTGTAGTCAGATCAAGCACTCAGGAGATAGAAATAGGAAGGTCACTGCAGGTTCTAGCCTGGCCTACAGTGTGAAGCCCTGTCTTAACAAATAAAAAGGACATTTCCTAGTGGTTCTCAACCTGTGGGTCTTGACCCCCTTGGTAAACCTCTGTCTATAAAAAAATTTACATTACAATTCATAACAGCAGCAAAATTACAGTTAAGAATTTCTCTTTAAGCCGGGCAGTGGTGGCGCACACCTTTAATCCCAGCACTTGGGAGGCAGAGGCAGGCAGATTTCTGAGTTCAAGGTCAGCCTGGTCCACAGAGTGAGTTCCAGGACAGTCAGGGCTACACAGAGAAACCCTGTCTCGAAAAATCAAAAAAAAAAAAAAAAAAAAAAAAAAGAATTCCTCCTGTCAAAGGGAAATACAGGGACAAAGAGTGGAGGAGAGATGCCCCACCTAGGGATCCATCCCATCTGCTGACACCAAACCCAGACACTATTGCTGATGCCAAGAAGTGCTTACTGACAGGAGCCCGGTATAGCTGTTCCCTGAGAGGCTCTGCCAGAGCTGGACCAATACAGATGCAGATGTACACAGCCAAACATTGGACTGAGCTCGGAGACCCTAATGGGGATCCCAATTAGGGCAAGGACTGTAAGAGCTGAAGGGGTTTGCAACCTCATAGGAAGACCAACAATATCAAGTAACCAGACCCCCCAGAGCTCCCAGGGACTAAACCACCAACCAAAGAGTATACAGGGAGTACTCATGGCTCCAGCTGGATATATAGGAGGATTGCCTTATCTGACAACACTGGGAAGGGAGCCCCGTGGTCCTGTGGAGGCTTGATGACCCAGGATAGGGGAACACTAGGCCGCTGAGGCAGGAGTGGGTGGGTGATCACCCTCATAGAGGCAGGAGGAGGGAGAAGGGGATAGGGGGCTTGTGGAGGGTTAACTGGGAAGGGGGATAACATTTGAAAAGTAAATAAATAAAATAACCAATAAAAAATAATAAAAAGAAGTAGCAATGAAATTAATTTTGTGGTTGGGAGTCACCACAACATGAGGAACTGTATCAAGGACTGCAGCATTAGGAAGGGTGAGAGCCACTGTCTTAGACAAACACACCATTCTTATATTAGCAACTTAGTGATCAACCAGTATGCTTGACAGATAAATACAAAACAAGTATTTAAACAGTGACCACCAATTCAAAGTCCACTTAACATTCAAGAATCCTTGTGTGAGGCCAACACCTGACAGCCACTCCTAAACGTGACTCTTTCAATAACACATGTAGGCAACTAAACTTAATTTTAAGAATTACTTAAGACAGAAAACTTAATTTTAAATACGAAACAGAAATCCATCTAGCTACCTTCACACACACTCTCCAGAGAGAAGTACGTGGTCTGGCTGATATAGCCAGCACCTTCCAACATGGAAGTCACACAGCCAATCAGCACTCTGGGGCTGGAGTCTGACAACCCTTTGCTAGAGTTTTTGTTATCATCTTCCCACTTGTCAGAAACAGCTTCTACCTGTAAGACAAAAGAACGGCTCTTTACACTGTTATAAAAAAGAATAAAAACAGATTATAGGCAATATTTCCACCCTGAATTGGGAAGTTCAAGACTAGGTATGGCAGTAGAATGGTGAAGACCTGCTTTCTGATTCACAGTGAGTGCCTTCTAAAGGGGTTGAGCTTTTAAAGAGTAAAGAAAGCACTCAGGACATGGAGCAGGTGGGTCTCTATCTGAGGCCAGCCTGATTTATGTAAGAGTTCCAAGTCAACCAGGTCTTTTTGGTTTTTATTCATGAGTGTGTGAGTTAGAATACTGTATCTTATCTGCTGGAGTAAAAGGTGGCTGGAAGCCAGGTGATGTGGATTCTGGGTCACAAACAGGAGCAACAAGCATTCTTAACCACTGAGCCACCTCGCTAGCTCCTGAAGGGATCTTTAAGGGGTGATCTGGCTTGTCCTTTAAAAGGGCATGAATCCCACTCCTGAGTGCTCACAAGCCAACCAAAATATTCAAGAAAACATTACCAAATTGAATGTAACCGCATATTATAAGGAGTATATACCACAAACAAATGCAGAATAGTTAAAAATTTCAAATTCAGTCAACATATTCCATTGATAGAATGAAATAGTCATGTATTCCCATTTACACCTAAAAATCATTTGATGAAATTCCAACCTTCTGGGATAGGGAAGAAAGAAAGGATGGTATTTGATTTGCCAAAGTATATGGCATACTTGTATAAAAATATCTTTGGGCTTCAGAGATTGCTCAGCAGTTAAGAGCACTGACGGACTTTCAGAGGAGCTGGATTTAATTCCCAGCACGTTCATAGCAACTAATAACCATCTGTAACTCTAGTTCCAGGGGATCTGATGCCGCCTTCTGGCCTTCTCCTGCACACACACAAAGTACACAGACATACGTGCAGGCAAAACACCCATACAAATATATATTTTTTAAAAGCACTAAAAGATTTCTAATGTCATTATGAAAATTGTCACCATGCAATAAAGAGATGCCACAACGATTTCATCTGAAGTTTCCAGGCCAGGCATGGTGGTATACACGTTTTATCTCCCCATCCCCCAAAAAACCCCTCATAATATTCCAACGGTCCTTCACAATATAAACAGCAAAGTAGGAGCACAAAGAAAGCTTCTCCAGCACAGTGAAGACTGTAAATGAAAGGTCCATGGTTAACATCAACCCAATGCTGTGAGAAGAAAATCTTTCCTCTGCCATCCAGTAGCAAGCGAGTGTGCCATTCCACACTGTGCTCAAAGTCCTCAGCAAAGCAATTGGGTAAGACATGGCGACCACAGGCATCCAAACTAGAGATTACTAAAACTGTCTTCATTCACAAATGCCTTGGTCCTGTGTCTGTAAGTTCCTAAAGATTTTATATTCTAAAAAAGCTCCCAAATGGTTAAAGCTAATAACTGAATTTGGCAAGTATGAGGCATACAATAATTTGTTTTATTTCTATGTGCTAGCAATAAAGAATACAAAAAGGAAATTAAGTTTCTAAAACAGCATGGGCATGGCAGTGCATATGTTAAACCTGGCATTTGGGTGGCTAAGGCAGAAGACTGTGAAACTCAAGACTACTTTGGCTATATAACAAGATTCTATTTTTTTAAAAAAAAATAATACTTAAGAATCAACAAAGAGACAGATTGAAATGAAAAAACTTAAACATGTAACTGAATAAAGTGAAACTACGTAACAAAGTCAAAGATGACCATGAGAGCTGGAACAGTAACTCAGGGGCTGAGAGTTCCAGCAGGGCGACCATGAGGTCCAGAGTATAGATCCTAACATCCACGGAAAGAAGCTGATACAGTGTTAGTAACTATTAACTCAATAGTAATTTGGTCATTTTAATTTAATCTATCAATTCTACCTCTAAGAACTTATAGTACTAAAGATCTATTTTTATATGAAAAAGTAAATTACTGAATAGAAGCCACTGATCATCTTTGCTAATCAAATAACAGAGTCTAGCTTTATAATTTTTTTTATTTTTTATTTTTATTTTTTGAGACAGGGTCTCACTATGAAGCCTTGGCTGGTCTGGGACTCACTGTGTAGACCAGGCTGGCCTGGAACTCACTGTGTAGACCAGGCTGGCCTAGAAGTCACAGAGATCTTGTGCGTGCTACCTCACTCAGCCAATCGTTATAATTGTAAACAATGTTTTAAAAACACTAGAGAAATTTTAAAAACCTATTAATGAGTATATGCCATAGCATAAAATTATAGGAAAACTCTGCTTTCTGACTCGATTATTTACAATCATCATTTGTTTTTTGTTTTTTTTTAAGCAGAAATCACTATAACAGATAAAGCTCCCCCTCCTCACTCACAGGCACACTTCACGCCATTCTCCTTGGCTAGGCCAAGCTAACAGATGTGGTGATTCATGGTGAGGAGTGACTCCTTATAAACTAAGACTTACTCTGATTGCTTTCAGTCCATTTGACACTTTGTTCTCTTCAACGACAGCAATAACTTCCTGTCCAACGTTCAGAAGCACTTTGCTAGTCACAGCGTCACTGGAAAAGTAGATCAAGTCATCGATCATGCCGTAGTCACTGCAGTATCTCGTCACAACGCCCTGCACCGTTTTCAACCTGGTGTCACCTGAGACAAGTGAGCAGACGGGTTGTATTAATAATAAACAATAATCCCAGGGCCAGAGAGAAGGCTCAGTGCCTTAGCGGGCTTGCTGCTCCTTCAGAGGACCCAAGTGCAGTTCCCAGCACCCATGGGAAGGGTCATAACCATCCAGAGCTGCTGAGGATCTGATACCTTCTTTTGGCCTCTGCAGATACTCCATACATGTGGTATGTTCATCCGCCCCCCCCCCCACATATGCAAAATGTGGGCATTCATGGGGGGCAGGAACTTAACAGGCTGAACTAGAGAAGCTGCCACTGAGAGCTGTGTGGAAGAATGACTTTGAAACAGAATCCTAGGTTCTGAGGGGGCAAGGGGAGAGCTCTGGTTTGACTCTAGCTCTTCACCATGTGTAGCCCTGAGCGTGGTAACTATCTCTACATGACCGTTGTTAGGCGGTTAAATAACAATATAAGTGCGATGTGCAGACTTCTGAGGGGCTGACACAGGTTAGGGGGCACCAGACACCATCAAGCTTCATCAGGCACCTGAGGAGTCCTAGACATGTACCATCTGCTGTCGTCACCATCAGAGCCACAGCCTTAAGAAGGTTCCAAATACAATACTGGGGGTATAGAAAAGTATTAACTACTCCAAGAAAGTATAGAAACTTGGCCATTCAGTGACCTTTCATGAACTGGACCTGCAGATACCAGGTGTAATGAGGACACTGTAGAGTCCTCATTACACCTTTTCTGTGACCTCTCCTTGGCAAAATTTCCAGTACTCTGATCACGTGACACAACATCATTGAAACCGGAACTCAAGTTGTTGCTGAAAGCCACTGTGTTTTACAGTGGTTCTCAACCTGCCTAATGCTGCAACCCTTTAATACAGTTCCTCAGGTTGTGGTGAACATCCAACCATAAAATTATTTTTCTTGCTACTTCACATCTGTAATTTTGCTAGTTATGAATCTCATAATGTAAACAGCTGGCAGGTGAACTCAGAGGGGGTCGCGACCCACAGGTTGAGAACCACCGTTTGGGACCTATGTCATTATTTCCGCCGGGTTTTATTTTGTCACCGAAATTGGCACACCTAAATACAAAAGTCCTTTACCATGCTGTGCTCAACAACCTCATTTTTTTTTAAAAAAAAGTTATTTCTAAGCTTCTCTTATAGGAAATTTCACTCTTTTAGAGGATAGAGAAATCAACAGAGAACCACTAGCCCAAGTTCTCATACAAAAGGAAAACTAGAAAGAAAGGCAGCAAGCATGGATCTGAGCTCTACGAAGACCCCTTCATAACCTGAAGGGTAACCTGGTAATTCTGGAGTGAAACCTGAGCTCAGGCTGTTATTGAAAGCCACTATTCTTTACAGCAGAATTCCTAACATTGCGAGCCTTTAATACAGCTCCTTCTGTTGTGGTGACCCCCAACCACAGAATTATTTTTCTTGCTACTTCAGGAACGCCAGAATTAGAAGCCTGGGGATGATAAAGAATCCAAGGGGAATGACTTCATTTCTTTTGGAGAGGACAACTTGAAGAGGTAGAATGATGGTTTTCAGACCTCTGAGAGCTCGGTGGGGACCAAAATCGGGCAGAGAGGTGCAGCAACATCTGGTTACCGCGTGTGGCACAAAATCATGCACAATGAAGGTAAGGGAGAATGAGGAAGCCATGGCACATGGCCAAGGCACATGTGCAAACTCACGCACCTTTTTCTCTGAGAAAATGACCAAGAGATACAGTCCGTTTGGGTTTGCGAAGGAAGAGAGAGCCAAGCCTAAGCTTCTAAAGGCCTGTTCTTGAACCACCGAAGGAAGGGAGCTCCTGAGCCTTGTACTCTAGCATGACCCCGAGGGGTCACAGCCCCACCCCACCTCACAGGCCTGCCAAGAGCTTCCTGCTGAGTGCTCCATGCACCCTTACCTTCCGACAGCTCCCGCCCTGGTTGCCCGACCTCCTCCTCAGGGATGTCCTCCCTCCTCCAGAAGAAGGACACCAGCTTGGCTGCGAGGCGCAGCATGGTATCCACTCAGCCTCTACCACCGCCCCAGCTTCTCGCACGCACGCCACAGCCCCTCCCATAGGCCACTACGCATGCGCCTGTAGAACCCAGCCAATGGGGTGGTTGTGTCTGCGCCTGCGCCTGCCTATCGTAGAACTCAGCCAATAGGGTCCTTGTATATTCCATGAGGCACGACCGTTAGCAATGAGAGGTTGGCGGTTAGCACGTGAGGGAGCACGAAGTTCCTCGTGCAAGTGACAAGAGGCCTGGCATGCGCAGTGTCTGGAAGAGAGGGTGGAGCTTTGTGCCGGATGAGCGCAGCAAGAAGCTAGGGCGGGCATTTCTGCTCAAATAAAAAGATAATGGATTTCACTATGAAGTGTGACCTTAGGAGTGCTTTTGTAGTTTGTTCTCACTATTCCTAACATTTAACAGTTTTACTTTTTTTTTTTTTTTTGGAGAATGGACATTATGTACCTAGGCTATGAACTCACGATGTAGCCAAGGATGTTCTTGTAAATCCTGATCCCCCTGCCTCGATCTCTCAAGTTCAGAGGTTACAGGCCTGTGCTACCACAATGCTTTAGGCTGTGCTAGAGGTCCAAAGCCTGGCATGCTTAATAGTCCTTCAACAGAACCACATCCCAAACCTGTGAAGTTTGGTTTTATTTGTTTGCTTGTTTTTAAGTAAGCATTTAAAACTATAGATTTCTCTTTAAATTTTGGTTAAGATGCATCCTACACAATTTGAGTTGCGATTTCATTTTGTCTTGTGATTTGAGTTTTATTTTACTCACCCCCCACCCCCACAGGCACGTTGTCAATATATGACTAGAGATTTCTTCTACTGATGTTATTTAATTACTCTTAAGAGAGTAAAATTTGGATGACTTCTGCTTGAAAAGCTTGTCAGGACCTAGCGATTTACACCTTTAATCCCAGGACTTGGGAGGAAGAGGCAGGCAGATTTCTGTAAATTCCAGTCAGTCTGGTCTTCATAGTTAGTTCTAGGCCTGGCAGGGCTACATAGTGAGATCCTGTCTCAAAACAAAATAAAATACAAACCTTATCAAGAGTGTCCCCCAGTACATTATCTGAATCTCCTTCACTGGATGTTCTATGTGTCATAAACAACATGTATTCTGTTGTGTTTGTTAGGGGTCTGATTTAGTTATAGATTAGGTTTGTTTGTTTTGTACATCATATCAGTTTAATTTATACTCTTCTTGAGTGATGGGGTGATGAGAGCATTCCTTAAACATTTAGAGGCTGTCATAAAACCTTCTTGGGTGTGTTATTCGGAATACGCAGGAATATAATAAAGGACCTGACTATTTATAGGGTTGGAGTTATCTTCAGAGACGCTGGCTAGGCACCCCATTCAGATTTTCTTTCTCAATACATGGTAGTCCTGGCTTTCAGGACTGTCTGTGGTTGCTACCAGCCTGAGTTGCTGCCCTGGATCAGCCTCTTCTCCATTTCCAAGCAAATGCCCTACAGACATTGTAACTTCATATCTAAAAGAAAATATGTGATGTTGCTCCAAGACCTTCCTCTCTGACTGCCTAAAATAGCCCACCATACCAGCAGCAAATAGGATGGATTGGGTCTTCCATGTCTGTCTGGAATTGGATCCCTTCTCACCATTTCGGGTCACATCTCCCCATGCCTCAGCTTGCCCTCCACCCAGCACCAGAATGCCACCAAGTCCACCTCAGGGTCAAAGCCAAGTGGTTTCCACGCCCACAGGTGTCTTGCACTTAAATAGCTTCTGCATTCTACTTCCCAGAATCCTCAGCTCACCCTCCTTCATCCATGCTTCTGCATACTCCAGGGCCTCAACACCTACAAGACCTACCCTCTGTGCCTTTAGTTCTGCTGTCTCCCTAAAGTCTACATATCTCACACAGAGAAAGCCAAATGTCTTGCCATATGGCACAGCGGAACACACACACACAAAACCCATGACCTGTAAATATTCAGTGGGCAGACGAAGAAAGGGCAGTTGTTTGAAGATTCTACAGAAGAACAGGACATAGTCTAGGAACTAGTACTGCAGCAGCAATCAAGACATGACATTGTAAGTTGGGAGTGAGGAGAGCTCAGAGAGTGTACTCTCCCTCTCTGATTCAAAACAGCTGGTTTGTGTTTCTTAGTGGGAAATACTTTTGAAAGTCACAAAAGTGATGATGTTTGCTAAACATTTCCCCTCCAAAAAACACAAGGTTGGTGGTGGTGGTTCATACCTTTATTCCCAGCACTTGGGAAGCAGAGGCAAGCGAATCTCGAGTTCAAAGCCAGCCTGGTCTACAGAGCAAGTTGCAAGACAGGAATACACAGAGAAACCATGTCTCAAAAAAAAAAGGAAAAAAAAAAAAAAACCCCAAACAAACAAACAACAAAAGAGAGAGAAAGAAAACACAGGCGAATTCAATCCAGTTGGATCAGTTTCCGTGAATTTTACTGATTACTTTAGTGCTCAATAAATTTGGGAGTTTCCGCAACACATTTGAAAGAAGTTCTAGATGTCTCAGGGAACAGTTTGGGTGAATTGTTTCTTTTTTTAACTTTATTTTTATTTTGTGTGTATGGATGCTTTGCCAGCATGTATGTGTACCACATGTGTGCCTTATGCCCACAGAGGCCAGAAAAGGGTGTTAGATCCCCTGGAACTAGAGTTATAGACAGCTGTGAGCTGCCATGTAGGTGCTGGAATTGTAAGCCACCATATGGATGCTGGGAATTGAACCTAAGATCCTCTGCAAAACAGTCAGTGCTCTTAACTTCTGAGCCATCTCTCCAGCTCTGGGTAAATTGTTTCTAATCTTTCTTGTTTGGTTGAAAAGTTAAGATAACCAACCATCCCTGATTAGAAACCAGTGGCTGAGCCCAGGCTGCATAGGGTTCTGCTGTTCAAAGGGGCTGTTTTTTCCAAGTACTCTGGGCTGAGCCTTTTTGCAATGCGCACAAAGAAATTGTTGCTGTAATTGCCAGGGCGCCAATGTCTCCAGGCAAATGAAGCACATTCATGTCTCTTTTCTGCCTACTGAGCAGAAATAAAGGGTGCAGTGGGACCATTCCTGCCAATCCTTGGGGCTGCCATGGGAACCTATGGTGGAATTCCCAGCAGTTCAGGGGCCAGCCTTGCCAAAATCGAGAACATAAAGGTTTATGTGGCCTGACGAAGGAGATTTCCGTCTAGTAATAATGGGAGACAAAGAAAGACAGCTTAAAAAGATGTAAACCTTTGAGTAGTTTTCTGTTCCAGGCCCAAGGCTGGTCAGAATCCACATCCAGTGCTGGACTCTATCCTCAGCAATACTTCCCTTTCCAAGACATCCACCTGGCTGTGAGTGGAACCAAGGGCTCTTCCTTCCCTTCTCCTATTGGGAAAGCTCCAGTGGTTATGCAATCAAGGAGGACATTTCTAGAATCCACTCCCTTAATCTCCTCATTGAAATTCAGGAAGCTGTGTGCCTGCCCCTGGCTGAAGTGCAGTTTGGCGGAGCTTTTGTTCCACTTATGCATACTTCTTGCTGGAAGTCCATCACCCAGAGGCCAGCTCTCCCAACCGCCGGACGACAGCAGAGGTAAGCATTAAGACATTAAACTGCAAAATAGGAGTGTCTTTTGTAATCTCATGTTCCCACTTTGTGTTAAATAGGTGAAGCCTCCCTCTGTTTGGGACTCATAAAGTTTCTGGTGGAAATAGAAGCGTACTATATCTGAAGACTCAGATGAAATCTAAGTGTACTGAATCTAGATAGGTTTGGGTGGTTTTATTTATGTTGAGAATTAGGGGTTTATTCCTTTTTAAGTTCATAGCCCTAGACTATGAGCATATTCCTTTAAGAAAGTGTTTGCTTAAAGCAGACATGATAGTGTTTACCGAAGCAGAAGTTTAAGGCTAGCCTGGGCCACACAGTGATACTTTGTCTCAAGAGAAAAATTTCCGAAGCAATTTCTTGATAATGACTTATTGCAATCGGAGAGTTTTCACTTACCAAAGTCCATGATGACTTCACTGCATAGGAAGGAATGGTGGTCTGAGTCTCTTCATAAGTCTCAGCTTGGGTGTGTGTCACTCTCGGTACCATGCCTGTTTCCAGTGCCATGACACGGGAGGGGCAGTTCAGGGAGGAGCTGGGCTATGACCGGATGCCTACACTGGAGAGGGGTCGGCAGGACGCGGGACGGCAGGACACAGGCAGCTACACCCCTGACTCAAAGCCCAAGGACCTGCAGCTGTCGAAGAGGTTGCCCCCGTGCTTCAGCTACAAGACATGGGTATTCTCTGTGTTGATGGGGGTGAGTAACTCAATGCTGGTTCAGAGGACAGCAAACACCATGACCCTTCAGGGCTGGGCATGCTCTATAGGACGCAAAGCCCGACAGACTGGGAATCGCTCTGTCCCTTTCTTGTTTTCTTTCTTGTTTTCTTTCTTGTTCTTTCTCTCTCTTTCTTCCTCTCTCTCTCTCTCTCTCTCTCTCTCTCTCTCTCTCTCTCTCTCTTTCTTTCCCCAGTTTTTGAAGAGAGGGTTTCTCCTGGCTGTCCTAGAACTCACTCTGTAGGCCAGGCTGGCCTCGAACTCAGAGATCCACTTGCCTCTGCCTCCCGAGTGCTGAGATTAAAGGTGTGCACCACCATCACCCAGTAGTATTTCTTTTATTTGTGTCCTATCAGTTACTTTTCTCAGTATCTGCCATGGGGGCCTATGCCCCCAAACTGTATTTATTCTGAGAGCGCAGGTTACCTGTGACTACATGCCCCTGTATTCCTGTACATGAGTAGTCTATGAAAGATGGAAGCCAACCTCATGCTTCAGGGTAGCTCTATAGGGTGACTGAGAAGAGTTGTGGCCAAGGCTGGGGTCAGGACCATGGAGCAGGAAGGGCTACAAAAGCCATAGGTCTATGGGGACAATGGGGGAACACAGAAAGGGCTTAGTTGGGTGTAGCTAGATAGCAGGTCCATGCTAGCCCAGGGTGAAGCAGTGACATGTGGGGTCCCAGGACACTTGTACACAGTCTTGCAGATAATCAGTCAGGATGCTTAAAGCATCATTTGTCCCCGAGTGTGCATAGTACCTGAGGACCCAGATGTTGTATACATTTCTCTACAGAAGGAGCTGGGTTTTGTGCAGTCTTAGTCTGAGAATGTTCAGACAGGGACCTCTCCCTTTCCACATCTCTAGACCTTTTTCAAATTCCATTTTGGATTAGTTTCTGCAGAGCAGTAGGGCAGGCACTTGTTTAGCTGACCCTGGACCTGGGGATCCCGAATCCCCTGATAATACCTCCCTCTCCCTACCCCACAAGTTTGGTAGTTTCTACTCTGGCACCAGAGGTGGGAAAGGGGAGGACCATTTCTTGGGTTGTGCTGGTCCTGACAAAAGAAGTTGTGGTCACACAGGACCCAGCTATAGGCAAAATAAATAACTGGGAGACTTGCTTAATATGGGAAATATGAGCTTGCAGTCAAAGGCTAGGTGTTGCCCCCTCGAGTGTCTTAACATCAGACAGAGCCTGTTATAACCTGAATATATGTTGCTCTTTTGCAGAGCTGCCTTCTTGTGACCTCTGGGTTTTCGCTCTACTTGGGGAACGTGTTTCCCTCCGAGATGGATTACTTACGATGTGCAGCAGGCTCTGTAAGCATGCTCCTCAGCCACACCAGCACCCTCCTCAGCCACACCAGCGCCCTCCTCAGCCACACCAGCGCCCTCCTCAGCCACACCAGCGCCCTCCTCAGCCACACCAGCGCTCTAGTTCTCCCATTGTGGGTCCAAGGCTCTGTGATCTGGGGTTTATAGGTTTCTGTTAACTACTCTTGTGATTTAGCAGGTCTGACTCCTGTGTAGGAAGCAGCACTTTTGTTCCTGGCATGTTGTGGTGTTTTGGTGCTCTAGCTGTTACGAATGCCATCAAGGGACTTTGAGGGTTGAGGAAGCTCCTTGTATCCAGTAGACTGACAATGATGGTTTGCCTGTGTGAACTCTTGGCTCACCTGGGTTCTTGTCTCTTTACAGTGCATCCCCTCAGCAATTGTGAGCTTCGCTGTTGGGAGAAGAAATGTCAGTGCGGTAAGTTAAGCCTTCAGAACAGACTGCAGACTTGGTGACCCCACAGTACTGAGGTGTGGAAAGAAGCAGATGTTGTCTTTATATCTTTAGTATTTTTTTTTTAAAGAAGGAAATGCCTCCTGCTTTGTTTTTTTCAGATTCCCAACTTTCAGATATTGTTTGTTTCCACATTTGCTGTTACCACTACGTGTTTAATCTGGTTTGGATGTAAACTGATCCTGAATCCATCAGCCATAAACGTGAGTCACTGGAAGGGGATGTGGGTCACAGAGAATTTCCTGTTTTGTTTTTTTTGTTTTGTTGTTGTTGTTGTTTGTTTGGTTTTGGCTTTGTTTTTGTTTGTTTGTTTTTGTTTTGTTTTTGTTTTTTCGAAACAGGGTTTCTCTGTGTAGCCGTGGCTGTCCTGGAACTCACTCTGTAGACCAGGCTGGCCTCAAACTCAGAAATCCGCCTGCCTCTGCCTCCCAAGTGCTAGGATTAAAGGCGTGCGCCACCACTGCCCAGCTGGGTTTCCTGTTTTTACCTGAGTGTTCCTTGTGATGTCAAATGCTGCTCTCACTGAGCAGGAATAAGCCCTGGCTTTCCTGCACTTCTGAAGGAATGACCTCTACTGAATTCTGGGTTTATTCCATTGGACAAATCTACTGATAGATGACATTTTAGTATCTATCTCCCAACAGTGACAGGTCTGGGATGCAGCTCAGGGACAGAGCACATACTTCTAGCATATTCAATGCTCTGGAATTTAGCCCATTACCGTACATGTTAACACATACACATACATACAGGCACACACACACATGCACATACACACACATACACCACAACACAATAGCAATATACTACTGTATTTCATCAAATCAACGATACTGTTGGTTGTAAGGTACATGCATACACACACACGTGCACACACACTCACACATACAACACAACAAAATAACAACATACTATTGTATTTCATCAAATCAATGATGCTCTTGGTTGCTAAGGCATTCTGTCATCTTATGTGCTACTGAAAAAAGTGAGAAAAAATTACTTAAATTGTGATACTCAACAACAACAACAACAACAAAATGGCACCAGGAATAAGGATGTCTTGTGAGAACAAAAATTCAAGGAATACCCAGGCTGCTGTGTGCAGAAGAAAGGCTGATGACTGGACACTGGGATTACTGAGTGCATGTAGTGAGTTGCTGGATATAAAACACAAATATAAAACTGATTGCACCACAAAGGTTGAAAATACACTCTATACACAGATGCTGTATGAACTAAGCATGTAGCACGGGGTATAACAGCACATGCCTTTTATCCCAGCACTTCAGAGATGGAGGGAGAAAGATCAGGAGTTCCAGGTCTTAGCTATATAGTTAAGTTTGAGACCATTCTGGGGTAGATGAGAACATGTCTCAAGAAACAAACAAACAAACAAGCCAAAGAAAACATATAAAGTTCCTGGAAATATGTCTAAGAAGAGATTTAAAACTATGACACATGTCTTTTAAAAACCATTTTATGTGTTGGGGTGTTTTACCTGCATGAATGTGTGTGCCTGGTGCCAATCGAGGCCAGGAGAGGGTAAATGACATATATATTAAAAGATGTATGGAACAAACAGGGTGAGACCATGAGGCAATGCAG
This sequence comes from Uromys caudimaculatus, assembly GCA_028551405.1. Classification (NCBI taxonomy): domain Eukaryota; kingdom Metazoa; phylum Chordata; class Mammalia; order Rodentia; family Muridae; genus Uromys; species Uromys caudimaculatus. The sequence continues at coordinate 13,792,084 of CM052718.1, forward strand.
GTCACAGTGAGAGGCTCCTCTCCAGCTCCTCCTGCAGGTCTGCCTAGGGCTTGGTTCAGGGGAGCACAGAGTAGAAGAGTTCCTTAAGGACAGGTGGGGTCACTTCCTCCCACAGCCAAAACTACTAGAAAGCAATCCTAATAGACGGGTAGACTGGGCGTGGGGTTACTGGAACCGTCAGAGATCCATATTGAAGGCTTCAGGATGAGATCTGGTTACAGCAAGTGCTGAGTTACCCCTTAGCTTTTACCTGCCTCAGATATGAACTCTGAGCTCTGGGGGTGCAGCTAGGAGAGACTGCTCTGTTCCACAAGCACAGAAGCACCCTGAGGGCAGGAGCAGTGATGGAAAAGTGACAGAGGATGGCTTCAGCATATCAGGATCTAGGAGAAATTGGTGCCTGAGGAGGAAGAAACCACAGGCCAGGTAGCTCAGCACATGCTCAGAGAGACTCTGTGGTGACAGCTAAAACCATTTGGAACTTGTATGTATCTTCTTACACTGAAGACGTTGTATCACCACAACTACAAATCTTGGGGAAACACTGGCACACCTGTGACTAAAGCATGCACTAGGGGCTGGAACGATGGCTCAGCAGTTCTGAGCACGGGCTGCTCTTCCAAGGTCCTGGGTTCAACTCCCAGTGCACACATGCATAGGTCACAATTGTTTATAACTGTAGGTCCATGGGGTCTGATGCCCTCTTCTGCTGCATAGACATGCATGCAGACAAAATACCTATATACATAAAATGAATAAATAAATCCTATTTTTAAGTGTTCGTGGAAGATCAGAGCCATGGCATGAAACTTCAAACTTAAACAAATGACCCCTGCCCCAGAACCACAGGTGACTGAACTCTGAAAGATTGGTAGAACCATATATCAGCTTTTGTTCATAATGTAGCAATGGACCAGCCCCAGCATCACCCGGTACTTATATCTGCAGAACCTCAGTCCCACCTGGGCCAGGCATCAGAGTCCATAAGTAACTAGGCCCTCCATGGTTCCAACCATACTGAGATCTGGTGGTTATTGAGCTAATTGTAAAAGCTGCCTGAGGCAGGTGAGGGAACCTCAGGAACACAGCATTTGGCCCAATCCTGCTCAGAAGCTATGCCTCATTCAAGGATATACAAAGTCCTTGTGAAATAGCATACAGTCAGGAACATGGCTCCATCTGTGTGGGTTGTATCACAATGTCCCATAGGCCATTCCTCAAATCCTCTGGTCTCTGTTAAGCGCTAAGCTATCTTTCCAGCGAGAAGACCTATTGTAACTCTGGGCCATGCCTTTTGGTGGCAGCCCACATAAAAGGCAAGAAAGAAGGCTTTTTGCCTGCTTTCTCTCACTTGTCCTGGCAAGTTCATCTGTCCTGTTATTAAGATATTCCTTTGCTCATGTTAGATCCTACTCTGTGGGGATTCCAACAGAAACTAAAGACCAGCAGCTCTCTGGGATTGGATTGGGAATGCCAAGACATCCAATCTCATAGACTAAACAACTACCAGATCCTTGGCCTTTCTGTCCGAATACATCCAGGCCTGCCACCTGGACCCACATTTGATATTCTGACCACAGCTATGTCACTATAATAAAGCATAGACAAGTCACACACACACACACACACACACACACACACACACACACACACTCATTTAATCAGTCTGTACCTTTATTTATTTATTTATTTATTTATTTTTAAAGATTTATTTTATTTATATGAGTACACTGTAGCTGTCTTCAGACACACCAGAAGAGGGCATTAGATCCCATTACAGATGGTTGCGAGCCACCATGTGGTTGCTGGGAATTGAACTCAGGACCTTTTGAAGAGCAGTCAGTGCTCTTAACCACTGAGCCATCTCTCCAGCCCCCAGTCTGTTCCTTTAGGACAGTGGTTCTCAACCTTTCCTAGTGCTTCAACCCTTTAATACATTCCTTATGTTGTGGTGACCCCCCACCACCACCATAAAATTATTTTTGTTGCTTCTTCATAACTGTAATTTTGCTACTATTAGAATCATAATGTAAATATCTGTGTTTTCTGATGGTCATAAGTGACCCCTGTGAAAGAGTCCTTCAACCTGCAAAGGGGTCAAGACTCACAGGTTGAAACTGTCTGCTCTAGAGAACCCTGACTAACACAGTTGGGGTAGCCTGTCAGTCTCTTTGAAGCTCCAAACCTCAGTGGGAGCTCACATCTCACTAGTAGGGATAGGAGTCTATCCTTTACCTCCAAGGCACCCACTCCCCAGGTCAGTGGACAGGGGCCTCAGATACCAGGAGTGAGGTCTCTACCACAGGCTATGCCAGTGTTCTGCTAGTTCAGAGAATCTCTCCACTAGACATCCTTGCTACCAGTTTGGTAGCAAGGTCTGTGTGCCTTGACCTCACTACCTTAGATGTATTGGTTCCCAGTCAGAGGAAGGCAGAAGCAGCAAGTTCCTGTTTCCATTCATTGCTTCTCATCCAAATAATTTTGGAAACTCTTCTCCTGCCTGTGGTCCTACTAAGGCTTGGCTTCCCTGTCAGTTACTTGTCCTCAGTTCAGGATGAATACCACATTATCTTTTTCACAGCAGGACTAGTCCACATGGCTTTTCCAAGAGACACATGAAGAACCATCCATCTATTTACCCGACATAGAAAAAGCATTTACAGACCAAAGTTTGGTGAGCCAATGAATTTATAGGTGTTAGTTACATCAGGGTGTGTGTGTGTGTGTGTGTGTGTGTGTGTGTGTGTGTGTGTCCTCACATAGTCTTGAGATGGAGAGGCTCAGAGGGAATGTTGATAGGGCAGATCTTGTGAGGGTCTCCTGCGTGTCTGCTTCAAGGTGTCGATGCTCATGTGAAGCCCATGGAAATCAGCTACACTTTAGTTCACTTTTGGTTGGTGAGGAGCTTGTTCTTGGTTACTCTACATTATATGAAATACCCACTTTGAGGCCAGGCCTACTCTTGGGTTACTCCCTTCTGATAAAGCAACAGCCTTGACCTCAGTTACTCCATCTTGGTTGGAAGTGCCAAGAAAGAATGTCTCAATCTACATCTTGTTTACACAATTTTTAAAAACCCTCATTTCCCAAGATACACAAATTGTTAAATGATTTATTTGAGCCGGTAAATGACACCTGAACTTTCTGAGAAACACCAAGCACATGAGCTTTTCAAACACACTAGACGGAACCCCTCACAGGGACTATAAAAGAAGGAGCACCCCAAGACAAAAGTATGGCAGGCCTACTGACCAGTCACTTAGTCACCTGAGACACTTTCAAGAAAACTACCACAGGAAAGATCTCCTGCCCACACTCCTGGGCTCAGCTTGATTGAGTGCAGGCTTTTCTGCTAATCACACCAACCCACTTCAAACCCATCCTTGAAATGGCCTGCCACCTGGACCCACATTTGATATCCTTTTGCCTGAGCATCTCTGCCATTGGTAAGACTTCTTATCCAGTCCCTTACAGACTTGGCACATTGTGTCAACTCTGCCTCTGACTTCAGGCATCTCAGTTCCTCCAACCCCACTATTGCCCAGGCTGGTAATGTACTTGGTTATAGGTGTTTGCCTCAGCTCTGGCATAGTCTCCCCTAGATTTTGATGAAAATTTTCATTTTTATTGCTATTTGGTTCTCCTTGCTCCTGAAGATCTGTCCCTTACTTTGTGCTGCTCAGTCTGTACTGGGTGTGTGTGGGTAAGCTATGTATGTCTACCAGTCCTCTTACCCTGGTCCCAGGGGTGACTGGACATTGGAGAGGGGCTAAAACAGTTTTCTTTGGCTCTGTGCTTGTTGGTCTGGCAGGGCAGGGCATACAAGGCAGGTGATCTTCAGTAGCAGCCACTCTGCTTGTAGCTCTCTGGAGAAACTGCACTCCCTGACACAGTCTACTGACTGTCATAGGCTCCTCTTGCTCAAGAACACACTTATGTGAATTATCTATCACTAAACTGCCAGTCTCTTCTGAGTGTCCCGACTGATTATTGTCAGAATCCCAGTGAAGCAGGTACAAGGATTTATTTTAAAATATCATCCACGTATTATTGATTTTTGACATCACTGTTAGGACATGAATATAATCCAAGCACATTAATTCTTTGACATTTACCAAGGCTCACTGTGTGGCAAAATAAGTCTTTTTCTTAGTGTTCCATGGTAGTTATCAAAGAATGAACAATCTCTTTTATTTACATGGAGGATTGCAGTTGTTTTTAAATGTTGGCTTTATTACTGTCTAGATGTGGTGAAGACAGCAGTTCAAGAGACACCTGGTATTAAAAAGACAGTTATTGCTCACAGATTCCATAAGAGAGAGCATCGCCATCATCAAGGACACCAGAAAAATACCAGGGCAATGTACAAGCAGAGGTAGTGAGGAGAGACAGGCAGGCACCTTATTGTGGCCCCTACAAAAAAGAGCAAGTCAGACAGGGGAGAGACAGACAACTGACCTCCAGCTTGAAAAGCTTCCAAGGGTGCTAGACTTGGGACTAACCCTAGTTGCCTGAATCCTGCCCTAGGGTGGCAGGCAGGTAGATAGAAACCCAGTTAGGGATATATGGGGTTGAGGGGGTTGTATATAGTGTTATGTGCCAACTCTAGTCATTAGTCATCCCTAGGAAGATCAAGGCCCTCCAGGATCAGCATGGTCACACACCCAGCATCAGAACACATACAAAAAGGGAGGTGTGTGGTTAATGTAGCACGTTTCTGATTTTAAGAGGGTTTCAGTATGCATGGTATGTGTGTGTGTGTGGTGTGTGTGTGTGCGCGTGTGTGTGCGCGCGCGTGTGTGTGTGTGTGCTGGTTGTTGTTGTTTCTGTTGTTTTGTTTCTGGTGGGACAGGGTCTCACTATGTAGCCCTGGATGCCCTGGTTGACCTGGAACTTGATATGTAGACCAGGCTGGCCTTGAACAAACAGAGCTCTGCCTGCTTCTGCCTCCCAAGTGCTGGACTTAGGTGAATATCACCATGCCTTGCTGGATAAGAGTTTTTATGTGTTTGTGCTTGGGAGGCTGAGACAGGAGGACAGTGAGTTCAAGACTAGCCTGGACTACAGGTCTAACCTCAGCAACTTAGTGAGACTGTTTCAAAAAAAGACTGTGGGCATAGTTCAGTGGTAGAGTACTTGTTTAGCATACAGGGGACCTCAAGTCCAGTTCCTAGGACTGTGTAGTGAATATCAGTTATATTTTTATTCATTTATTAATTCTGCAGGGCCCAGGAGCAAATTCCAAGTCTTGTACATGCTAGGCTTGTGAACATTTATGTAACTGCTGACACAGTTGGCCTCAAAGTGATTCCGTCATCCTCCAAGCCCTGTGTTTGCAGTTTCTGGGAACTGCACATAGAGCTGAACATGCTATGAACATTTGTGTTCATGTTTTGTATGCTTAGATTGTGGAGGGAGACACAGCTCAAAGGCTTCACGTAAGATGCAGTTTTGCTCCAAAGGGACTAAAAAGCAGTTTATCATGAGCAGAACAGAAGCCACCAAGGCCCAGGAACACAAACTCAGGTTACCTTGTGTGTGTTGCCTGATGATGTGTTCTGTTGCAGAAGAGGTGATATGAACCTTTATAGGCCCAGAATAAAGAAAGTCCTAAGTCAATGTGTTTACCAGATAAACCGGTGTGGGCATCATCGGGTAGGCAGGCAAGTAGTGGGCAGGTGGGACGGTCACTTTTATACTTTGCAGATGTTCTGACATATGTAGCTTTATGAATTAGAGGTCTTTTAAGTTACACACTCCAAATGATTCCCCTGGGAGTCACAGAGATATTAGGCCAGATAGCAATGTTGTGGTGAGCAATGTTCTGGGACTAACAACAGGCCCGTGTGGCTCTGCACGTTATGCAGGCACCACCCAGAAGTGGCCAGCTGCAGCATTACAACCGCTTGCCAGGACAACCCTGAAAGATACAGGTGAAGGAAAATCTTCACAGTGGGCAGAACGTCAGGCACTACACATGGTATTACAGCTTGTTTGGAAGAAGAAATGGCCAGACGAATGATTATTCACTGACTTGTGGGCTGTAGCCAATGGATTGGCTGGATGGTCAGGGACTTGGAAAGATCACGATTGGAAAATTGGTGAGAAAGACATCTGGGGAAGGAGTATGTGGATAGATCTCTCCAAATGGGCAAAGGATGTGAAGATATTTGTGACCCAGGTAAATGCTCACCAAAAGGTGACTTCAGCTGAGGAGGAGTTCAATAATCAAATGGATAAGATGACCCGTTCTGTGGACAGTCAGCCTCTTTCCCCAGCCACCCCTGTCATTGCTCAGTGGGCACACGAACAAAGTGGCCATGTGGCTGAGATGGGGGTTGTGCTTGGGCTCAACAACACGGACTTCCACTCCCTGGGCTGAGCATATACAAACCATCACAGACTCTCTATCTGCCTCATTCCAGTTCTCTACAGCCATGAAGTTGTAATTATTCAGTCAGGGTGTGTGATTTCCTGCCCAGATGAGACTTCTAGAGGGCACTTCAGCTTTTAGACCCAGAGGCCTATGGCAAGTTCTCGAATAAACCACTCAGTAAGAGTAGTTTTAAAAACAGTACTTGGGGCTGGTGATATGGCTTAGCAGATACAGTTGCTTGCTGCCAAGACTGACTACCTGAGTTCAATCCCCAGGACCCACAGGAGGAAGAAAATAACTCACTCCTGCAAGTCTTGTCTTCTGACTTCCATGTGCATGCTAGGACTGATGCCACACCCCAGTGAATATATATTCCACTGCCTCCACCACCAGGCTCCAATGAATAAATTTAATTCATAAATTTAAGTATCATAAAGGTTAACAATGGAGAGAGAGAGAGAGAGAGAGAGAGAGATCAACCAAACTAAAAAGTAGATCAAACAGAAGAGAGACAATGTGTTGTCATGATTTACTCAGGCCTGTGACAAGGAGAGCAGAGCTGGATTAGCCAGCTGAAGGAAGATGGCAGCTTTCTGGGGGAAAGGGCTAGATTGGCTGAGGTACACATCTCGTTTGCAGATTAATTTCAACCTCATCCTGCTCTTGCTGTTGGAGCTCCTTATGGCAGCCACAGTGATCATCTCGGCCCGGTCCAGTGAGGAGCCCTGCAAGAAGAAGAAGGTGGGTCTTCCACAACTACCGCCTCATGCCCCTGAGCTTGGTCTTGATGCCGGAGGCCATGGGTGGGAGGGGGCCAGCAGGGGTCCAGGCGATGGTACAGCCACATGGCCTCCAGTGTCTCTCCCATCCTGTCCTGCCTTCAGGAGTGTCACTGAAGACCAGTTTTACCAAAACTGTTGGTAAGCTCCAGTTGCAGTGACTGGACATGTCCACATGCAGGGGAAATGTCTCCACTTGAATTGTTCCTCCATGCTGAAGGGCTGTCACACTGAGGCATTTAGAAGTATAACTCCTGCCCGTGGCAACCAGCACCCATACCCCGTATTCCATGGCTCCATGAAGATTTCCTTTTCCCTAGGGTTCCATCTCGGACGGCACTAACATTCTGGATGAAGTGACTTTTCCAGCTCGGGTCCTAAAGTCCTACTCTGTAAGAAAAGCCTCCCTCTTCTTTCTCTTGCTTCATTTTGACACAATCTGGCTGTGTAGCTTGGGTCTTGCTGAGCCATCAACCTTCCTGCCTCAGCCTCCCACGAACTGCATCACAGCATGTGCACCTGCATCACTGTATTGGGCTGGTGATGCTAAAGACTGGGGAACTCCATGTTCATTTCAGTCGGGCTCTGCCCATGAGCCTCACTGTGGGTCAGGTGGGGCCCCCACCACCATCCACCTCTTTAGCCTTCTCTAGTGATTTCTCCACTGTCAACCTGGATAGACCAGAGAAGGGTCTGAGCCCATGGCCTGCCTTGGGGAAGGCTGTATCTGTACATTGCATTCTGGGACTTCAAGGGTGTCTCTTCTCTCCCCATGGGGGTAAACCACCGGTGTGTGGCCTACCAAGGTAACTGTTATTTTCCCCCCAGGTGGTAGAAGTCATTGCTGGTGTCTCCGCTGTCCTCGGTGGGGTGATTGCTCTAAATGTAGAGGAAGCTGTCTCGGGCCCACATCTCTCGGTGACGTTCTTTTGGATTTTAGTGGCTGTGAGTCCTTCCTGGATGTCAGTCACCTTGTCCATGTATAGCTGGCTAGACATAGCTGCAGCCACCGTTCTGCTTGCCTCCTTAGACCCTACATGGCTAGGGGTTTTGGTTTTGGTTTTGTGTGTGTGTTTTCACAAGGTTGGTAACATTCAGATAAGAAAGCACACTGGAGAGACCTCTCCCCTCCCCCGCCAAAGACTCTGGGAACTGAGAACTAAATGTATTTGTATGAAATTTTATCATAACTGCCAGTATTGTACTACTTACTTATTTTTCTAAGAAATCCAATTGTCTTTGAGTTTTATTGCTGTGATGAGGCACCATGACCAAGGCAACTCTTATAAGGACAACATTTAATTGGGACTGGCTTACAGGTTCAGAGGTTCAGTCCATTATCATCATGGCGGGAAGCATGGTAGCATCCAGGCAGACCTGGTGCTGGAGAAGGAGCTGAGAACTCTGAGTCTTGATTCGAAGATAGCCAGGAGACTTGCTTCCACAGGCAGCCAGGAGGAGACTCTCTCTTCCACACTGGGCAGAGCTTGAGCACTAGGAGCCCTCAAAGTCTGTCTACACAGGGACACACTTGCTCCAACAAGACCACACCTCCTAATAGTGCCACTTCCCACGAGCCAAGCATATTCAAAGCACCATACCAATATTTTAAAATGCTTGTGTGAAGCTCAGGGTCCATGTCTCAGGAAAGTCCATGAAGGTGCCTGAGGTCAAGGGACACCCCTATGAATAGAGACTGACACTGAGGCACAAGGAAACCCCAGCTTGGGTTTTAGATCATGAAGCAAGAGATCTCTCTTCATATTGCTTTTGGGACAACTGCACAGTGCTGCAGATAGATCTGCATTTGACTGTATTGCACTGTGTTGCCTGAGTATGTAGCACATGGTCAAGTGACCAGGCTGAAAGCAGAGAGCACAGAACATGACAGATGTCACCAAGGTCATTCCAGGGGGTTATGGAATGTCACTCTGTCATTGTTGTAGTCTTTCTACAGGAGACTTGACTGGTTAAACAAATGGTTGAGAAACAAGCAGCTACCAAACCTGTGAGAGGCTGTCATGAGCCTAGGCATTTGTGCAGCCTGAGGCAGCCCTGGCTTTCCTTCTACTAGACAGAATGGTGAAAACCATCAGGGCATGAATACAAACTTAGGATTCGGCTTTTTTGAACACCAGTCTCTAAGTTTTTTCTGTTCTCTTCCCAGTGTTTTCCAAGTGCCATTGCCAGCCATGTGACAGCAGAATGTCCCAGCAAATGTCTGGTAGGTGAGGCTCAGTCCTTCCATTATGCTACGGGTCACATGGGTGTGGCTCAACAAGGGCTTAGGAGAGGCCATGGGGGACCAGTAGGAACGGCTAGGGCAGGATCCACTGCCTAGGAGAGGATCCACAACTGTCCTGGGGCCCCAGTGGCCCAGCTGTTTCTGAAAACAAGAAACGAACACTTTAGATTTGGAAGCCAGAAATTCCTGTAGCTAAGCAAGGGATGGAGGAAGAGACCAGTCCTTTAGCCTCATCTCCTCTCCTGTGGGGCTGGTTAGCTGTTAGCAGCTGTTAGCAACTGTTGGTCTTTGGGCCTAACTGATCTGCAAAAGAGTCTGTGCTGGATTGTCACACAGAGAGGAGGCTAGAACAGATCTTTGAAGAGAGGGAGAACTGAGTAGCACACAGGAGCTGATTTTTTTTTTTCTTATCACATCAGAGGGTTGCATGTGACATTCAAAAACTCCCATGCCATACCCGGCACTTAATGAGTGAGCAGAGTTTATCTAGACTCACATAGCATCCCGCCTCACAAACCTCGCAGGCAGGTGAATGCTGGCCACACCTACTACCCAGCAGTCTGCTTCCTCACCAGGTGGAGGTGCTGATTGCCATCAGCAGCCTTACATCCCCACTGCTATTCACTGCCTCTGGATATCTGTCCTTCAGTGTGATGAGAATCGTGGAGATTTTTAGAGATTACCCACCAGCCATCAAAGTAGGTGTCCATTCTATTTTGAAACTCTTTGGAAACGCAGCCACTTACTGACAGGCCCAGGGAGGTGGCTATGGGGGATCTGCTGTATCCCAGAACAAATGGACACCCACCTGAACAAAGTGGCTTTGCCTGGTTTGCTGTGGGTGGGGTGGGTTGCATGTGAAGTGAGGGTCACCTGATTTGCTTTTTCCCTGTTGGCTCTGCCCTCTGGCTGCCCCGGCTTCGTTGCTTTGGTTCTGATTTGCTTTCCCCGTTGGCTCTGTCCCCTGGCTGCTCCGGTTTCTGCTCGTTGCTTTGGTGCTCCCTGCTTATTCTTTTCCACCTGTCTTAGCCTGGCCCTGTAATGGGCCCTCACTTCCTCATCGTGACTGGGCCTTCCCTCTGTCTTCTGGCCACCCATGAGCATCTCAAGCCCAGTCGTAACATTAGCAGACAGCCCACTGGGATCTCAGTCAGCCTTGCGTTAAGTTCACAGGTGGATCTGAGGGTTGGAAGTGTCTCTGACTTTGTACCTTTCACATAGGATATCGCTTCCCCTGGGCCCCAGCACACTTGAGCTCAAACACACACAACCAGATTGACATCTTAGATGCTTGGTATTTGTTTCCAGGATAAGCGCTCTCCCTCCATGAGTGTATTAGAAAGCTTGTGTGTGCATTGGAAGGCAGCGCAGCTCCAGGGAGATGCTCCAGCAGCTCCCCTTGTGCTCACACACTTTTAAGACCGACGGAGGCATGAGTGTCACACTCATCTGGAATGAGTGTCAAACTCTGATACCTCAACCATTCACCCTAGATGGCCCTAAAGTAAGAACAGCCCTCTACACATCTAAGTCCCATCGTTGAGTCTAAGGCGGTCGGCATTATCATGTGATGTGGATTCATATTAAGCCCACATTGATCTGCATGACTATTTTAGAGCAGGATGTATTGCACGTTGGTCTGTTCAGTTTGGGGGAAGCCCTGTCCCCGATGCTGTCTGGAGTGTGGCCCCACCTGTTGGTCTGTTTACAATGATCCTGAGGAGCTTGAAGGGGCCTAGAGAGGTGTAAATCATTATGGTGTCAGGCTCAGGCTCTTTGCATGCTTCCTGTTCCCCGAACCTCCCCCATGGGCTGATGCTAATGGCTGACCTTTTCCGGGGGAGAGAAGAAAAGGTGAGGGCCAGGCTGGCATATTGCCAGACAAACAGCTTTGGCGTTGGTCAAACACCACTGAGGACTCTCAAGGCCTCTAGTGCTTTTAGAGTATTGTTGACATTCTTCTGTCTATGCTGAACGTGACCCAGATGCATTCCAGAGGACACCTTCCAGGTGAGCATTCCTGTGAAGACGTCAGTCTTCCCAGGTGGGCACGGAAAACAGCTGTGGCTCATCTTTTAGGACAGAGCTCAGAATCTGCCCGTGTGGGCTCTCCCTCTCGGGTCACTTCTGAGCCTGTTCAGGGAGCACAGCTGGAAAGAACCATATTCCAGACATGTGTTTGTATTGTTTCCAATTCAAGCTGAACATTCTCAGGTTTTGGTTTTGGTTTTCCCTTCTTGACTTTTACTTGATGTTTTCAGTCTTTTTACTCCTAACCCAAACACAATGTCTATGGTAACATTTAATATTCTACTTAATTTTGTCTTATAATAGACACATGAATGACACACAATTATAAGAAACCAACATTGCTACCAAGAGACCACTTCCTCAGCTAGTCTTTGTGTGTGTGTGTGTGGTTTGTTGTTGTAGGGGTTTTTTTGAGACAGGGTTTCTCTGTGTAGCCCTGGCTGTCCTGGAACTCACTCTGTAGACCAGGCTGGCCTCAACTCACAGAGATCCTCCTGCCTCTACCTCCTGAGTGCTGGGATTAAAGGAGAGTGCCACTACAGCCCAGCATATGTGTGTGTGTGTGTGTGTGTGTGTGTGTGTGTGTGTGTGTGTACTGAACATTAATCTCAGAAAGAGTGACTCTCATATGCTGTGACAAAAATACCTTTTCTGTGTATGATTTTGCTATTGATTTGGTAAGTGGTAAGTCCAGTGGATTCTGGATAGAGTCAACATTAGAGATTGTTTCATTTTATATTAAAATTTAAAATATGTGTTAATGATATTTTAGAACATAGCATATCTACCTAGCTCAAAACACAAAGCTGAACACAAGGTAAACTCTGAGAGGCAGGGGTGCTGGCCTGCTTCCTCGACAGCTACCACACTGTTATAATTTTCTCTCTTCCCTACAAAGCAGGTTGGGCATTCTAATCTATTCTATGTTGAGGGTAATTTTTAATAATTTATCCCCAGAGGGTCAGAGCTCTTCTGTGTTCCTTCATTACAGTGTTCAAATATTACCCCACAGACCTGACAAGGCCCTAGTGTCAGGAACTGGGTTATGTCCAGCCATCTGTTGTCACAACTAGCTCCTGGTGACCAGCTTTCTCATACACATTTCATGTGAATTTGAGGAGGAACACCCGAGACAGAAACTATGGAGAAAGCAGATGTTCTGTATCCTTAAGTCTTCACCAGAAAGGTTTCTGGCAAAAGCATGGACTGAATCTGACCTTTCTTGAACTGCTCTGTTGTTGCTGAGGCCCCATTTACACACAAATCCAGTTTTCCTCAGTCTCTCAACACACTTTTCACGCGCTGCACTCCTGCTTGCAGGCCCTCTCCTTATATCTCACTGGCTGCCCCAGCTTGCCAGCATGGACTGGGGCTGCTCTGTTCTGATGGGAGAGGCTGTCCACCTGCCTCCCTTCCAGACAGGGTGAGGCATCCAAGCCCAGAAGCCCCCTGGGGGGCACATGCAGCTTTTGCTCTTATGCATGAATTTCGTAGCTACATTCCTGGCTCCATATCCATGGCATTGACACTATTTTTTTTTTTTTTTTTTTTGAGACAGGCTCTGACTACATTGTCTGCCTTCAGATCCCTTTTCCAAAACTGGGTTGCCCTGTCTAGCCTTAATGGAAGAGGATGTGCCTAGTCTTGCTGAGGCTTGATATGCCTGGGCTGGTTGATGTCTATGGGAGGCCTTCCCTTTTCTGGGGAGAAGGGGTAGGGGTACTGGGAGGAAAGGAGGGAGGAGAAGCTGTGATCGGGATATAAAGTAAATAAATTATTCAATAAAAAATATTTTTGAGACAAGGTCTCAACAAAAGATATAATCCAAGCTAGCTTGAACTTGAGAGGTGTATAGTCTAGGCTAGCCTTGAACTTGAGTTCCTCCCGCCTGGGCCTCCTAAGTGCTGGGCTCATGGGCTCATGCCATCCTGCCGATCAGCGCTACGTCCTTTGTGTGTTAATATTTAGTTGCTCTGTGTTTTTGTGGGCTGTTGCTGAAGGGTATCCTTCTGGTTGTTTTGTGGGTATTTCTGAAACACTCCTTAATATGTGAATTGCATTTTAGTGCCTCTGGCCCCTGGGCTGTCAGGACACAGACTCTTGCGCCGTCTTCTTGCTCTCCCTTCTTGCCTCTTCCTCACAAGCATCTGTGGTCAGGTCACCTTGCTGGTAGGTCTGGGCCCAGGACTTTCCTCTAGCCAAGGGCCTTCTGTTCAGAGCCAACTGTACCAATTTCAGAACTGTGTTTCCTGTGGATATATAATTGAAAATGTTGGTCTCTCCTGCCCTTTGCATGCCTCAGCATGAGCCAAAGGAGTCTCACATGCTCTCTATCTTCCCTATGGTAGTCAGTCAGATTGGGGGGTGGAAGAATACAACCTGGGTCCTCTGTATGCTTACTCATTAAATGGAAGGTAGCAGAATTGATTGAACTGGAATGTTATGACTCAGATTACTGAAGCAAAAAAAGCCTGTTTGGATTTCTAGGGTCCAGGTGTCATCAAGGGGGTCTTCTGGCTCTGTTGAAACTTTAGGCAAGGGGAAGATTTGCAGGAGTCTGCTGGTAGGCCTGCTCACACCTTGGTCTTTCCTCGTAGTCCTATGATGTACTCCTGTTGCTCCTGCTGCTGCTGCTGCTGCTTCAGGGGGGCCTCAACACTGGCACCGCCATCCAGTGTGTGAGCTTCAAAGTCAGCGCCCGGCTGCAGGCTGCATCCTGGGACCCCCAGTCCTGTCCCCAGGAGCGGCCAGCAGGGGAGGTAAGTAGCCTGCCTTCCCAGGATGCCCCATCCTGGGTCCTCACCTCAGAGGGTTCTTGTGAGGTAATGAATCCTTGCAGTAATGTCCTTCAATGCTTATTGTGATATTTTGGAGTTTGTTTTATTTGCAGTATTAAAAATAAAGTTTTAACTAGGTTGTTTTTTAACAGACTGAGTACAAACCCATCCATGAAAAATACCACAGCTAAAGGGCTTCCAGCTCTGCTCTCACAGACACAGAAAAAGCCTTCCAAAGACTCCCACAGAAGATGTCATGCTCTGTGGGGGGAGGGCTGCTCCTACCTGTTCTGTGGGGCTCCCTGAAGCTAGATATTCCTATTCTGTGATCAGTGGGCTGGGAGAGTCCAGAGTCACCTGGATGGTACTCTCCCTGCTCACCCCACCCCCATCCTACATTCTGATATCCCACACTGAGGTTGGGCCTGCTAACATCTCCCTGAGCTATCTATGCCTGTAGTGTCTTCCTGGACAAACTTGCCCACTGCCATCAAAGAAGTGACCTGTTTATTCAGTGCCCAAGGAGATATCCAGGCAGGCTCCCATCTCTGTCCTGGGTTTGTGTCCTGACCAGCAGGCCACAGAGCCAGATGAATAAGTTGCCAGATTCCAAATTCCAGAACCATCTTAGGAGCTCAGAGTAAGTGTGCAAGCTAGCAGTCACCTGTCTGGTGTCTGGAGGTGTGTCTGTCTCGGTTGTCCACTTCCTTTGCTGCCAGTTGCACACCTATCTTAAAGCCCACCCTATTCCATGTGTTCAGACACCATGGGAAGGGATGGGGGATTTCTAAGATGCTTTGTCCCTTCTCAAGTGTCTTTCCCTCCATTCTTCTTCATGTAAAGAAGCTTACACACAAGAACACAGCAGATGCTGCACGGGCTCAGCCGAATCTTCCTTCCTTCCAGGTCCAACCCTGATGAGGTGACATTGTCCTTGTCTTTTATCACAGGTGGTCCGAAGCCCCCTCAAGGAATTTGACAAAGAGAAAGCCTGGAGAGCTGTGGTGGTACAAATGGCCCAGTGACTACAGGATAAAGAAACTGAGTCTGGGTGTCTGCCTGGCCCCCAGCGTGTTCCACTGTACGGACTCTAACCACGTAGCTACTGCTCTCTAACATCGTCTTTCCCTGTGAAGGCAGCCCAGGCTGCAAGGTGGCTTTTTGCTCCCTGTAGTAGTTTAACTTTGAAACAGGCACATGTTGAGTGCCAGACCCTGTTAAGTGTCAGTTGTGTGCATCTCAGGTGACCCTAATGGCCTGAGTAATGCATTTTCCAGCCCTCCTCACCTCCTGATTTGACCCTCATTTACCAGGATCTGGTGTTCTGGCCTTAGGGCACTTCCATGCCTTCCAATGCTCACCACAGTGCAGGGATACTTTGGCTGTGAGACTCACAGATGGTTTGTATACCGCCTCCTCAGACCCCAGAGGACAGCTGGACTCTCCCAGCTGACCAGAGAACCAAGGAATCTATAGTAAGTTCCGTCCTTTGTGAAACTGGGGATCATTTTAGGAATTGCTTTCTGGGAGGGGAACCTCTGTGCTTAGGAAGACAGTGTGCCTTTACTGAGTTGGGGCATCGGTGGGTTTCCTTCCAGGGAGGATAGGGAAAAGAACACAGGTACATTTTGTGCCTCGGAAGAGCTGCCTAGGTCAGGGAGATATCGAAAATCCTTCTAGGCATCTCACCTGTAGATGCGCGACTCTGCCAGGATTCATGAAAAACGCCATTTTCAAATAGAGGGATGCAAGTAAGGCCACCTGACAGGGAGAATGTACGAGCAAAGCAGCTCCATCTCCAGCGTCAGGGACTTCTGGTCCTATCTTCATCCTTTGCAGCTCCAGAGAGCTGGGCCTGCCCCAGATAAGTTCCACGAGAGGTCATCCTTGCCTGCCTATATGCAGGGCTTTGGGCCTACTACAGCTCTACCATACGCCATTGGATGGGCTGGCAAGCCATCTATCTGCTGGGAGACTTGAACTTTCAGGCAGAATGAGGCAGCAGGAGGATTGCTGCCAGCTTGCACTTTCTAATTTTAGAGTTTAGAAACACAACTCATATAAATGGGGTCTAAAAATTGTCTCTTGTATACTTTTGTTTGTAATAGATTAATATGCTTGAGCAATAAATGCTAACGCACAAATGTGGTCATAGCCTGTTAATGCTTCCGGGGGGGAAAAAAGGGTGGAAGGGGATGAGAAGTAGGACCTTAGAGTGGAAAGCCATTTTTCATTTATTCCTTGGTTTGTATAACCCCTGTGAATAAAGACTAGATCACCAGTCAGGGAGAAGACTCCAACACCTCAAGAGCAAATCCCGTTAAAGATGTCTTTAAACAAGTGGTTCTCACCCTTCCTAAGACTGTGACCTTTTAATACAGTCCTACATGTTGTGGTGACCCCAATCATAAAATGATTTCAGTGCTACTTCATAACTGTGATTTTTGCTAGTTACAAATCATAATGTGACACGTGATCCCTGAGAATGGGGTTGCGACCCACAGGTTGAGAACCACTGCTTTAAACAGACTAAAAATATCCTGAAGTTTTGCTCTTTAAAACAATGACCACTCTGACAGAGTACCGGGCCTTCCTCAACACAACCCAAGGTGCCACCCACATAGGCACACACAGGACAAGCACTGGACTAACCTGGTAAGTCCTAGATGACAAGTGGCGCTGGCTGTCAGGAAGGGACAGCCTGGAAACACGACAGGCACAGCACCGTCCTACCCACTAATGAACCTAGGTACCAAGGCCACTCTATGTTCCTCTGGGCACAGAGGACCTACTCTGTCCACCCTGATCTCAGTAGACACTCAGCTGGCAAGGAGAGAACACCTGCCTGGAAGGACCCTCCGACTCCATCCATCCCCACCTCAGGCCTAAGTGGAGGCTTCTCATGGACAACAAGGGAGCCAGGAGGGAGGAAGCTGAGGGTGGGGCAGGGTGTGACCCATAGTCTTTGTGACTTGGTGTAGTCTGAGTGCCCCGGTTGTCTGTGTGACCCTGACAGGTGCGTGGGAGATGTGGAGCAGGAGCACATGACCCAGGCGAGGGTCGCAGGCACTTAAGGACTAATCCTGACGCATGGCCTGCTCAGTCCAGGGACCTAGTCCCCGCCCTCGCCCCCGACCCCACCTCCGCCCAGGCCCTGGCCGCTCCTTGGACCGTAACATGGGACTGGATCTAGAACCAAGGCTCAATGTGAATGCCAGCAACTGCCTCCGGACTGCGTCTCGGGTTCCCCCTGTGCGCCGCTGCCAGCGGATTCCTCTTCCACGCAGCCCTCCCCAGCCTCTGCCGCCTGTGCGTCCACGAAGCCCCACACCCCGAATGGGGCTCCGCTCAGCACGCCGAAAGCCCCGCCACCAGCGCCGGGGGTCTGCACAATGCTTGGCGCAGGCAAGGCCGGTTGCCCTGGGCAACCGCAAGACGCCTGGCCACTCGGCCCGCCGCTCGGCCGCAGCAGCACGCGCTTCAGGGCGGGTCCCAGGTGAGCACTGCCTGCCCTCAGACGCGCCACGCCTGCCCTCGCTAGCGCCCAGGTTCCCCTCCTACCCCGCGTTCCGAACCCCGCCCTGCCCCCTCCGATTGGAACCCCAGACCTCGATCCTTAGAACCACAGAACTCTCCCAGTTTACCTTCTCCACTTACCCTCTCCACTCTCACCCCACCACGCCTGTTCAACCTTCTTTCCCTCACCTTCCCACTTCCCTCCAAACTTAACAGCCTCTCCTTTCTGACCCTAAACCTGCGCCCCAGTTTGTGACCTACCTCTCTACCTTGACCTCTCCTTCTAAGCTCCAGACCTGTTTTCCTCTCCAGACTGGATACCCCACTTAGACTTCCCTAACTCTGGCCCAAATCCGTCTTCAACCCCATACTTACTTCCGTACCCCCGAGTTTCCCCCTACCCTAACTTACTCATCTCACTCTCAGACCTGTCCCCCACTGAGCTTTCTTCTCATCTGACTTCTCACCCCAAGTCTCCCACTCATGTCGTGTCCTCTGATCCCAAACCCCATTTTCAGACCTCTCTCCCGCACCCGAGGCCTCCAAACCCCACCCTTGCCTTCCTGGGTATGTCTGACCTCTCTACCTTTGTCAGCAGGGGCTGGGGGCCAAAGACACCAGCTACGAGAGGCAAGCATGGAGAACGGCGAGAGGAAGAAGCTGTCTTCCACTTTATCGGATGGAGATCACAAAGAAGAAAATAGTCTGTATCTTTCTTGTTCCGCATTTTCAACAGCCTTTCTCAAAGGAGCAGGCATGGGGGGTTGGTAATAGTAGAGGAGGCCCAGATTCAGTTGACCGCTGGGCTCCTGAGGCTTCCTGAATCAGATGAGTTGGTCCTGTGAGCCTGTTCTGGTAGTACAGGGTAAAAGCCCTTTATCCTAGTGGGCTACTGCACTTGCCCTTCAGACACGGTTCACATTCACTGACAAATACCTAAATATAAGTAAAATGTGTCATAGATGAGTATACATTTAGTTTAGAAGATCTAGTTCAGGGCCTGGGATGGTGGCACACGCCTTTAATCCCAGCACTCGGGAGGCAGAGGCAGGAGGATCTCTGAATTTGAGGCCAGCCTGGTCTAAAAAGTCAGTCCAGAGAAACCCTGTCTGGAAAAACAAAAACCAAACCAACCAACCAAACAAGAAGATATAGTTCAGACTTACCAGCTGGGGCCCTCCCCGTTGACCATACAGCTGGCATTGCCTTGGCCTTTAGATCACTCTGGTGCTACCGGTCTCTTCATGGCTTTTATTGGCAGTTCCTTACGTCCACGATGCTGAAATGTATACTCCAGATCTTGGCCATTATTAATAATGAGTCTTACTGGTTTTCAGGCATTTCTTGTTCGTTCTGGATACCAGCTCTGTGTCAGATCGATGTGCCATAAATACTCACGAAGATCTGTGGCTGGGGTTGGTTGATTGATTTCTAGGGGTTTAGTTGGTTGGTTGATTTTGTTTTTCTTTCTTTCTTTTTCTGTTTGTTTGTTTGTTTAGTTGGTTGGTTGGTTTTTCAAGACAGGGTTTCTCTGTGTAGCCCTGGATGTCTTGGAACTCGAGATGAAGACCAGAATGGCCCCAAACTCAGAGATCTACCTGCCTCTGACTCCCTAGTACTGGGATTAAAGAGGTGTGTCACCCCCACTACCCCCCTTTGAGACAAGGTCTCACCATGTAACTCTGGCTATCCTGGAACTCTCTATATAGACCAGGCTGGCTTAGAACTCACAAATATCCACCTACCTCTGCCTCCCCAGTGCTGGGATTAAGGATGTGCACTATATATCCTGGCTGGCCTGGAACTCACTCTGTAGACCAGACTGTTTTGAACTCATAGAGATCCTCCTGCCTCTGCCTCTCAAGTGCTGGGATTGAAGAATACATCACAATGCACAGCCTGTGAATTTCTGGTGTTAAGGAGGCCTACTTACTGATCTTTTCATATATATAATGAGAGCCCTTATATCTTAAAGATTCTACCCACTCCCTTGCAGAAGGTAACATCCTTTTGCTTTGCTTTGAGAAGCTTTGAGAAGCTTTGTCATTTCACTTCTTACAGTTCAGGTCCAGCACCTAATGGGATCGAGGAAGACAGGACTTGCTATCCTCGTCCTAAATTTGAGTATTCAGTGACTCAGCTGCTACCTGGCAGTATTTCTTTGGGGTCAAAGAGGTGTAGGTCTTTTGGGGGGCTATCCATTCTGCTGTCCTGCTCTTTCTGCTCATTCTTTTTCCAGACCAGTGTTTTCATTGCAGAGACTTTATAATTAAGAACTCCCAAGTTGTCCTTCAAGGTTGCCTAGGTTCTCTTGGACTTTTGCACTACTGTGTAAAATGCCTGATTTAACATTCTATACATACACATACATATACACATACATATTCTGCCAGGGCTGTCGTGATTGTTTATGTTGAATTTATGGGTCAGTTAACATCTTAATATTAAATCTTTGGAAATAGGAACACTTAGTCATCTAATTCTTCTCAGCAGCGGTTTCTAGTTTTCATTGTGCAAGTGTACAGAATGTCTTTTGCTAGATTTATTCCTATATACTTGATGCTTTTAAATGCTTCTACAGATGACCTTTCCATTTCATTTGTGTGTGTGTGTGTGTGTGTGTGTGTGTGTGTGTGTGTGTGTGTGCCTCTTAAGTGCTGGGATTAAATGTAACCATTGGTTTTTCCACCCACACCCAAGTTCCTGAAATAACAACTCTTGAGAACTTAATGTTTCATGAATAAATGTCCAGGCCATAGCTTGTTCCCCAACCGGTTTGTAATTTAATTAACCCATTTGTTCTATTCTGAGAGGGCCACATGGCCATTTACCACCTCTCAATTTTATTCGGCCAACCGTCTCCATCAGCGTTAGAGGTGAATCTCTCCTGTGCCTGACTCTATTCCAGAATCCTCTCTTCCTGCCCGGACATCCCATCTCCTATTTCATGCCAAAGCTAATAGGCCAATAGCTTTTTATTGACAGGTGATGCTTCCACACAGTGCACAAGAGATTCTCTTTATAATTAAATGTATGAACTACTAGGTGGATCTCTGTGAGTTCAAGACCAGCATGGACTACACAGAGAAACCTTGTCTGGAAATAAAAAAAGTTTTTCAAGTGTGTGTGTGTGTGTGTGTGTGTGTGTGTGTGTGTGTGTGGAGAGAGAGAGAGAGAGAGAGAGAGAGAGAGTGCAGAAGGCATCTGATCCCCCAGAGCTCAGATTACAGGCATTTATGAGGGACCTTGTAACATGGGCACTAGAATATGAACTCTGGTCCCCAGGACTGAGCAGCAAACACTCTCAATCACTGAGCTGCCTCTGCTTTGAAGTTTAATTTTAACAATTGCCAACTGTCATGGTATGTTTTCTTCTGCAGCTGTTAGATCATAGTGTTAATTTTATATATTAATATGGATTGTGCTAATAGCTTCTCAGACACTCAACCAACTCTGCATTTTTTTGGGATAAACTCCATTTGGCAGTGTTTTTTAAATGTGTTTCGTTTTTGTTTTTATTCCTACTTGTCAATAGATTCAGTGTATGAATGTAGTAATTAGGGCTTGTATCGTCTAATTTGTGTCTTATGTGTTTCTTCTTAATTTGCCTGGGTGAAAGTTCATCTGATTAGAATGTTCTCTTCCTCCCTCCTCTCCTTTCTTTTGATTCTCCTCAGTGTTGGGATCCACTCAGAGTTGTACACGCCTGGCCACTGAGCTACAGCCCCAGCACCCCTCCAAACGCTTCCTAGATCCAGCTCCGGCTTGTGCTAGTTTTATCTAGAATCCGTTTCACTCCATTGAATTTTGCTCCTAACTTACCCATTCCTTTCCTCCAACCGCCTTGAGTGGATCATTTTCTTTCTACCCTCTTGGGCTGGCATAAAGATAACTTTTATCATGTTTTTTTTTTTCTTTTTTTTATTATTATTTTTGATACTTTATTTACATTTCCAATGTTTCCCCTTTTCTAGGTCTCCTCTTTGGAAACCCCCTATCCCCTCCTCCTCCCCGCCTCTATGAGGGAATTCCACCTCCCACCCACCCACCCACCCATTCCCATATTCCCACCTTGACATTCCCCTTTACTGGAGCCTCTAATGCCCTCAGGCCCAATGACTTCTCCTCTCTCCCTGATGGCCAACGAGGCCATCCTCTGCCACATATGTGGTCCGAACCATGGGTCCATAGATGTGTATTCTTTGGTTGGTGGTCCAA
>CM052718.1:13814525-13873419 GCA_028551405.1 Uromys caudimaculatus
AGGGTCCGCCACACTGATTTCCAGAGTGGTTGTACCAACTTGCAGTCCCACCAACAGTGGAGGAGTGTTCCTCTTTCTCCACATCCTCGCCAGCATCTGCTGTCACCTGAGTTTTTGATCTTAGCCATTCTGACTGGTGTGAGGTGGAATCTCAGACTTGTTTTGATTTGCATTTCCCTGATGACTAGGGATGTTGAGCGTATCTTTTATATTTCATTTTTAATTGTATCTTTGGGTTGGTATGTGTTTATGAATGCAGGTCCCAGCAGAGGCCAAAGACACAGGCGTATCAGGCAGTTGTGAGCCACCTGACCTGGGCACTGGGAACCAAACTTAGATCCTCTCAAACAGCAGCATGTACTCTTAACTGCTGAGCTATCTCTCCACCTACTTCATCTTTTTAATCAATAAATGTCACCAATGAGTTATTAATTTTACTAGTCTTAAGCCTTTGGCTTGGTCAATCTGATTTACTGTATTGAAATTGTTTCATGGGCTGGGGAGATGGCTAAGTAGTTAAGAACACTGGCTGTTCTTCCAAAGGATCCAGGGTTCAACTCCCAGCACCTACATGGTAGCTCACAACTGTCTGTAATTCCAGTTCCAGGGGATCTGATACACCCACACAGACATACATGCAAGAGAACACCAATGCACATAAAATACAAATAAATAAATTATTTTTTAAAAGAAGAAAATATTTCATAATGCCCTTCTCCTTTTCTCTAATAGTTTCTTGGAGTTTACATTTATCGTGTTCTTTACAGCTTGCTGAGATATATGCTTAAATCATTGGGGGATTTTTTTGTTTGTTTGGATTTGATTTCTTAAGACAGTGTCTCTTATATATCTCATGTGTCCTGGAATTCCTGTAGCCAAGGATGTACGTCATATCTTCCAGCCATTCCAACTCCCACGTGTTGGGATTACAGGCGTGTGACATCACACCCAGCTTTGAATCGATGTTTTTAGCCTTTATTATTTTCTCATTTTCTTTCTTTTCTTTCTTTCTTTCTTTCTTTTCTTTTCTTTCTTTCTTTCTTTCTTTCTTTCTTTCTTTCTTTCTTTCTTTCTTTCTTTCTTTCCTTCCTTCCTTCCTTCCTTCCTTCCTTCCTTCCTTCCTTCCTTCCTTTCTTTCTTTCTGTTTGTTTTTCAAGACAGGGTTTCTCTGTGTAACCCTGGTATTCTGAAACTCACTTTGTAGATAGACCAGGCTGTCCTCAAACCCAGAGATCCACCTGCCTCTGCCTCTCAAGTGCTGGGACTAAAGGTGTGTGTCACCACCCTCAGCTCAGCCTGTATGATTGACTTTCTGATAGGCGCATTTGTATCTGGAGATTTCTTTATAGTCACAGCTTTAACTATATCACACCAGATTTGAAATTTGGTGTTTTAGTTGTCTTTGGATAAACAGATAAAGAAAGTTATATCTTGATTTTTTTTTCTGACCCATAGATCATTTAGATCTACACATATTCGGGAGTTTTCTGTTATTTTTATATTGATTTCTGACTTAATTGCTCTGTGGTCAGGAGAGTTTTTATGACTCTCAAACCTTTTGGAATTGGCCCAGAGTTAAGATCAGCTTTAATGACTATTCTAGAATAATAATGAATGTGTTAGCATTGAACAGAGCAAGGTTCTGCTGGTCACATCTGTCCCACTGACCTTTTTGTTCACCCATCCATTACTGAAAGCCAAGCACTAACTCTATGACCACAGACTTAATGATTTCTCCTTGTTTGATAACCTGTGTTCTGTGTATTTTGAGGCATTATTATTTGAGCATCTTTATTAACTTGCTTTCCTTTCACACCTTCCTATGCACCCCTACACCTTCCTATGCAGCCCTACACCTTCCTATGCACCCCCACACCTTCCTATGCAGCCCTACACCTTCCTATGCAGCCCTGTTCCCTATTCTGTTCATCTTTATAGAGGACTTTTGCCAGTTCTGGCCTGGGCTTGTCTAAATGGAATCCTTCACTCTACACCTTACATGTCCAAGCAGTGTATTGTAAATATTGTTCCCAGTCTATGGTTTGGCTTCTCATGGTGTGTGTGTGTGTGTGTGTGTGTGTGTGTGTGTGTGTGTGTGTGTGTGACCCTTGTTTTGAGACAGTCTCTCTCCCTGGAACTTGGGGCCCACTGATAGGCTAGACAGGCTGGCCAGCAAGCCCCAAGGAGCCTCCTGTCTCCACCTTCCCAGTGCCAGAATTACACAGACACCCATGCATAGCTTTATCCGCCAGTGCTGGCGATGGGACTTATGTTCTTCTTGCAAGGGAAGCACTTTGTCTTAGTTAGGGTTGTATTGCTGTGAAGAGACACAATGACCACAGCAACTCCTGTGAAGGAAAAGATCAATCAGGACTGGCTCATAGTTCAGAGGTTTAGTCCACTGTCATCATGGTGGGAAGCATAGCTGCATGCAGGCAGACATGGTGCTGGAGAGGTAGCTGAGAGTTCTACATCTGGACTGACAGACAACAGAAAGAGAGGGTGACACTATGCTTGGCTCGGGCTTTTGAAACCCCAAAGCCTTCCTCCAACAAGGCCTTACTTCCTAATCGTGCCACTCCCTGTGAGCCTATGGGGGCCATTTTCATTCAAACCACCACACATTTTACCAGTTATACTACAGCCCCAGTTCCAGAGCATTTTAATCTCAACAGTTCCAGATGCACCCATTCCGACTTTTATTTTTGTGCATGTGCCATTTGAGAATGTTCCCCTAGGTAAGGTTGTGATGGTTTCCTCCTGTGTGTCCTGTTAGAAGCTTTGGGTGGCCTTCACACACTTCAGAATAAATTCTGAGCCTCTTGTCACACAGCAGTTAGGGTCCAGAGTGGATTCAGGTGAGGAGAGCCACAGGAGGAACAGGTGGGCAGGGTTGTGTTGATGCTCCCTGAAGCTCCCTGGGTGTCCAGGACATGGCAGGCCCAGGAGCATTGTGGGTCAGGGTAGCCTGGAGAAATCTGTACATTTCAGGGAAGCAGCAGCTGTGAAGACTCCACATTTAGGGCTTGGGGAGAGAAGGGGAAGCTGTGAGGGGTATGAGGAGGGGAATACTGGTCAGCCAAAGGCCTGTGCTTCGTGAAGGGAAGACTCAGTGTATGTTGCAGGCATGGCCTGTGGGGACCCAGAAGATGGGAGGGGGGGAAGAGGGAAGCCTGGGACACTGCAGTGTTTAGTGTGTGCCTATGGGAACAATTGGCATCAAAAGGCTGCCAAGAGAGAAGCTGGTGTCAGGGAGGGCACCCAGAGTGGAGTGGAGACATTGGGGGACTTCCTCCAGGCAGGAGAGAGGATGGCTACTGAATAAAAGTCAAGGACTCGGGTGGAGGTAATGGGGGTCTGAAATTTCTCTCACCACACATTAGAGACATATAGAGAGAACCAAGACTACCCAGTGCAGGCCAGGCGTGGTGGCACATGCCTTCAGTCCCAGCACCCAGGAGGCAGAAGTAGGTGATCTCTGTGAGTTCAAGGCCAGCCTGGTCTACAGAGTGACTTCTAGGACAGCCAGGGTGATGGTAGAGGGAACCTGTCTCAAAAACAAAGAAACAGAGACTAAGCATTGCCAGAGTGGTCAGGAGGCTGAGGGGAGGGTGCGTCAAAGACTCACAAAAGGTAGCAAGAGCAAAGAAGTCTGAGATACACAGGGAGTGAGCAGAGGCAGGTTGGCACGGGGCTTCCACGTGTGTCTGCTGTCAGGCTCAAGTGACTGTTCTGAGCCACGTGCCCTTTCCTTTGCCTTGATGTCTGTTTCTCTTTTGCAGAGTTAAAACAAGGAATTCCCCAAGATTTGTCTTCTTCCCCCAAATTAGACAGATACAAAATAGCAAGACAGTTAACAGAAAAAGCCATCAAGGTAAATGTGTTTTGGGATTCATGGGTGGGGGTGCATTTTTAAAAACAAGAAATTGTTTTGGAATTTTATTTGGGTCCTGGCCTGACTGGATGCCTTCCTCCCATACAGAGATGGTGCCAGTATCACTTTTGAATTTGTCTGAATCTCCCATGTAGCCCCAACAGCCAGCTCCTCCTTGTGCCCTGTGAATGTATATAGCCATGTTATGGGTGGTGGGCATAGAGATGACTTTCCCGCTGAACAGCAGTTTGGTGGGACCCTCTGGCCCACAGATCAGAACTTAGTTCCAGGCATCTTCTGAGTATTCTCCTGGATAGGGTCAGATCTTCCAGTGGGACCAGGTTATGTGTCTCTGTTACCTGGCAACACAAATTTATCTGTAGAAAACATCACTACAGTGTCTCTGTCTAGGATCTCTGTGTTGGGACTTGGGCTCAGCTTGTCTTTGTTCATGTCTGTGTGAGGGGCTCTGGGCTCAGCTTATCTGTGTCTCTGTGACAGAGTTTGGATTCTAGTGGTGGCTTGGTTTGCTGACCAAGATCTCACTTATATCTGGTGTCAGGCTGGCTACGCTCACTTCCTAAGCATCTCTTCTCCCAGAAGTTTGGGAGTCAGATGAATCCCTTCTCTGTGGAGTAGTCTGAGCTTCAAGCCTCTGTTAGGGATACCCTGATGAGTTTAGGCCCCCAGAAGATTGACTATGTAACCATCAGAGCCCATTGATTTAGGGCCTCAGTGACATCTGCAAAATTCTGTCACGGTTTCAGGATGATGCCAGTGATTTCGATATGTCCTTGCTGGTTAGAGTCCAGGGACAGTGTCCTGCAAGCATGACCCGTCAGGGTCTGTACATCTGCTGCAGGACTCCAGTGGCTCTGAGCCACTCCTCCTGTCTGACCCCAGATGACCCTGTCCATCCCTGACTGAGTACACAGGTCATATCACTGCCTTTTCCAGGTGTCTTGGGGTACCCATGTGAATGTCAGCTTTTTGTTTGTGACTACATAAAATACATGAGGCTTCACACTTTATTAAGAAATGAAATGTACTCACCACCCAGTTTTAAGGGCTGGAAGCCAGAGCATGAGCAGTTCGTCCTGTTTGGCTCTGTCACCATGTAGCAGATGGCACCATCGCAGGCAAGCATGTAGGAGGAAAAAAATATTTGATAGAGATCAGAGGAGATGGGGACTTGGCTCATTCATAAATGTTCACTGTGTGAGAGCTAGCTCACATTAACCTTTCCTGGGCATATTCCCACTCCATACTGCGACCATGCCTCAAGCACATGAGCCCATTGGGGACAAATAGTGATCAATGACCATTCCTTCCCTGACCTTTCGCTGGGCTGAGAAGACTGAGGTAGGACAGTTCGGTTCTCCCACTGGCTGCCACTGCCTTCTCATCCACAGGCAGCTAACCATCTCCAAGTGATGAGTCAGGATTCCAGCAGCTTCTGGGCTGGCCCTGCTCCTTCCTCTGTTACCCATTAGTTTTTCTCTTTCTGCCATTCTGAACTCAGGCACCCACAGCTTTTATAAGCACAAGGCACACTCTCTTGTCTTAGTGTTTCTTTTGTTGTGTTAAAGATACCACAAACAAAAACATCTTGGAGAAGAAAGGGTTTATCTCATGCTACAGGCTTGTAGTCAAGGCGGGAACCTGGAGGCAGATAATAAAGCAGAGCCTCACTCCTCACAGGCTTACTCCTATGGGTTTGCTCAACCTGCTTTCTTACACAACTCCTGGCACCCCAGCCCCCCCACCCCCCACCCGCGGCAGGGGTGTTCCTGCCCACAGTGGGCTGGGCCTTCCCACCCACCTCTATTGTCAATCAAGAAAATGCTCCCATGGACAGGCACAAACCAATCTGTTGGGGGCATTTTCACGGTTGAGGTTCCTCTTCTCAAATGACTCTAACTTGTGTTCATTTGGCATAGCATTGGCCAGAATACTCACTTTTCTATCAGAGACAGCCGCACTGGGAGTCTTCAGTTAGTCCCTAGTCCTTCAGGCATGGTGTGATTGTGTGTCCCACCTGTATCCCAAAGCCAGACATCCTGAGTCGGGGCTACAGCTGCTCAGGAAGTGCTGATTTCTCGGGTGTGTTTTGGCCCCCTTTTTATGTCTCCAAGTGTGTGAATGAGTGTGTAATCCTGAGCCAACAATGAATAAACACAGTGCAGCAACCGTGGGGATTATATGTTGGAGCCCCCACACGTGTGCAAACACACACACAAGCACACGTGTACCCTTCTGCACGCTGAGGGTGTTCTGTGCTCTCTGGGCAGTGTGTGTGGTCTTGCCATAGTGCAGTCTGGTCCATCCTATTTTGGAATCTCACCTCAATCCCCTTATTGCCAAGGCCCTCAGTTAAAACACTGCTGTTTTCAGGAGAAGAAGATTTTCTCCATCTATGGACACTACCCTGTCATCCGGGCCACGTTGAGAAGAAAGGGCTGGGTGGAGAAGAAGTTCAGTTTCTTTCCCAAGACTCTTCCGAATGTTGAAGGTGAAGGCCACATGGGTGGAGTAGCACCTTGTCCCATGGCCAATAAGTCAGTCATTCTAGGTGTGCTTACTCTATCATCTGTCTCCATGTGCCCAGCACCTTCCCAACCTCACACATCCTAGGCAGCCACACTCCTACTATGGTACCAGTCACTTTTTGGTGTCCCCATGCCTACACCCCACCCTAGCCATTCTTCCTCCAGGTCCAGCCCCCACCAAGGACATTCCTCAGGTACTCATAGTTCAGGCCACTCTTCCCCAGATTCATGCCTCAAGCCTGTACTGCCTCCTACCCTGAGGGTCATCTGTGGTCTTCAGCATCCCCTCAGTCCTGACCTAGCACAGCCTAGGTGGGATACTGCATGGGATGCTGGAGGAAATGCCACATGTGGTCCCCACAGTTGCTGTCCCAGGGGAAACCTCCCTTGGAGTTTTTAGTAGACAAGCGGCCATCCCTCCATAGTGGGACTCCAGCCCTACAGGGAGTCAGGCGAGGGACCTGCATACAGTGGCAGCAATGTCTCTCTTGTGTTTTGTTTGCAGATAGAAGTGCTGAGACCAAAGAAAATCAAGAAATAGCCTTGGAGAGATTTGATGACATCCATGACGTGATGGTAGGCCCTGTGGCCTGGTATTAGGGTATACCATGGCCTTTTTAAAGTAAGACAGAGCACACTGGACAGAAGGGAGACTCCTGTGCAGGAACATGGGCCTTGAGGCATCTGGCTTCCCTGCATCCTGCTCCTGCGTCCCACACTGACTAGCACAAGTGAAGGCCTATGTGGCTGTGGACTATGAGATACTGAGCAGTGGGGTCAGAGTCCATTGTTACAGGGTGGATGCAGAAGGGGCCTGGCCAATGATCAGATGGGGTCTCCAGTAACACAGCAGTTGGACCTCAGTCACCCCTAGCCTGGCTCCTCTGAAGCTCTCCTATATCTTCTATAAAGAAGACAAAAAGGTTAGTCACAGGGTGGAAGTTTTTGCCAGACATGTAATTTAAAAGATCAGGTATACAGAATGTCTATGTATACCATAAATCAATGTTGTTGTTTTTTGAAAAACCAAATAAAATGGACAGAGAATTAGCTCACAGGTGGTCAGTCAGTAAACACATTAGGTTTATGGAGTTAATTCCATTTTTGAAGCCAGCTGTGCACTTAGTCTAATTTATTCTTCTGTGAGTACCGGATCCTGGGCCTTTCCCCTGCTCTACAGTGGAGGAAAGCTGCCTCCTAGGGGTTCTGGGAGAAAGCTTCCTCTGGACCACACCCCTGGATGGATCTCAGAGCATCCCAGTCACCTCCAGTCTGCAAATAGCACATCTCTAAGTCTCACATAGATACCAAGACTGGGAAGAGTTCAAATTCACTTTCAGCCCCAAACTGAGAAAAGCAGCTGGCTTCTGGGCAGCAGACACCCTGTGTACTTTGGATTGTCCTCAAACCAACATCTGTGGGCCTCAGGAGCCATGTAACCGCAGCTGAGATGGAGCCTTCAGCTAGAATCACCACAGTCTATGTCCCACCCCCAACTCTCAGCTATGTCCCAGCATGTCAAAGACACAGAGCCCTGAATGCTGGATGTTGATAGACGGCTCTTCTTGCCAGTCCAGGTTGGTAAAGAACGAGATACCATACCTCCTCTGGACTATCAAGAGGGATGTTGTGGACTACCACAGCCTGACCTGTGACCAGATGCTAAATCACTATGGGAAGACAGCATCATTCACGACCAAGGTGGATGGGAGGGCGTGGGCTTAGTCTGAGTGGGTGGGCGATCTACAGCTGGGAGAACCAGAGGGAGTAGTCACATACGGGCTTCTCCCAGGAACACCCACCATCTCCTATCCCATATGTCCACCTGCCCACCTGCACCCCTGTTCCTCCCTCTGTCTCTGGGCACTCTTGATACCATGGAAGACCCCTTCCCGGGGAACATGGGCTGAGTCAAACATGGGTCCCCCATGAATTCACTTTGTGAGTCTGCCCACTGAGATGCCTGACACACTGCTCTCTCTGGAGATTGGACTCTGCCTGAACATGAGGAGTCTGCCTTGGTACGTCCAAGCCAACCCGAACACCTTCTTCCCACGTTGCTATGGTCTTTGCACTGAGAACGAGAAGCAGGAATTCTTGGGTGAGTGACCCATGGTGTTCTGAGGTATACCACACTTCCCTAGGGACAGGACTACATCTCTGGTCCATTTGGTAAGGGGCAGCCTGGAAACGTCCATAGGCAATGTTGGCAGTTTGGGAGGAGTCAACTGAGGCAGACAGAAGTGTAGAACTAAGTATTCAGATCTTGACTCTGAGGGGACACAGCACTGGCTCAGAGCAATATCACCTACTTCCCATCTCTGTGTGGATACTTCTGCTCAGAGCCTGGGCTCACCTTGAACCTAGGTTTGCAGGATGCACAGCCATACTGCTCTGCCTATGTGCTGAATTCAATCAAGCAAGATCCCTCAATAGAGGAGAGCTACATTCTAGATGGTCCATGGTGTCCAGAGAGACCCCTTAGATTTCTCAGAGGATCCTAGCAGTATAGCAAGGGGAGTACTGGCAATATCCCTCAGGTCTCTGAGGGCTTTGGGGGCAGTGACAACAGAGAACAGTGGCTGGGAGGAGCAGCTGTTGGGACCGGGTGTGGACAGGTGGGTGAGCAACAAATGGGGAAGCACCTGGGAGGCCCACATGACGTGCTCTGCTGCCTCTCTGCTCTGGGTGGGCAGTGGGGGCGAGACCTTGGTGTTTTTCCAGATGATTTCCGGCGCACAGTGGCTGCCAGCATCCTCAAGTGGGTAGTCCATCACCAGAATTACTGTAACAAAGTCAAGAGCAAGAATAAGAAGGAAGAAGCCAAGAACAGTGAACCCAGCCCCAAGAAAGGTACACAGTGATGTCAGGGCCTTGATGCCTGATGGGGTGTGGGGTCTCTGGTCAACAGGAAAGGTCTTTAGCTGGTGAGGCGGAGTGTCTGTGGCTGATGGACAGGCTGGGCACTGCGGCTTTAGTGGTCCAACAGGCATGGAGAAGGAGACAGTACTTCTTCTGGTTTATCTCTGATTCTCATGGCCTATCTTTTGACAGTCAGCTAAGACCTTGGTCATCCTGTTTGCAGAACATATCAGTACCAGGCACCATGATTTCATGATCACACTAAATCCTACCCACCAGGTGCAGTGTCTAGCCAGTGGTGTGACCCTCCACCCCTGGAAGAGGACCACAGTAGTGGCAGTACTGTGTGATGTGGGCACACAAGCCGTTTCCTGGGTTTTCAGGGTTGATGTTGTTGTTGTCTGCCTTAATAAAATTTGTGGGTTTCCTCCTCCTCCTCCTCCTCCTCCTCCTCCTCCTCCTCCTCCTCTTCCTCCTCTTCATCTTCTTCTTCTTCTCCTCCTCCTCCCTTTTCCTTTAGAACAGGTTTAGGCTAACAGTAGAACAGAAGGTACCTTGGTTTCATATCTACCTGGTCCCTATGCACTCCACTGTCAATGTCCCTACTCCAGAGGTCCATTTGTTAAAAGCCTGTTGGAAAGTAAACCTTCGCATGTTCAAATCTTTAAAGGCTGTGTTTGAAAAGTAACTTGTGAATAAGGCAGCTTCGGGCTGTGAGCAGAGGCTTTTGTGGAGTGGATGTGATTGGTTGTGGCTGAACTGTCTGGGTGGCGACAGTCAAGGCATGTAACTAAGGGCTCCTGGCCGCTTACGCCAGGCTGAGGTAATTCCTGCAACTCCTTGCCTTTTTTCTCCATGGTTCTTCCTTTTTCAGGATGTCACAGTCTGAAACCTGTTCACCCCGGCTTTGTTTACTTAGCAACAGGCTTTGAAGTTTCTTCCATGTTTGCTGCTTTGTGGTTAGGGCACTGACCGTGTGTGCTGGGTTATTTATCTTTTCACCCACAGAAGAACTCTTCTCACAGATAAAACTGCTACAGACCTCTATGCACAAGTTTGTACAGCCATAAAATTTCAACTTCTTTGAGGAAATAAAGAGGAGTGTGATTGGATGCTACAGCAATAGCTCAGATGATTCGTGTGCAGATACCAAGGTGCCCGTGTTGTGGATTTTAACCATTGGCTAGGTCTGTAGTAGTGCTATGCTTTGTTTAATTTGTAGTTCACTAGTGACATATGACATCAAGCATTGTTTCATATGCCATTTGCCAGGGGGACATCTTCTCTTGTTGATAGATCTGTTGTTTAAATTGGGTTGCTCCATTTTCTTACTAAGCTTTGGGAGCTGTGTATTTTTAAAACTTTGGGTAGCATCCCTTTATCAGATCTGTGTAGATGTTAAACCACCCCCCCCCACACACACACACAGTCTTTGGTTTGTCCTCATTCCATTGAAAATGGCTTTGATGCAGCACATACTTTTAATTTTAGAATTTTATGAAGTCAGCTTATCAACGATTTCTTTCTAGATCAATTTTTTGGTTTTTTTGTTTGTTTTTTGTTTTGTTGTTTTTTTAGCTTGGTTATAATTTATTTAACAGCTATTAAACAGTTGTAAGTGAACACATGCCACATTTGTCTTTCTGGGTCTGAGTTACAAGATGGTTTTTTTCCTAATTCTGTCCATTAGCCTGCAAATTTCATGATGTCATTTTTAAAAAACTCTAAATCAAGTCTTAAGTGTGGTATCTAAAGAAAACAACAGAAAACTCAAGGTTCCCTTGAGTCTCCTTTATGGTTTTTCATCTGTTTTGTGGCTTCTCCTCTTCCATTTAAACCTAATACCCCTTTGGAATTACTTTTTAAGTTGAGATCTGTATCTAGGTTTGGTTTGGTTTTGTCTTTTTCTTTTAAAGATTTGTTTTTATTGTTTTTAAGTTTGTGTATGTGCATACGTGCGCGCGTGTGTGCGTGGGTGTGGCGTGTGTGTGTGTGTGTGTGTGTGTGTGTGTGTGTGTGTGTACACGTAGGTATCGGTGCCCACAAGGGCCAGAGGTGCTGCTCTGATCTGGAGCTGGAGTTACAGGCAGTTGTGAGTCTCCTGACACGGGTGCTGGAAGTCAAACTCTGCTGTCCTTCAAGAGCAGTATAGGCCTAATCCACCAAGCCGGTCTTCCGGCACCACCAAGCCGGTCTTCCGGCACCACCAAGCCGGTCTTCCGGCACCACCAAGCCGGTCTTCCGGCACCACCAAGCCGGTCTTCCGGCACCACCAAGCCGGTCTTCCGGCACCACCAAGCCGGTCTTCCGGCACCATCCATCACTCCATCACTTGTCCCAGGTAGGAGTCTGGCACCATTATTTGAGAAGGATTTTTTTTGGAGAGGATATCTTTACCTCATCGTTTGTTTTGTCCCTTTGATCAGGTCTGTGTGTCACTTCTTTGGGAAAAGGCTCTATTTTATCCCATATTCCACAATCTACCTATTCTCACGGCGATACCGTACTATTTTAATGACTGTAAGCCTCGAACCCTCAAATTTAGTTCTTCTCCTTTGGTACATATTGCATAATTCTGGTCTTAGACTGTAGCATTTGTTGACATTCTCAGCATGTCTTTCTGTGATTTTGGTTGCATTTAGACCAGGTTGAGGAGAACCAACACTTTCACACTGGGTCTCTCTTGTTTGTTTGCTTGGAGTAGTACTCTCTGTTAGTTCTTCAATGTCGTTTGTCAGAGTTTGAAGTTTTCCTCAAGTAGATCTTATGCTTATTTTGTTAGATTTATTTTTACTTAAGAATTATATTTCTACCTGGGCAGTGGTGATGCAGGCCTTTAATCCCAGACTTTAGGAGGAAGAAACAGGAGGATCTCAGAGTTTGAGACCAGCTTGGTTGACAGAGTAGTTTCCAGGACACCCAGGCTACACAGAGAAACCCTGTCTTGAACCCACACACGTGTGTGCACGCGCGCGCAATGTAAATAGAATTTTTTAAAATTTCAAATTCCAGTTGTTCCCTATGAAAGTGACACACCATGGCAATTTATCTTTCCAGGACTCTTGAATCTTTTGTATTTTCCCACCAAAGGTAATCCTATTATCTGTGACTAAACACAGCTTTGCTCCTTTCCAATCATGTCTTACTGCATTTGTTAGTCTGTCTACTTGCTGAAAATCAGTGGTGAGGGGGCAATCTTATAGTGATGTCACCTCTCTCACCTTCAATATTAGTAATTTGTTTCTTCTCTTTTGTAACTTGACTAAGGATTAATTTATTGTTTTGTTCTCTTCAAAAATCTAGATTTATGGGTCATTAGGATTTTTTCTATTGTTTTCCTATTTTCACTTTCTACTCTAGTTTTTATATTTTCTTTCATTTACTTTGAGTTTTAATTTTCTTTTCTTTTTCTCACTTTCTAGCTAATTTTATAAGCAGTCACTGATAAAAATTTTCTAAGCATTACTCTGGTGCCATCCCACAGATTTTATAAGTTGTGATTCCATTCTCACCTACTTGAAATTTTCTTTTGTTTTTTTCTTTACCATGTGTATTGTTTATTATTATTATTACAAGTTTTGAGATAGACCCTCACTGTATAGCCCTGGCTGTCCTTGAGCTCACTGTGTAGACCGACTGCTTTTCTTGATTTCTACTTTTAGACCCATTGCAGTTAGGGGACATGTTTTGTTTTCTGTTCTTTTGAACATTTTGACATGTTTATGGCCAGACTGAGATCACTGTTGAGGAGCAGTGTATGCTGCTGTTGATGGATGCTGTGTCTTAGTCAGAGTTTTATTACTTTGATGAAACACCAGGGACAAAAAGCAAGTTAGGGAGGAAAGGGTTTATTTGGCTTACACTTTCAGATTCTGATCCATCATTGAAGGAAGTCAGGACAGGAACTCACACTGGGCAGGAACCTGGAGGCAGGAACTGATGCAGGGGTGCTGCTTACTGACTTGCTCCTCATGGTTTGCTCAGCCTGCTTTCTTACATAACCCAGGACCACCAGCCCAGAGATGGCCCCACCCACAATGGGCTGGGCCCTCCCCATTGGTCTAATTGAGAAAATGCCTTACTGCACCAACTGTGGCTCCTTCCTCTTTAATGACTCTAGCTTATGTCAAGTTGACACACAAAACCAACCAATACAAATAGCATGGAACATCAGTTAGAGCCAGGTGACAGCTGGTACTTTTCAGTTATGCTGTCTTTACAAATTTTCTTCTCTCTCTCTCTCTCTCCCTCCCTCCCTCCCTTCCCAGGCTAGTTTTGAGCTCATCTGGATCTGACCACTTGTTCCTTCTCCTTTTTTTTTTTTTTTGTCAAATTTTTTCCTTTTCTCTGTATTATTAAACTCGGGATCTCACACATATTGGGTAAATGTCTTACCACTTACAGCCCAGCCCTTGTTAAATTTTCAGACAGAGTCATAGAGACTTAGGTTGGTCTTAAGCTCTCCCAGATAAGCCTTAAACTTGTGATGAGTCTACCTCAGACTCTTGTGTAGCTGAGATGGCAGGCCTGAGCCGCAGGCCCATCTGAACCTGCCCATTTCTGATATAGGGGTGTCAAAGTCTCCTTTTATGATTGTGGGTATGTTTCAGTTTTTCCTTTAAGCCAGGTCAGCTTTTTGCTACTTTGAAGCTCTGTTGTTAGGGACATGTGTACTAGTTGTTGTTACATTTTCCTGGAGAACTGACACTTTCATCATATAAAGTTTCTTTCACCCTTGATCATTTCCCTTGCTCTGTAGTCTGCTTTGCTGGGTAGTAACATCTTTCCCCCTTGTCTTTTGATTAATGTTAACATGGTATATTTTCTCTTTTCCCATCTCTATCTATGTCTGTCTGTCTGTCTAGTTTTTTGAAACATGGTTTCTCTATGTAGCCCTGGCTATCTTGGAACTCACTTTGTAGACCAAGCTGGCCTTGAACTCTCAGAGATCTGCTTGCCCCTGCCTCCTGAGTACTGGGATTAAAGTTGTAAGCCAGCATGCCCAGTTCCCTTTATTTTTACTCTAGATAGCTGTGTATTTAAAATGTGAGTTTCTTTTTCATTAATTAATTAGTTTACATCCCTTCAAAGCTCCCCCTCCCTCTTCTCCTCCCAGTCCCTCTCAGAAAGGGAAGCCTCCCATGGATATCAACCCACCTAGGCATGTCAAGTTGCAGTAGGATGAGGTGCATCTTCTCCTACTGAGGCTAGACAAGGCAGCTCAGTTAGGGGAAAGGGATCCAAAGGCAGGCAACCAAGTCAGAGACAGCCCCTGCTCCTGCTGTTAGGGGTCCCACTTCATGGGAGTTTCTTAGAGAAGCTAGTTGTGTCTTGTTTAATCTACTCTGTAAATCTGTGTCTTTTAACTGTTGTGTGTATTGGTATTGAATTGGTGTTGGTAGTGGAGGTGATTATCGATACAGTAGGATTGATTAGAGCTGCCATGGTGATTACTGTTTTCTCTGTCTCTGTCTCTGTGTCTTTGCCCCCCTCTCTTCTCCCCTCTCTTTCCACTGTTTCCTCCTCCTCTCCTTTTCCACCCTTTGTGGCACTCCCTTCAGAACGCATGCCCACAGCCAGGTTTTCCTCCTCCCATTCATTCTGTGAAGGTTTCCACTCCAGTGAGTCCTGATTCTCCATACTTGTCTACCTCTCTCCAATTTGGGGGAAAGTGGTTTTGTCTTTGACCTCACTTCTTTGGAAGATCGGGAGTTGTTGGTTGTTTAGCTCATCTTCTTAGCTCAAGAGAAGGTACTGACATCCACACCTCTCACACGTGGAAGCCAGAGGTGCCACATTTGTTCTCGAATGGCTTATGTTCTGTGAATTTTAAATGCCCCATGTACGCTCTGCAACTGCCACATAAATTCAGCACTCTTGCTTTGCAGCATGCTCAGCGAGTCTGTGCCCATCACAGCAGTCCTTAGTACCATGCCTCTACCAACACTGTGCCTGAAGTCCCCCCCCCCCAGCTGTCCCTAAAATGTGCTGCAGCCCTGCGGGCTACACAGCTAACCAGGGTGGAGTCTCAGCCTAATGGCCACATTCTCAAGACCACTTGAAGTCCGCTTTCAGTCTGTACGTTCTGAGACTCAACATTGGTCCTGAGTCTTGGGGTTCAGAAGGATGAGACATTGTGTAAGGATTCAGGTGCCAGGACCTACCTATCAGTGACCCCTGTGCTGTCCAGGAAGCTCTGTAGCAATAGGAATTAGCAATCATAGCAGCTCAAAGGCTCACAGGTGTCAGAGCAACACAAGTCTGGCCATAGAGCTTGTGATCAGAAAGCGTGCTCTTTATGACAATTCAAAAATACTGTCTCCTCTCCATCATGACAGCCAAGTCCATCAGAGTTTGGGCTCCTGATGGCAGTAGTGATGCTGAACAGTGGGACTGACAGACAAGGCTCCTGAAGGGGAGGAGTCACCTCCAGGGAGAAGGGTAGCACCAGGGGAGAGGTGGTGGGAACAGGAAGCAGCCTGGTAGAGATCACACTCAGGGCATGTGCTTGGTTCCAGATTCTGATAACCCTGACCTCAAGTTACCAAGCCTCTCAGGACAGGTTGTAGACACAGCGTGCAAGGTATGCCAGGCCTACCTGGGACAGCTTGAGCATGAAGACATTGACGTAACGGAGACGAGCACCCAGGCCTTGTCTGAGGAGGAATGGAATGACCTGACACAGCAGTACTACTTACTGGTTCAGTAAGATGCCACTCTGCTGCCTTGGCACCAGAAGGGGGTCACTGTGTGCGCACACTGGGATGCATGTCTGGGTGCTGGAGCATATATCTGGGTATCGGGGCACTTGCCTTGATGTTAGAATGCTTGTCAAGTGCACGGGCATCATCTGTCTGGGTATTAGGGTACTTATCTAACTTGTGAAGTACCTGTCTGAGGGTGGGATGCCTCCTGAGTCCTGGGGTACCTTCTGATGTTAGAGCAACTGCCTTGGGGTATCATGGATGCCTCTCCGCTACTGGGGTACCCAAACCTTCTGTTATTTGTTAAAAAGATGACACCTCCTACGGGTGTGTTTGGGGGATGCCATCTCATTTTGTACACCCCCCCCCCCCAAAGCTTTTCATGTGAGCTCACTTGGACCCACAATAGCCCTGGTAAGTTTGTACTGCTCAGGGCCTGGAAGACGCTGAGTGAAGAGGAAGGGTGGGCTGAGGTGCTTCCCTGACCTTCAGACTGTCAGGGTGCTGGTCACCCCTCACCACCAAGGCCCACCTGCTGATGCTGCTTCCATGCTCTCCTCTGGCCTTCCACCCCTTATGGCGACCACCAGCAAAAAAGAGGGGTTGGAAGCAACCCAGGCACTGTAGGGGACAACATCGGGGAGGCAATGTGTGTTTCAAGGGTCTGTGGTACCCTTCACACCATCCTGGGTGTTTTCAGCCTTTGGCCCTTCTTTCCCTCCCTTTGATATCAAGCATCTTCCTCTTCTCTGCTCCCAGCCCCTTGTCTCTCTCCTCTCTTCCCCTCCTCTCCTTTCCCTCTTTTCTGTTGACTTACACCTGTGATCCTAGCACGCAGGAGGCTGAGGCAGGAAGAACATGAGCTCTGGGGCCGACTAGGCTATGACTGAGTCTGAGGCCAGCATGGGGAAGATAGCAAGACTCTATTTTTTAAGCCAACCCTGAAAATTACAATATAGTTTTTGAGGTGGGGTCTAGCACAAGTCACTGCACCCGAAACCTTCTTTGTGCTTTGTTACTCGTCTTTAGAATCTTCACTGCTTCCCAAACAAAACATGACAGTGTGACCTGGGTGGCTTGCTGCCTCCTGCTCCTGATACTCTTGTCATTCATTTCTAGCTATCTTTCTTTTATTTCCTTTTTAAAAAATATTTATGTGTATGTGTGTACCTGAAGGAGTGTGCGTTCGTGTGCATCAGGTACCCACAGGTGCCCACAGATTCCCTGGGCTTAGAGTCCCAGTTACAGTTCCGGGATCATCTGATGTGGGTGCTGGGGACTAAGCCTGAGTCCTTTCCAAGAGCAGGAGGTGCTTTTAACCTCCGAGCCATCTCTCCAGATCCTCTGGAGAGACACTGGCCTCGCTTGCTGTCGCTTGAAATAGTCGGTTACTTTCATTTTTTGCACATCAGCCATTGTGCAAAATCCTTTACTATATTTTCTAGTAATTGTCTGCTGGCAGAAAACTTTCTCCAGTTGTTTTTTTTTTTTTTTTTTCAATCTCAAAAAGCCTAAAACTGGCCAGGCAGTATGTAATACGTTTCTAGGAATACTTTTCTTTGTATTTTCCTTGTTTAAGTGTGTAGGGCATCTTTTAACTATGAGCTGACATTTTTCTCCCAGAGTTGGACTCTGGCTGATATTTCTACAAGCGTTGCTTCTCCTTTATTCTCTCTCTTCTCTTTCTGGGACTCCAAGTGCATGCATGTTATCCTGTGTCCCGTGTGACTCTTACCTGGTCTTTTCCTTCATGGCTGTCATAAGAGTCCTTCTCATGCAGTCTGTTCCTGGGTGTGTGCTGTGTTTCACTGATCTGTCTAACACTAGTGCTTTAGTCAGTGCGTGCTCAGGACTTAATCCATCAAAGGAGACACAAGCTCTCTATTTACTCTTCTTCTCAGGAGTTGTCTTCACACCCCCTATATGAGTCGTTCTAAAGACAATTCCTTCCTAATGAGATTGGTTATATCTTCATATTTATTAGTCGCTAACACGGGAAGTTATTAGCTACAATTAATAAGACAAAAGTTGATAAAAATGCTTTGCATTGACTTAAGAACTGTGTTTCTCAAGAAGCATTGTAAAGAGAATTAAAATAGAAGCCACAAACTGAAGACAGATCCACTGTCCACAAGTCCAACAAAGGTTCAGATTTAGAAGCTGCAGAGTTAGCTACAATAAGTTAGGGAAAAGAAATGAACCAAATTAAATGCTGCATTTGTAGAGGCTTCTCTATCATACTTGAAGCCCTGAGGTCTTTCTCCAGGACCTCATAAACTAAATGTGGTGGCCCATGCCTGTAACCCCAAACACTTCGCTTGTCAACCTGACCTCATGTCCTTGTTGGTGACTTCAGACTTGTAGGAAAAAGCATGACTTGGAAACCCATCATAATCTCAGGATATAAGGACAGGGATCAGTAGAGATGTCTGAGCAGCTTTCAGATTTGAGGGTATGAGACGTCAACCACAGTACCTTCAAGGACATGGGGTCACTGACAGTAGCAGGAGGATCAGAAGTTCAAGGTCATCTTCATGTGCACAGCAGCGAGTTCAAAGCTATTCTAGGCTCCATGAGACCCTGCCTCAAGAATGAACAAGGAACAGACTCTTTATTAAGTACAAATCAACTGTCCAGGCAGATTAGATAAGTAACCAGTGTCTGGAGCTTCCCAGAAATGCAGGTTAAAGCCACGGTGAACCCCTTAGTGGTAGCTCCTGCAATCCCAGGAGAATCTTGAACTCAAAGCCAGCTTGGGCTATCTATGAGACTTTATCTCAAAAGCTGCAAAAGTAAAAAAAGAAACAACAAAAACCACCCATGATGAGACACCTCTCTGCACCCCAAGATGGCTGAACTGAAGACTCGAGGAGACACCAAGTATGGGCCTGAGTCAACAGCTCTCATGCACCACTGGCAGGAGTGTTGAGCAAGAGCATTTTGGAAAAGCAAGAACTCTATGCCCTACGACCCAGCTCTTCTATCCCTGCAGAAATGGAAGCACACAGCCTTGGAAAGACTCGGCAAGTCCAGACCTGACAGACCGTAGCTGTGTCAGAGCAAGGGCTGCAAACAGCACAGATCTCCCAGCTGTGAGGCTAAGAGACACTACATAGGAGAAAAAGAGGAGAGAAGGGGGTCAAGGAGAGGGGAGAGCGTGTGTGTCCGTGTCTCTATCAAGAAAGGCAGAATTTTAGAATTATTTTATTATATTCTTATGTTGCTGCAATGATTAATACTTTAAATATGAATAAATTGACCTAATTTTATAGATAAAAAATAGAATCAAGATTGCAAGATGTTACCATAGTGTAGATACTATTTCCAGTGAATTACTCATTAGCATTTATGGATTAGTGTCAAATATTATGTGTGATCCTGGTCTAAGGCAAAAATGTAGACATTTCCAGCAATCAATAAATGGAAAAAAAAAAAACCTGCAAAAAAATAAAAAAAAGAAAGACAGAGCCTGTCCCTGTGAATGATAGATAAGTAGCTACCATAGGCTGGAACATAACACTAGAGAACTTTCTGAGCAGCCCAGGCTGTATGTAGCTTGATCTGGTGGTAATGACATAAGAGTACGCATGAGCAAAAATGCCCAAACTTCACTTTTTCTGTTTGAGCTCTCTCTATACTAAACATTTTCTTAAACCGCTACAAAAGTGAATCCTGAGACTTCGCCACTAGGTGGCAGCATTGGGCTCCCGCGTGGTATGGTATGGCCCTGTTGGGTGAGCAGGCTCTCTGGTGCTTTGCTGTGACTGTCCACTTAGAAGTGCCACAACCTATGAAGAGCCTTGGGGATTCGTTTGATTCTTATGAAGACTTGCAGACTCCCACATGGACGTTTGTACATCAGTAACAAGAAGGTCAAGAGGCTACACTTCATGGGACCTGCAGGGACCCTGTCTGTCCTTGGATGAGCATGGGTGTGTCTAGATCTGAGCGTCTGTTAGTTCCAGGCTCCTGCCCTATTTCAGCAGTCTCTTGACTTTTACAGCTTCCGTCTTCTCATGTGATGTGGGTAACATGGTGTGGTGACAGGTGAGTCCAGTGCTGGCTCACCTTCAGGAGTGACTTCCAGGACCCAGGCTCCAGTGTCCTACAGAGGTCATAAGGCTTCTTTCCCACTGGGACAGCAAAACGCTTGTCTTTCTGGAGCACAGAAGTAAAAGCATTCATGCTACCAGACCATGCTGATAATACCATCCCATTACACTAGTCTGGCCCAGTTCTATGGACCAGATGGTGTTATGGGGACACTGCGGGTTGTCTGTACCTGTTTGCACCATGTACTAATTATGACAGAGCTGTCCTAACATTATTGAATTAACCAACATGTAACATCTGCAGAGGAAGCTCACATCCAGTAGACCAGGGGAGTGGGCTCTGCTTGGTATCTGGCCATCGAGAGGCAAGATCACTCCATCACATGCCAACCTGTTTCCTGCACCCAGGGGTGGAAACTGACCCCACTAGGACTCTTGCTGTCTTGAAACTCTAACCCACCTAGCCAGAGATCACCATTATTCACTTTCTCCTAAGTGCTGCCCCTCCTTTCCCAGCAGGTAGACAGAACACAAATGTCCCCTGTCCTCAAGCCCTTGCCTCCACCCCCAGAGCTGCAGTCGGAATTGTGGCTCAGCAGCCGCCGCATGCAGGACAGTATGCGGGGAGCTTGCCCTGAGCATTCCGCATTGTGCAGGGTCTGCCCACATGTGGAGAGTCCCACAGAACCTGAGAGGTGCTACAGGTACTGTGATGGATGTCTCTCTCCCAGGTGCCAAGGGAGTAACCTCAAATTCCGAAGCTGCTCAGCCATCTCTACTGACCCCTGCCCTTATTTCCTGAGATTATGATTGGTTTCTAAGTCAGGCCTTTTCCTACAAGTCTGAAGTCACCAACAAGGACATGGGGTCAGTCTGGCAGTCATGTTCACAGGACAATAAGCTGGCTGCTACTGTGGACAGGTAGGTCTGAATTGCAGCTTGGCTTCCCTTCAAAGGACCTTTCTGATGACAACAGTACAGACGGTATCTTTGCACAGAGACCCACCCATCTCTGGTTTTTCTTTGGTACAAGATTGGTGTCAATCCATCTGTCAGGGCTGTTTGTTTGTTTGTTTGTTTGTTTCAACAGGGTCTCTCCATTGTGAAACCTTGACTGTACTTGAACTTGCTATGTTAAACCCTGCAGGTCTAAAACTAAAATGATCTTCCTGCCTCTGCCTTTGCCTCTGCCCCTCTGTCCCTCTACCTCTCTTCCCCTCTCCCTCTGCCTCTAAGTGCTGGGGTTAGAGGCATGCTGGGCTTAGGGTCCTTACTTCCTGACACACAATATCCAGGTACAGCCTCCATGACCCTAGGTATCCTCAGTTGGTAGGTATCCTCTGCCACCCTTGACTCCCCACCATATGGCCATCACCTGTCCTAGAGCAGAGGCACCCGCCAGTCACTGGGGCTGAGTGCTGTCCCTCCGAGCCTCACACCCTTTCTGCACCTTGCTTTTTAGTGGCAATGCTTCCATCACTGATTCGAGAAGTTACTTTTCGCAGTGCCAAGCTCTGCTGAATAAGATCAGTTCTGTGAACCCGCAGACGGAGATTGATGGAATTCGGAACATCTGGATCATAAAGCCTGCAGCCAAGTCCCGGGGTCGAGGTGAGTTCACTGGGCAGAGCCCTTCCCACTGTGCAAGCCCCCAACCTTGACTGCCACCTGCTCTAGGGTAGAGGGAGATTCAAGAAGCACTGCCAAGGTCAGAGGAGTGCCCAAGCTGTGCTCAAGGTAACGGTGCCCATCACTGTGCTGTTCTGGGGTTTGCTATTTTTAGCTCGGATTTTCTCATCTGTATCCACTAGTTAAACAACCCCAGAGTGTTGGTTTTTTGGTTTTTGTGTTACCTTGATCTTAGCAATAGGCTTATTCTAGCCTCTAAAAAGGGTGTGGAGGATCTTCATCTCAAACAATGTACTTCCTGTCCCCTGGATCCAGGGTAAAATTCACCTGTAAGCATCCTCAGAGGCAAAAATCTCAAAATTTGCCTGTGAGTTATTCACATATTCGTACTGCCTGTCTCATCTACCCAAAGTGTAGCCAGAATTACATTCTCTTCTTTCTTAATGGTGTGTGTGTGTGTGTGTGTGTGTGTGTGTGTGTGTGTGTGCATGTGCACATATTCATATGTGCAGATGCATGACGTATGGTGTATTGTGGTGTGTATATGTGCATGTGTGTGTACGCACATGTGTGATGGTGTGTGCATGTGTGTGTGAGCAAATGCACATGTGTAATTTCCTAATTTTGTGTGTGTGTTTCCAAAGTCAATGGTCTCCATTTTCCCATGAGGGATTTTCTCTTGTCTCTGATTTAAATGCTAAGTTTATTTATCTCCAGGTTTTCCTGCGAAATACTAAAATATTTACAGCTACCAAATTTCTTCTGTCTGTGACATGAGCTGCGTCCTCTTGTCTCTGTTAAAGAATGCTCTATTTTTCTGTAGAATTTAAACAGACTTTTTAGTGTGTATATCCTGTTGGTCTCTTGACTTATTCTGAAGTTTTTTAATTCACAGGTTATTTGTGTGATTTTAAAAAAAAAAT
This sequence comes from Uromys caudimaculatus, assembly GCA_028551405.1. Taxonomy (NCBI): domain Eukaryota; kingdom Metazoa; phylum Chordata; class Mammalia; order Rodentia; family Muridae; genus Uromys; species Uromys caudimaculatus. The sequence goes on from CM052718.1 coordinate 13,837,119, forward strand.
TTAGATGTATTTATTTTGTGTGTATGAGTGGTTTTTTTCTTACATGTATGTATGTGTACCATGTGTGTGCCTGGTGCCCGTGGAGGCCAGAAGAAGGTGTCAGAACCCCTGGGGTTCCAGGTGGGTGTGAGCCCCCGCATGGGAGCTTGGAATGCTCTTTAAAATGTTTTATTAGTGTGTGGTTTTATCACATCCAGGCCTAGAGGTCTATCCTGAATTCTTCTGCTTCCTGAATGTATGTGGTCCCTTCCCATCTGGTGTCCTGCAGACAATCAGGGCTCCCTCCATTCTCCTGTGAGCTAATACCTTGCTTGGTAGCATGTGCTGTGTTCCTTCCTGGGCTCTGGGCTAAGCCCCCTCCCCATCCTAAGAAGTCTCTGTCTCGTCTCACCTGTTAGGCCGTACCTTCATCCCTCTGAAGATTCCATCCTCAGGGATACTCTGTAGATTGTTCAGATGTGCGGCTCTCAATAAGTGTAGGTCAACTGCCTGTGCCCTTGCCTAGTGCTGGTGGACCTTGGTGACTTCCCAGGTGGCTTCAGCAGTTTGTTTCATTTTAGGCAAGGTCTCAACTTGTTGTGACAAAATAAATGGAAGTCATGTGCTTTGTAAGAACTTATCGTGTGCCCGTGGGACCTTGTGGCTGGAAGCCTCTCTCTACCTTTTATCATCAGAATTGGTGACCAGATGTGCTGTGAAATGGTCCCCCCAAATCTCAGCAGAAACGTGTGTTCCTGGACAGATTGCAAGGATGCTCTGCCTGTCTTGTGGCCTCGCTCTTGTCCTACGTTGTCATGGCAGGGGAAAGTGAGCAGCAGGCTCTGTTACTGACATTAAACCCTATATAGTTCACAACGAAACATTTAGCTCCTTCCTGCCTGCCTCGCAAGTCAGGCAGACCTACTTCAGGGCCAAGGTTGGAAAAGTATAGAGTCTGACTATGCATAAAGGAAAACCAATGGGGAGGAATTAAAGGCCTCCTACCTGTGCCAAGGTTATCCCATTCGGCTGGTCACTCTTGTAATATTAGCCCTTATTGGTCTCCAATGATCCTGCTCAGAGAGCACCCCAAACCCAAAAGCATGCTCTTGAGTGATCCTCTGGTCTGCTTTTCCCTAGTTTCTGTATGGAGTGTAGTGTTGGCCCCATGGCAGGAGAGCAGAACAAGTGGCCTGGAGTGTAGGGTTGGCTCCATGGTGGGAGAGCCGAACAAGTAGTCAGTGCCAACCGTAGCTTTGTCCCCTGAGTGTACATCTGTCCTGCCCTACCAGTCCTGCAGACCCTTGGTGCTGGGCCAATGTCAGGGTGGGTGCTGGGGCCTATTATGGCTGCCTGGGGACTGTGCTACACTGGGCCAAGGTACCACCTCTTGTTCTTGGAGATATTGTGTGCATGGACCGTGTGGAAAACATCCTGGATCTGGTGGCCACAGACAGCCAGACCACAAAGGACAACAAATGGGTGGTCCAGAAGTACATCGAGACTCCCATGCTCATCTATGACACCAAGTTTGACATCAGACAGTGGTTCCTCGTCACAGACTGGAATCCCCTAACCATCTGGTTCTACAAGGAGAGTTATCTCCGCTTCTCCACACAGCGCTTCTCCCTGGACAAGCTGGACAGGTCAGCAGTGGGGAGCTCCATATTCCTCTAAGCAGCTAGCAGGAGGTCCTTGGGGATGTGGAGATGAAGCGCCCAGGCTCTTTGCCACTCTGAATCCTCTAGGTGGTCCATCACTGCCAAAGCATCAGGGTATCAGGGCTACTAGGCTCAAGCACTCAAGGGGAGTCCTGGGGAGAGCCACTCTGAATCCTCTAGGTGGTCCATCACTGCCAAAGCATCAGGGTATCAGGGCTACTAGGCTCAAGCACTCAAGGGGAGTCCTGGGGATTAACAAACATATTCCAGTGAGGTCAGGACATTGAGAATCTATCTGAATCCTCAGGGATGACCCAGGGCTTCCTCTCGGTGGTTTAGTGATTGTCACTCGTTAGGCAGGACTGGGAACCTGGATGCCCTAGGGGACTTTGAAAGGGAGAGTCAGTTGGAATCCTGGGAGACTGAGGGTTGCTTAATTGAAACTTTGCTGGGTAAACTCTACCTCAGCACACCTGGAGTGACACCTGTTAGGTCACACCTGGAAGGGGGCTGGGCATAGCCAAAGGCAACCAACCCTGTCTGTGTGTTGCCTCTTGACAAGGAGTCTATGGTGCAAATGGAACCGGGGAGCAGCATGCAGCCTCTTTACATGGGCTCAGTTGAGCCATCAAGCCATGAACTCTGTGCCTGGCAGTATTATACACTCTTTCAGCTTTGGCTGATAGGAGATTCCCAGTTGAATGGGCATAACCCAGCTGTACAAATGGAAGTTTAAAAAGTAGTTTGAAGCCTATACCATATAGGTGGCTGTATCTTTTAAATGTTCACCTTTGCATGTAGGTCTGTGGAGCAGGCCTCATCCTGGAACTGATTGAAGGTTCCCAGTGTGGCATGCCTACCCCATCCTGCAGTTCAAATGAAAATTCCCTTAGTTCTAAGCAGTGTCTTACAGTTTGAAGGCACTACTTGTTTTAAGTATGTATAGAACTAAGTGGGAGTGTAAAACTAACTCACTGGAAACTTTAGGTAGGTGGCTCATAGGCTCCTAAAGACATGTGCATGTGGGGAAACTGAGGCACAGGAAGATTTCTTTTCCCTAGTGGTTGGTTCTGCATTGGTGGACCTCTGCTGTGTCCTGGTACAATCTGTGCTGTCCCCCAGGCTGGTTGGGGCGGGGGTCCACGCTACTTCAGGGCAGCAGAGCAGTCCCAGGCCTCCTGCAGCCACCCTGCACCAGGCATTGTGACTTCAGGGCAAGCTGAGGAGACTGTGCTGGCTCCGTGTTGTTGGCATACACCAAATCTCACAAGGACATTACCCACAGTGCCATCCACCTGTGTAACAACTCCATCCAGAGACGTCTCAAAAATGATAAAGAACGCAGTCCGCTCCTACCGTGCCATAACATGTGGACCAGCACCCGCTTCCAGGAGTACCTTCAGAAGAGGGGCCGAGGAGGAACGTGGGGTAGCATCATCTACCCATCTATGAAAAGAGCTGTCACCAATGCCATGAGGGTGGCCCAGGACCATGTAGAAGCCCGTAAGAATAGCTTTGAGCTCTATGGAGCTGACTTCATCCTGGGGCGAGACTTCAAACCCTGGCTCATTGAGATCAACTCCAGCCCCACCATGCACCCCTCCACTCCTGTCACAGCTCAGCTCTGTGCCCAGGTGCAGGAGGACACCATCAAGGTTGTGGTGGACCGCAAACTGGACCGAAACTGTGACATCGGCAACTTTGAGCTTCTGTGGAGGCAGGTAAGGATAGCAGCTACCCTGCTTAGGCTGCTAGTATCTGTCCACAAGGTGGGTGGGCTTGGGCTCCTAGGTGGCAGACACCTCATTCTCAGTCACTGGGTGGGGGGACACAAACTCTGTTTCTTGGGTCTGGACAAAGTGGTCCTGGCTTCGTGCAGGACTGTCGGAAGCCTGGCTCTACTGATCTGCCCCAAGCTCACTCTTCTGTCTGCACCTAGCAAAAGGTTTACTCTAGACGTGGAGGCTGGACAGCCCTGTCACTTGGGCCCTGTGGCCTTCATAATCTAGTCTTTCCACCTGTCATTTCTCCATGTCCCAGCTTTATGGGTAATGGGAGAGGCCCTTGCCTGAGTAACTGGTGACATTCCACAACCCCTGGGCCCTTCCAGACTTTTCTCTTCAGAGCCCCTATCCTCTTCCTTAAGTTTCTCTAGTGCCCTCCCCTCAGGGATGATCTAGCAGGCTAGACATCAAGACTGAGGCTTCTGCTTCTGGGCTTCTGTCTGCTCCGTGGGTTGAGCCCCAGGACCTGTAGAAAGACAAGCTGGGTGCTCTTCCTGAAAGAAAGGCCCACAGACAGAGCTTCTGAGGTATGGCAGGTGGCTTGGTATGGGAGCAGCCAGGTGACTCTCCAGATGCTGGCTCTGGTTTCTGAGTCAGGGAGGGATCCTGACAGGCTACCTCTTCTCACAGCCTGCCGTGGAGCTGCCACCGTTCAATGGGTCTGACCTCTGTGTGGAAGGTATCAGTGTGAAGAAAGCCAAGAAGCAAATGCCGCCCATTACCAACGTCGTCGGCTTCTCAGAATCACCCTTAGAAGCTCCACCCAAAGTGCGGAGCGCCCGGGCCCTGCCGGAAACAGTGATCGGGCCCTCCAGAACGACCACTCGACAGGACTGGAAACGGGAAGAAGCAAAGGTATTTTCAACCACCTGGTCGGTGCCATTAATGGCTGCTGAGGTCAGAGGTCAAGCAAAGTCCACCTATCCATTTGAGGTCAATAACTACCAACAGGTAGACATTAAGTCCCCTAAGAGCACTTTTACCAGAGTCCAATCCAGTAAACACTCAGAGGTAAACTTAAGTGCACAGCACCCTGCCCTGCTGCTGCAGAATATGAAAACCACGCGGAGGACCCAGTCTCCACCACCCAGAGCATCAGGTAACCATTGGGAGTCTGCACCTTTTTGTCCCATTGTATTTGAAGAACTCTGGCTTCACCCCAATTCTCAAAGAAGACCTTCAAGCTGCATTCTCCAAAGCAGGGCACAGGGCTGGATCAGGGGTATCCCCTGAGAGGATTTCACAAGCAAAGGGGTTCAGGGGGCACACTGGCACTGACCTGGCCAGATACTAGGGTCTGTGGTGTAATGTTGGCCAAGGTGAGCGGCATACTTGGGTCTTGTTGCAATTGTCCCAGCGGGGTTTCCTCAGTACTGCGTGTTTCCTCTAAGATAGAGCAGGGATCCAGGGATGGGTTATAGTGCACAAACAGCATCAAGTGCCATGGATAGCAAGGGGAGGGATGGCTGAGCTCTTGCACACACTTTCCGGAAGATTCAGATGGCGCTGACACATCCATGATGCAGGTGAAATGGCTGAGCTGTGTTTACACCCAGGACTTCATATGGCACCTGTTATTCCGCATTGGCTCGGAGAGTATCGGCTCAGGCCCCACCTTTCTTTATTAAAGGATGCTTGTGCCCCCAGGCGTATCCTTCTACCTAGTTAGTGTATCTCTCTTACTGTCTTCCCGCTACCTGGTCCTGTCCATAGCTCTCCTGCCTACTTGTTGTCTGTGCCCCTGGATGGGAAGGTCTAGAGCAGAGTCTCTCACTGCCACCTTTGCAACTGTATCCTACTGCCAAGGATGGCATGTGATGTGTGTCAGGTGGACACGGGTGTATGTGGCCTGTTGAGGTGGGGGGAGCACCTGGGTCAACCTCCATACCTATGCTTAAGCCATCCTGCGTGGATAACTCTGCAAATGTGTCTCTAGGAATCCTGGGGCTGCACACCCACAGACCTCTTCCTGTGGGGAAATGTCAGCAGAAACAATAGCTCTAGCTAACAAGTTGTAGGAGTGTCTGTAACAATGTAACAATAAGCCACACACCTGCAGCTAAAAACAGAAGTTTAACTGGTAGCCAGGTCAACAGGCCCATGCTGCTGAGGACTCTAGAGACGGTCTCCCCTCCTACAGTTCCTGGTGGCCACCAGCGATCTCTGGTGACTGGTGACTGCATCACTCCTGGGTCCATCTTCACACAAGCATATACCTTCCATGGGTCTGTTTAGAGTTTCCTCCGGTAAGGATAGCAGTCATTGTGTTAGATTCCTGCCCGCTGCCTGCATTTTAGTATGACCTCATTCCCTGATAACCTCAGCAAAGACTCTATTTCCGAAAAGAAAGGTTTCCAGGTGGACGTAAATTTGGGAGGATGCTTCACCGTATTTCACCCCCATTGCAGGGATAGGTTGTACTGATTCACACTCCGGCCAGCACCCCCCCAGCAGCTGTTGCCCCCGACACTGCTACTCTTGCCTCTTGTGAAGTATTGCATATTTCCACTCTATAGTCACATATTTAGCAACCACTTTAGTTTCTTCTAGAAAGTTCTGCCTTGCATCTTTGGTCAACTGTCCAAAGGACCCTGGGTCCCACTTTTCTCTTACCTGTCATAGTTTCTGTTAAAGACTCCCCCCTCCCCCATTCTGTTGGGGGGGTTTTGTTGCAAAAATTGTTTCCTACCCTATAAATGGTCTTTTCACTTCTTCCTGGTGTTTTTGCATTTTATGTGAAACCATCTTAACTTTAATACAATCGATTTAACCAACATCTCTAAATTTGGTGATTTTTGTTGTTGTTGTTGTTGTTTGTCGATGAAGGACACTCAAGAGCATAACAATAACCCCGGGTGTCTGCTAGCAACTGCAGATCCTAGCCTTAGATAATCACTAGCGTGAGGCAAGGTTAAAGTCCCAACAGCCCCTCTGGGAAAGCCTCCCCACTCAGGTGCTCGCCTCTACCATGTGGTCTATGCTCACATACACAGGCCTGTCCCCGCATGTGCCAGCCTGGCTCACTGATCTAGTCATCCACCTTAGGTCAATGCCACAGTGTCTTCATGCTGTATAATGCCTTATTGCTTTATGAAAATCTCTCAATCTTGTCTCCTTGGAAATGGCTGAGCTGTCCTGGACTGGTCCTCTCACATACAGCGCAGATTCAGGCAATCACTACCAAGCAAACACCGATGGGAAACACTCTTAGAATTTTTGGAGGGCACTAATTTGAACTTGTATATCAGTATATACAAATATATATTCGTATACAGGGTAGAGCTGGCTACATTGAGCCTTACAATTCATGGATACAGTATGTCTATTCATTTGCTTATCCTTGAGTGTCTTTGTTTAAATGCCTGTACTTTGAAAATATTAAAAGATGGGTATTTGATATTTTTTATACGTATGAGTGTTTGCCTACATGTATGTATTGCAGCATGTGTGTGCCTGGTGCCTGTGAAGGTCAGAAAAAGTTGTTGCATCCCCTGGAGCTGCAGTTATAGATGGTTGTGAACTCGTCATGTGGGTGCTGGGAACTGAACGTAGGTCCTCTGCAGGAATAACAAGTGTTCTTAACTGCTGGACCATCTCTCCAATGCTTAAACACCTAAAATTTTTAAATGACATTGATTTGGAGTGTGTGCTTACATGTGTGTATGCACGTGTGCATGTGTGTGCGTGTGCGTGTGCGTGTGTATGTGTGTGTGTGTGTGTGTGTGTGTGTGTATACACGTGCATTAAGGTCAGAGGACAACTTATGAGAATCAGTTCTCTTTTTCCATCATGTGGGTCCTGGGAATTGAACCCACATTGTCAGGCTTAATGGCAAGTGCCTTTACCCACGAAGATATCTCTCTGAGCCCTAAACTATAATTTTATTGGCTCCTTTTCAACAGCTTTCTTCCTCTGCATATTTTCTTTGTAAATGGTATCTTTTGATAGAATTTTATTGTATCTGCAAATTTTGCCCATTTTATAGAAACACTATTGACTTTTAAAATCATCATCTGAATAAATCTTGCCAATTATTTTAATTTATTTAAAGATTCTTTGGATTTTTGTCATGAGCACCCTATGTCAGAAACATAGACCAACATAGTTATCAGAATTTCTTGAATAAAAAACAATAAATTCAGAGAGTATAGCTGTTTCAGACACGGATTGCAATGTGCCAGATACTTCTGATCCCCTGGTCAGGGCAGATACTTGGTATTTTATTCCGATCTTAACTGCTAATATTAACTCTGATCACACATTATACCACACACAGTAAATACATCTGTGTATGTGTGTATGTCTATGCATATATGTCACAGAAGGCTGGAAAGTGTTCAGAGGCACAGTCAGTTTGAGTTTTCAGAAGCCCAGAAGCAGGGGTGGGTCAGAGATACAAGAAGAGGCTATGTTCTTCAGATAAGGAACCGAGCAAAGCTTGGGAAGAAGCTGCATCAGGGTGAGCGCTGAGCTGTACGGCTGAGTCCAGCTGTAGAGGTGAAAGGGCAAAACTAGATTCAAACAGGAAGACTGGAAGATGAGCAGACAAGCAGTCTGAGTAGGTCATGTCAACGGTGGGGACAGAACTAGGCCGAAACCCTGAGGCAGTCTTTTATCAGTCTGTGCTGCATGGGAGATACTGGACAGATGCTGTATCTGGTACCATGTGCCTACTTGAGTTGAAAGTCACCCTCCACCCTCAAAATGAAATCAAAAGCCACTTGTGTGGCTTACTGGAGTCTCTCACAGTAAGACACAGCCTGAAATATCAGTTTACACAATAGGGTGTAACTTAGAACAGGACACAGCTTAATCGAAATAATTAGATTAGCTAATAATAATTTTATATAATAATTTTTCCTTGAAATTATTATCATTTATTTCTTTTTATTATTTTTCTGTACTGTCCAAGACCTTATTTTGTTTGTCGATTTGTTGTTCTCAGGTATATATAAAACAATTAATCTTAAATCTTATTCTTGCATCCCTCCTTGTATTTAGGCTCTTTTTAAATTAATTGATTGATTGATTTTAGTTATTTCAATACAGGATTTCTCTTTATAGCCTTGGCTGTCCTGGAACTCACTCTGTAGACCAGACTGGGCTCGAACTCACAAAAATCTGCCTGCCTCTGCCTCCTGAGTGCTGGGATTAAAGGCGTGTGCCACCACTGAAAGGTTGATCTCTTTTGTAAAGTTAGGGTTTGGGGTGGAACTTCACACATGCTCGTTTGCTCCTCTGTGGCTGTGATAAGAAACACAGAAGCAACTGTGGAAGGGAAGAGTTTATTTGGCTTACAGGTTCCAGCCATCATCAAAGAAAGTAGGAATTCAAGGCAGGAGCCTGGAGGCAGGAACTGAAGCAGAGGCCACAGAGAAGTCCTGCTTACTGGCTTGCTCCTCACGGCTTGCTCAGCTATTTTTCTTATATAGCCCAGCCCCATATGTCCAGAGATGGCACTGCACATAATGGACTGGGGCCCTCCTACATGAATTAGTAATTAGGAAAATACACACACACACACACACACACACACACACACACACACACACACACACACCGGCCAAGTTATTTTTATAATGTGATAAGCTGCAGCCGGGCAGTGGTGGTGCACGCCTTTAATCCCAGCACTTGGGAAGCAGAGGCAGGCAGATTTATGAGTTCGAGGCCAGCCTGGTCTACAGGGTGAGTTCCAGGACAGCCAGTGCTACACAGAGAAACCCTGTCTCGAGAAAAAAAAAAAAAAAAAAAAAAAAGAAGAAGCTGCAAATGGTGAACTCTACCTCCTCCTACCCTCTCATTCTTCCCCCTCTACTCCTCGCCCTTGGATATATGTGTGCTTGTGTGTGTGTGTGTGTGTGTGTGTGTGTGTGTGTGTGTGTGTGCAGCTGAGGATTGGAGGATTGAATGGACATTCTTTTAAAGTTTTTATTACATTTTTATTTGGGAGAAGGGGCATGTGTGCCATGACACAAGAGTGTGGAAGTCAGAGAGCAACCTTCAGGAATCTTTCTCTCCACCATGTGTATCCTGGGAACCCAAGACAGGTTGTCGGGCTTAGCAGTGGGTTTTTGCGGATACTAGAAATGCTAGCTTGTGGAAATAACCAAACAAAACAAATCAAAACAAGCAAACAAAAACAAAACAACCGTTTTCTATAGTGCTTAAAACAACATATACCTCCCACCAAGAATGCCTAGAAAAGTGGTGGGGAGCACCTTTGATCCCAGCAACAGAGGCAGGAGAATCTCTGTGACTTCAAGGTCAGCCTGTTCTACATAGCAAGTTCCAGGACAGCTAAAGCTACATAGTGAGACCCTGTCTCAAAAAAAAAAAAAAAAAAATGTATAGGGAAGCTTGTGGACTCATTGAAGGTGTGCAGTTGTGATTTAATTTTGCTGATTGATGGTACGACACATCGCTTCCTCTTCTGCAAAATGTCACTTCAGAGATGCCTTGCATGTGTTTCTCTGTGGAGGTTTGCACTTAGAGTATACACTGTGGGTACTCTCCCCCAGTTTGTCCTGATTCTTCTGCCTCTACCTCCCGAGTGTTAGGATTACTGCCTGTGCCGCCATGTCCAATTTGATACAGTGCTTAGAGAGAAAACAGAGGCCTTTTGAATGCTAGACAAGCAAGCTCCCAACTGAGCTACCCAAAGACCCCCCTGAACAATGTCTGATGGTAAACAAAGGTTGTTAGGTTTTTTGGTTTGTGCTTTTTCAAGACAAGGTTTCTCTGTGTAGCCCTGGCTGTCCTGGAACTCACTCTGTAGACCAGGCTGACCTCGAACTCAGAGATCCTCCTGCCTCTGCTCCCGAGTGCTGGGGTTAGAATCTCCCTCCACCACCGCCCTGCAGGTTGTTCAGTTTTATATGAACATATCACCAATTATCACCAGTCTTTTCTCCTGATGCTAATTTTATCTATTTTTTAAAAAATCTTTTATTGTCCCAGAATTTAAAATAGTATTCTCTTACAGCAATTATAAGAGTCCTCTGAAGGGGCCTGCAGAGATTGGCTCAGGGATTAAGGGCGCTTGCAACCCTTGCAGAGGATTCAAGTTCAGTTCCTCGCACCCATAGCTCCAGGGCATCTGACACCCTCTCCTGGCCTTCATAAGCACCTGTACTCACATGCATATACCCACACAGAGACACACAGACACTCAGACACACAGACACACAGATCATTAGACAGACAGACAGATGTGAAATACACCATTTTAAAAGAAGAGTACATCCTGATCCATCTGGAGGTGATTGTCACTTGTTATGTTTGTGTCTCCCTCTGGGTTGATGATTCACCTTTGGTCTGTTCCATCTTGTATGCACCCTAGGGCTATGCCATCTGAATTGCCACAATGTTATGTCGGGTAGGGAGAGGTCTTGGCCTTTCTTGCTCTCTTCTGTATAACCGCCATATGGGCTTACAGAGTTTCACAGGAAGCCACATTGAGATGCCAGTTGAGATTACACCAAATTGATAGATCAGTTCATAGATTCTGAAGTGTTTGCTCTGTTCATGAGCACTATATGCTTCTCCACTAAGTTCATCTGGTTCTCTCTATGTCACCCTGGCTATCCTGGATCTGGTATGTAGACCAGGCTAGCCTTGAACTCACAGAGATCTACTGGACTCTGCCTCCGGAGACCGGGCTTAAAGGCATGTGCCATCACTCCTGGCCCCAGACTGTGTTTTTTCAAACAGCTTTTGTATCCACATGGTTATCATAAGCCTTTTCTCCTATTAAATGGATGAATGACATCATTTAATGTTTGTGTATGTTAAAGCAATTACCAATAGTCTAGGAACAAACCAAGTTTGGTTTGATGTTGGGTAGATATGTGACCGGATTTGCCTTATTGGCTCAGCTGTATGTTTGTTCTTAACTACAATGTATTTGCTTGTATCCCTGTTAGCTGTTTCTAGTTCAGGTGTTTGCAAATAAAACTGCCGTGGACTCTTCTCTATTAATAGGAATAGCGTTGATGGGCCATGTTCAACGCATTTGGTCTCACGTACTTAAGGAAGGTTCAACCTCTAGTTTAGCTGTTCTGTTCCAAGTGCTGGCAGAGTCATCCAGCGGCTTTACTTTGCATTCCTCCGATGCTAACAAAGTTGAATTTTCCATAGCTCATTTGAACCTACTTTGGTAAAGTGCTCCTTTTGTTTAATTTTTGAAAATTTATTGATTTTATTTTTATGAGTCTGGGTATTTTGCCCGCATGAATATCTGCACAGTCCCTGCAGAGGCAGGAAGGGGGTTAGAATTACTGACAGTTGTGAACCACTATGTGGCTTCTGGGGATTGAACTTAGGCTCTCTGGGAGAGCAGCCAGTGCTCTTCAGCTTGGAGCCATCTCTCCAGCCCACCCTCACCTTTTTGGTTTTGTGTTTTGTTTTGTTTTGTTTTGAGAGAGGGTCTCATTTTGTAGCTCTGGCTAACCTGGAAGTTGCTAAGTAGACCATTTGGTCTAACCTTGGCTTCCCTGAGATCTGCTTGCCTCTGTCTCCCAAGTACTTGAATTAAAGCTGTAGACTACCACACCTGGCTGTAAAGTGCTATTTTTGTCTGGACACATTTTCTGCTAACCTCTTCTTGTTGATTCGTAAGGGTTCTTTACATGTTCTGGACACAAGCTTGGTAGATGCATCTCCTATGATTTGCCTTTTGCTGTTTTAATGTTCCAGGTCCCCCCCCTTTCTTTTGTGTGTAGAATATACATGTGTGTTCTCTATGTGTATGGGCATGCACATGTGGGTGTGTATAAACGCATATGGATGTAGAGCCCATAGGTTGACCCTGGATGTCTTCCTCTATCACTCTTATTTTTTGAGACCAGGTATCTCATCGAACACAGCACTCATTGATTGACTAGTTGGCTGGCCAGGGAGTTCTAGAGAGCTGTCTCTCTCTACCCACGCCAAACCCCACTTTAAGTTGGAGGCACATGCCGCCATGTCTGGCTTTTGACCCAGTTTGGGGACTGAGGGGTGACGATGTTGTTCTTGGGATCTGAACTCGGGTCCTCGCCAGACACTTTACTGATGGAGCCATCTTCCTGCCTTAATATTTCAGTGCACAGGGATTATTCATTTCAATACATTTCCAATCTGCTTTTCTTACAATGAGCAATTTTTCACTTTGGGCATTGTTCAAATAATCCAAAGTTGTGAACTACTTCTGTTTCTTCTAAAAGGTTATATTGTTTCTCTTTTCACACTTAGATCTGTGCTCCACCTATCTTCGAGTGTCTGAGTGTAGAATGTCATACGTGGGAGTAAACATCCATTACCTTTTCTATAGAGATATTCGACTAAGCCAGGGACATGGCTGCAATGTGTGCTGAGCATGTATATGTCACTGCTCTGTGCTGCAGTAAAGCTGTTACCTTTGAGTGTAGGGCTACGCCCCCCTAATGGAAGTCTGCTTTCCCATCTATTTTATTAGCCAGGTTTCTCTGGTGATAATGTTCCACAAGGACCCACACCAAGACAGTGGCCTCCAAATGATCGTTTCTCACAGGCCAGCTGAACCTCTTCTGGTCCTCTCGGGGAAGACTGAGCTGGGCTTCAGGTGCAGGCTACTCTGGTCTGACTCTCCCTCCTGGAACCCACTGGTGGATGTTATCACTTCTGCCATCTTTCCACGCTGGCACCACCTCTGCAGGAAAAAGAGCGGAACCCATTCCTTCCACATCTCCAAGGCTCTGGAGGTCACTACAGTCACAGCTACAAACCCAGCCTCCTCAGTCACCCACTGGCAGCTTCCATGTGAGGGACTGAGTGTGAGTGGGACAAAGGCCTGTGGAGCTGGATGTCTGGGGCAGGGGCCCAGGCTTCACACTCCAGGACAATGTCAATCAGTCGGAGAGCCCAGTTGCCGAGGGTGGTTCATTGAGACTTCCTGTTGAGAGCTCACCTGGAGGAGGTGGGTAAGGTGGCACCAGCCCCCGAGGAAACCAAATAATCCCAACCAAACAATGCTGGGAACCGGATGGGTGGCTGGGAGCCTTGAGTGCCCTTGAAGACATCAACTTCTGACCAGTTGAGACAAGCAAACTATTTCCGAGGGCTGTTTGTGTGTGGTCTGTGAACTAAGAATGTTTTTTATGTTTTTAAAGGGTTGGAAACAAAACAAAACAAAATGTGTAACGGAGTCCACGTATGGCCCCCCCAAAGCCTAAAATAGCTGCCTTGATGCGGATGCTTGCTATGGTGAGCAAAACTGGATGCGACTCAGGTCAGTTTCAGCACAGAGGTCCAGACAGAAGCTACAGTTCTGCAGCCAGGGTGTCTTCTGACCAGAGTGCACCCACAGTGGAGGGTCTCTCGGTCACTCTGAGAGGTGTCTGATCTCCGTGTTCTCAGTGTACCACAGAGACTGAGGCAACATCAGAGCATAGTGGCCTCTCTCTGTGCATGGAGTTCAGCAGGAGACTTACACCCACAGGCCATTGTGTCATTTTAAACAGAGGCCTCTACTGAGTCCCAGGCTGTGCTGGGAGGTGACAGTCCTGTCTGGGCCTGTGGTCTGATAAGGTGGTGACCCCTGGGTTGGCAGGCCTCCTGAAAGTCTGGTTAGTGCCAATTGAACCCAGCAGAGAGCCTATGTCACCATGAGCTTCTGCCTGGGTTACACAGATGATATGGTCAGCCATAGCCCCTCCACATAGCAGTCTTCTTTGGGTTGGTAAAGATGTAACAAGGGTCATGTGAGCACGTGCAGCCTGCCAGAGCTACTGGAACCACAGCCAGATCTGAGGTGGGGACACTCAACTAACCTGTCAGGTCCACGTGGAGCCAGCCCATCCAGAACAAGGCCAGACAAAGGCACTTTGAACCTGGGGCAGGCAGGGAATAGGCATAGTCTCTCAAATGGTTAACTACCCAAATAGCTCTAGAGCCAGCCCTACATGTGCTTGACTGTGTGCTCCTGTTGGCAGCTCCTCCTACTGACCATTGTCAGAACTGACCCCAAAGTGAAGAAACTGTAGCAACCTGGTTCTAGATTAGGAGGAAATCCAGCCTCCAACAAGGATGGCTTATTTGGTGGCTGCCTTAGTAGGTAAAAAGAATGCCTGGGAGCCTGGGGGACTCAACCTATAGCCTTGGAGTCTAGCCAGTGTATGATTTCTCCTACTGAGCCAAACGACAGGGAAACAAACTGAAGGACAGTCTTTGGGTCCCAGAGTCCCCTCTCTGAAAGTAGCAATCCTAAATGTGAGGCTGACACCTGGGATAAAGACTCCCAGTGAGGAACTCATGCCTGCACCCCCATGGGAAAGTTGCAGCAAAAGCCATTCCCCTCAGCTCTGGTCCCAGGAGTCCCTGTCCTGCCCAATATGAGTCACCTAGCTCTGTTTTGCAGTTCTGAGTTCTGGGGCTCTCACTATCCCAGTGGGCTATGGGACGGCCATGTGCCTGGGAAATTCTGAATTTGTTGCTCCCAGCTCCAACATCTACCTATACAGTTTTCATCCACGCGAAGCTCCAAGCCAATGAGCAAGTCTTTGCTCTTATAATCGTTTGTCTCAGACTCTGACCTGCTTGACCCGGGCCCAGACTCAGCCATAGCCATAGCCTTTCAGCCAGAGTGTAGTGATGTCATCCCTCAGAGAAGGACTGAGCCACAGACCAAGCCTGTCCACGGTCTGTGTTTGTCATACTTGATGCTGCATGGATCTAAACACAAGCTCACTTCTGCTGACTGGAACACTGGGGAACTTCTCTCACGAAGGGGTCAGTGGTGAGAATTCCCTGAGCCTTCAGTCCCACAACAGCAGGACTGGCATTTGCCTTTCCCATACATATTTCTCACCTGGCAGATGCCAGCAGAAGACAAGTTCCCTGGGCCACAGAGGAAGGATTTTTGTGACTCACTACACAGGTAGCATGGTACAGTAGGTCTATGTCAGCTCTGGGGGCAGGGGATCAGTAGCTTTTAGTAGCAGTAAACAGCCTGCTTATTGGACCAAAGGAAAATATTGCCTCCTGCTTCAAAATTACTAAGGCCAAGAGGACACCGGGAAATGGCCAAGGGAAGAGCAGTCAGACTGACATTTGGGGTACCTAGAGGAGTGTTTTCATCTAGGAGTGCAGAGGACCCTGAAGTAGTCCCTCCTTGCCGGTACAGGCCGTCTACTTGAGCATGCATCATACACACTGCCCACATTCTTCCCCAACATACACGGCATTGTGTCTCTTCCTGAACTGAGGCATGTCCCGGCTGTGTGCCTTAGTTTTGCTAGCCAAGTATTTTCATTGCTGCAGCCTGTGGCCTCTTGTGGTGTCACATCCCACAATGTTTGCCTTGTTCTGAAGCCTCAGCTGGAGTTCAAACTCATGAGGGTCCCTAGGTCCCTTCCAGCCTTAAAGGAGCACAGTCACCCAGCTGCTCAGCCACATCTGCCACCACTGAACCCTGTCACCTCCCAGATGTTCCCCTTGGGCTAAGGACTGGATGAACTCCGCTCATCTGGAGCCTTGTGCCCACAGAAGCTAATGGTCCGGCAATGACTTCCCAGCCAAGACTGCAAAGGCCTTCAGACACGTGCTGTTTCAAGAGCCACTCAGGAAGGCCAGCTGTGAAGCTCTCCGCAAAGGCGCCTGTGCTCCGGGGCTCCATGCCCGGCTTCTATGAGGCTGTTACTGCCTGTCAGTCCTCTATGTTTGTCTTCACCAGGCACCAGACAGAGAGCTGGGCTGCCCCACTCTCCTGTGGATGGAACCAGTTTTCTTAACTCCTTCTTCAAATGTGCAAGCTGAGTCCACAGCATCCTGCTTCAAACCCTTGTGGTCAGTACCTCCCCAAGGCAGCCTCTTCCTAGAGTTGGGGGTTTCCTCACCAGCTGTCATTTCAGAGCTATCACACATCTATGAATCAATTTTACATAGGAGTGATGGAGTTCGGCACCCTACATGAGCCCTCTTCCTGGGACTGGCACCAATCAGCCATGTCTGTCCCTTGAGAGCCAACCAAGCCCTCACAGGGTACCTGGGAGACAGTGAGTTGCCTGCCTTTTCCAGCTGTTGGGTGAGGAACTGCATCACACAAGCAGCTGGTCCCGATCCTTCATGCATTTCACAGTTGGTTTGTGGAGCTGAAACAACACTCTGCTAGGGTTTTCACGACCAGAGTCTTAAGCCTGCAGATCACCTTGAGATGACACGCTGTTCTACTGCATTTAATCAGGTCTTGATTTTCCTCAGTAGTATGGTGTGTTTTGAAAAGCATAGGCCTAGCATACCTTTCATGAGATCTTTTTCTGAGGCAGCTGGTGCTCTCTGATGCCCAGGAAATGGCTTTCTTTGCATAGTGTATTATGGAACAAACCTCGCATGGCAAGAACAGATCGGTATAGAGCTTGATTAGTTCTTGCACACCATGGCCAGGATCAGCATAAAGAACATTTTTTTCCTATTCCTCATGTCTGGGACATGGCTCCCATTTAGCTTAAGTCACCATAGATGGCTTTTGATTGTCTCTTATCTCTAAAGGGTGAGGTCGCATAGCCAAGCATGGCCGCGTCCAGTCTCAAACTGATGTCCAGTGGGATATTTCCTGTCCAGGTCACAGGCTCATCTTCACAGCTGAGCAGACCTTGTCCCAGTGAATAGGCTTGCAGTTTTTCTAGCTTGCTATTGGTGGAAGCTATGCTGGTCTGACTGTCCCTCTGGGACTCTTCATGTGACCTATGCATTCACTTGTTCACGAGTAAGGCTTGTATTTCACTTTTGTAGAAACCAACAGCTTCCACAAAGTGGCTGCAACATTTTACGCCTGCAGCACTGAGCATTGTGGGACATGATGGGTTTTGCCCTCTGATTGATCCATTCTGGTATTTCATTGTGGTTGTCTTTTGTGTTTCCTGGTGTGATAGAGCTATTGTATCCCTACCACCAAACTCTGACATAAACAGCTTACTGAGTTTAGCTCAGGCCTTCACAGACCATCAGTCCATCATGGCAGAGAGACTATGTATGGAGCAGAACCACTAACCTCATGGTACACAGGAAACAGAATAGACCCCTAACAGGAAGGGAGGGGCAAGCTATAGCCCTTGAAGGCAAGCTTCCATTGACCTCCTTCCTCCAGCCAAGTCTCACCTCCCATAGCTCTACTTCCCAATATAATCTCCTTACCTTTAACTCTAGGCTGGGATACATCTCAGATGGTAGAGTGTTCACCTCGCTTGCACAAGATCCCAAGGGCACTAAACTGAGAACATGGTGGCACACGGCTCTAGTTCTAGCCCTGGAGTTTGCAGCCAGCCTGGAATATGTGAGACCTTATCTCAAAAAGAAATGGGTTTGACTCCAGGAATGGACTGAATCCTTTGTTAGATCTGAGTGCTCATGCTCTAATTGTCTCTGGCGATACCATCCCAATCACAACAGAGGTGTGCTTCACCACTGATGGCTCTTACCTGTCAAGTTGACAGTCAAGATAACTGTCACCCTAGATGACTAGCCATGCTCAGTGTAGCTTTCAATAAGTCTTTTCTCCATCTTTAAGTTGGGTTGTTTCCTTTTGGCTTTTGGCTTACAGTGTTGTTTTTTTTTTATACATTCTGTGTGTTCATTTGGCAGATAAATGTGCTGGCAACTGTCTTCCTGCTAGCTTGCCTTTAAACCCTTCTGAGTAATGTGTCTTCCTTCCTTCCTTCCTTCCTTCCTTCCTTCCTTCCTTCCTTCCTTCCTTCCTTCCTTCCTTCCTTCCTTCCTTCCTTCCTTCCTTCCTTTCTGGAGATCTGACCTGTGGTAGAAGCTTCTCTACCACAGAACTGCACTCCAGTGCACTATACATCATCTTTGTGATGAAGGTATATATTATCCATTTGTTTGCAAGTTTCCCCTGGTGTGGCTAATGCTTTGGTGTCCCTTCTAAAATAATTCTGCCTGCCCCAGGGACATGAGGACTCTCCTGTGCTTCTTTCTTGAAGCCTATGGCATTGGCTTGTGCACTGTAGCTTGTTGACTCATTGGGAATGAGTCTGTGGGCAGTTCAGGGCTTACACTCATTTGTTCTCCAGTGTCCAGATGCTTCAGCACTACTATAAAAAAACACGGCCTTCTTCTAGAGGGCTGCGGCATCTTTGTGAAGACTAAAGTCTCTGCAGGAGTGGTGGTGCATACCTGTAATCCTAGCACTTGGAAGTAAAGGTAGGATTGATGTGTGTTTCAGGCTGACCAGGGTTACTCAGGCCCTGTCTTGAAAAGGACATGGGGTGGGGTAGGGAGATGGTTCAGTGCATAAAATGCTATGAGCATGAAGATATGAGGTCAGATGTCCAGTACCAGATAAAGGACAGTGCCGTGGTACAATATGCTGTAACCTCAGTACTGAGGGCAGCAAAGACAGAAGGATCCCCAGAGCTCGCTGGCCAAACAGTCTAGCAGAAATGTAGAGCCCCAGGTTCAGTCTCAGGGGAAAAAAAGAAAAGATAGTGCAATAGATAGAAAAAGAAACCCAACATCAACCTCTGCACATGCCCACATGGACACCTGTACCTACCTGCGCGCACGCTCGCGCGCACACACATACACACCTGTACCTACCTGCGCGCACGCTCGTGCGCACACACATACACACACAGTAGACTCTGTTTGTTTGTTTGTTTGTTTCGAGACAGGGTTTCTCTGTGTAGCCCTGGCTGTCCTAGAACTCGCTCTGTAGACCAGGCTAGCCTCAAACTCAGAAATCGACCTGCCTCTGCCTCCAAGTGCTGGGATTAAAGGCGTGTGCCACCCCTGCCTGGCCCACAGTAGACTCTTAACTGGACATGATAGTATATGCCTGTAATCCCAGCAAGTGGAGGAGGCAGGGGCAGGAGGACTGCTGAGAGTCTGAGACCAGCCTAGGATACAAAGTAAACCCTATCTCAAAAGAGAAAAAAAAAAAACAAAAAACCTCTTGAATGAGCCCTGAATTTCATCTCTTCCACTCCTCACTGTTACTAATTGTATGCCAATTCCACATTGCCTTCATTCTTATTAACTATATTTTTAAGCAGATCTTGTATAAGTTTCCCAACTTTCTTCCTTTTTTCTTCAGTGAATTTTGAATTTTCTTGTAAAGTTCTAAGACCGCCTTGTCAATTTCAAAAGGTCCTTAGAGGTTTTTACTGATATTGTATCAAATCTGTAGATCCCTTTAGGAAGAGTGTACACCCCACAATGGAAACTTCTAGTCTGTGTTGAGCTTACTTAAGTATGAGTTACTTGATACATGCAATATTTGTGGTATAGGCATTTTTCACTGAATTTATTCTTAGGTATATAGTATTAGCCTCTGAGAGTGAGTTACTGACCAAAAATACTAAGAAACTTTTAAAGCAATGGTACAGCACACAATGTAACAGTATGCATATACTGTGTAACAAATGAAAATAAAAGCAAGTGAGACAGCACCAGGCCTCTCTGGATTTATCATTCCTGATGATATTTGTCCGGGTTCAGGACACTTAGTAGCTATAGGGTTTCCTCTGCTGCCAGCATCTTCATAGTTCCTAATTAGCACTTAGCATTAAAGTTATAGTCCTGTAAATGTTACACAAATATATATATATATATATATATCATATATATATATATATATATATATATCATATATATATGTGTGTGTGTGTGTGTGTGTGTGTGTGACCTCATTTGAAATCCTGATTTTTCTTTACTTATTGACATATGTTGATACTTTTCTAAATACATTTTATAAATAAATTTTGATGCTTTAAAGAATGATATTTGGAATTTCAGTTTCCGGTTGTCTGTGACTTTAACATAGAAAGTACAGTTGGTTGTGTACATTGGCACCATGGTCCTCAAGTGCTGGTGAGTCCGCTTCCTAGCTCTGGTACTTTCTAAATGTCTTTGGCTCTCTAAGCACCATGTCACCTGCAGCTTGTCCTCCTTTCTTGGGGGTCTCATGCCTTTGTGCATGGCTCCAGCATCCTAAGAGTGGGCAGATACCCACTATGAGCCAACCTGAATAACAAGCAGGTCTCTGCAGAAACACGGCCTGGAAGGAGCGTTGCAGAGAAGACATTCAGGCTGTGACAGACTGCACCAGGGAGGTCAGAGGAGACAAAGAGTTCTGAAGGAAAAGTGAGAAGTTATGTCGGGACCAGTAATGGGTAGTGTCAGTTGAGAGACTAAGGAACTGTAACATTTTCTGAGAAGTGTCCCAGGGCCCTCTCTCGCAGCCCATGGTCCCAGCAGAGTCTCCTGAGATGGTGCTGTGTGCAAGGACCCCTTCTTCACAGCATCCCAGCTCGCTTGCTTTCTCCTTTCCTTCCTTCCTTGTAGTTTGATACAACTCCTCTTTTACTCTGACAACCTTCAGTACTGGCTGTGGGGCACATGAGGCTGTTTAATTTCACACATTGCTAAGAGTTGGCTTTTGGCTTTAGCTCTGCGCTGTCGGGTTTATCCTACATTCATCTTGCCGTGGTTGTCCATTATCCTCCTCTAAGATTGTTTTTGATCCCATACCCCTTCTTGACCAGCTCACTAGGAACCCTGTTTAGTTTAATTGTATCTAGAAAAAAATGCAGTGGTTTGGGGTACTATCAACCCAACCATTTCTGACTTTCATTACAGTGGTTTCTTTGTCTTGCTGTGACAAACAAACAAAAACTGATCAAAAGCAAGTTCAGGAGGAAGGGGTTTATTTGGCTTACACTTCCAGACCATAGTCCATCACTGGAGGAATTCAGGACAGGAACAGCAGGAACTTGAAGCAGAAACCATGGAGGAGTGCTGCTTGCTTTCTCCCTTCAGCTCATGCTTAACTAGCTTTCTTATATAGACCAGGACCAACTTGCATAGGGAATAGCACTGCCCACAGTGGGCGGCTCACCCTCTGCACCAATTAATAATCAAGACAATGTCCCACAGACATACCCACAGGCCAATTTGATCTAGGCAATCCTTCAGTTGAGTTTCTCCTCACAGATAACTCTAGGCTGTATCAAGCTGACAAAGCTAACTAAGACCCTAAGTTATTTGGACTCTGCTCTTCTCCTGAAAAATGCACTAGTATGGGGCTTCACTTCCTTTAAGCTGACTTGTTACTGATCAGAAACCAATTGCCTGTGTGACTTTACTATATGACCTTTGTTCTGAATTGGTTCATTAATTAACTTTTGTAAATATCCCATTCAGAGCAAATAACATGAAAGTCCTTGACGGCTAAGCGTTGTAAGTAGGGTCAGATTTGTCTATGGCATTTTAGAAATGTGTTTGCTTCTTTTTGTCATCTTGCTCTGTCAGTTGCTAAGCATGATCAGCATCTCTAGAGATATTCCAGTTTCTTCCAACAAGTCTGTTCGTTCCCATTTTATATTTGCTAGTCATGAGCTTACTTTGACTAGAATTTTTCTTCTGTCTCTCTCTTATCATTCTCTAATCTCATGGCTTAGGCCAGTGTTCTCAACCTTCCTAGTGCTGCGACCCTTTAATACAGGTCCTCATGTTATGGTGACCCCCAACCATAAAAGCATTTTGTTGCTACTTCATAACTGTAATTTGGCTACTGTTATGAATCATAATCTAAATGCCTGCTATGCAGGATATCTGCTATGTGATCCCTGTAGAAATCTTGACCCACAGGTTGAGAACTGCTGCCTTCGACATTTCTCTGTGTAAAATAAATCCAACATCTGTAGTATATTTCAACCTGTGCATTCAACATTTACATTTACCTGTCTAGCTGAGCTCTGTGGAAAGCCAGGGCTGAAGAACACACAACTTCAGGACAGTGTAGCTTTAAACAACACATGCTGACTTCTCCACAGGTCAGGGCCAGACAGACCACCTGGCCATTGCTGCTGATTGGCCTCCTAAGGTAGGCCATGAAAGTACAGAGATACTTGTGTGCTGTGGCCTGCTGGGATACCATGCCATAGCAACACCATATTCAATTGTCCCTGTGTCCATCCTGAAGCCACATGCACAGGTGCCAGGAGGGGCCGCTAGAGTCACCGGGGCAGGATCGCCACAACATCCAACCCTGATCTTGCCTATTTTCCTTCATCCACCTGCCCTTGGTCTTTCTTTCTCCGATGTTTACTTTTGTTCTTTTTTGAGAGCGGGTCCTGTGTAACTTAGACTGGACTCAAACTCTCTCTACCGCAGAGGATAACCTGCGACTTCTGATCCCTTTATTTCCTGGAATGTTAGGATTGTAGGCATGCACAACCTTGTTCAGTTTCTGCAAAGCTTTGTGCATGAACCTGGAGCTTTGTGCATGCTAGGTGAGCACTCGAACAACGGAGCCGCATCTCCAGACCCCTCTGTTTTTCTTTCATTTCAGTGTTCCTCCTTCTGATTTAGAGGTTAAGTCTGTCACTGATGGGGACCTGAAAATCCTACTTACCAAATTCCAAAGCAAGAAAAGTTGTGCTTTTTACCTCCTACCCAGGTAGCCTAATAGCCTTGAGGCGTATAGAAGTTCCTCTGGTGGAATTTTTGCTCTTGTTGTCAACTGACTAGCATTGGGGGTGGGGTGGGACGGGGGTTCTGAGTTACAACTCAGCCCTGCAGTGCCTGCTATACCACAGACAGTGTGGTCCTTTTTTTTTGTTTTTTTGTTTTTGTTTTTTTGGGGGGGGAGGTTGATTTTTCGAGACAGGGTTTCTCTGTGCAGCCCTGGCTGTCCTGGAACTCACTCTGTAGGGCAGGCTGGCCTCGAACTCAGAAATCCACCTGCCTCTGCCTCCCAAGTGCTGGGATTAAAGGCGTGTGCCACCACTGCCCGGCTGACAGTGTGGTCCTTATCCAGTCTGTTTCCAAATGTGCCTGCCTCTGTTCCTCTTGCCTTCTGTGTGGGTTCATGTGTCTCGCACTTTCAGAGTAGAATGCTTTAATTTGGCTCAGGCAGCATCACCCAGTGAGGTTCCGGCACGATCAGGTGACTGAATGGTCTCCAGTTGTGTTTCTCACCTGTACCACACAGACAGGCAACAGCTGCCTGCTCCCAGCCCACCATCGGCACACTGACTACAGAGCTCTGCCTGCTTTCAGAAAGCCAGCATTTGCAGGGTGGCCAGGATGGTTCAGTGAGTAAAGGTGCCTGCCATCAGCTCTGGTGACCTGAATTCAATCACTAGAACCCGCACAGGAGGAGAAAACTGGCTTCTTCTAGTTGTCCTCTGACATCCACACATGTGCCATGACACTTGTGCCCACATTGTATCCATGCTAAATAAAAGTTAAAAAAAAAAAGTAATGAGAAAATCAACATCGCCGTCGTCATCCCTTCCTATGGCAAGCTGTCAGGTTGCCAACCTTCCAGTCATCCGTTCATCCAGGGATGTGGGTTATTCATTCATCATGGATTGTTTGGGCTTCTAGAAACTGTGCGCTGAGCCAGGTTGTGATGGCACATGCCTTAATCCCAGCACTCAGAAACAGAAGCCGGTGAAGCTCTGTGAGTTCAAGGCCAGCCTGGCTGGACTACATAGTGAGTTCCAGGCCAGCCAGAGCTACAAAGTGAGAGCCTGTCTCAAAAACAAACAACAACCAACACTGACCAATATAAACCTCTTTAAATCTTGCCCCCAACCCCCCTCTCTCTCTCCATCACTTGGGCTTCTGGCTAGCCTTTGCTAAACCTTCCCAGTGGCTGCACAGAATCCCCCTCCTTCTCCATTGTTTGAGCTGCCTGGTTTCTGTGTTGCCTTTTGAATGATTCTTTGTTTCCCTTCCTGTTAATTCCTGCCATTCTAGTATCCACTCTTTAGAAGTTCTCCCTTTGGGGGCTGGGGGTATCACTTAATTGTACTTCTTGCCTAGCGTGCATGCAGTGCTACGCTCAATCCCTGGCAACAGATAAACTCCAGGAGATTGAGACAGGAGGATAAGAAGTTCACAGTCGCCTTCAGCTTTGTAGAAAGTTCAAGGACAGCCTAGGATACAGGAAACCCTGTGTCAAAAGAGTACTACTAGGACTTGTGCTTTAATAAAATTACTGGGTTGTTGGTTGGGTTGTAGCTTAGTGGATAGAGGACTTAAGCAATGGCACGCATGAGTTGCATATCTGACCACGCACCTGCACGCCCACACTTGTTCATCACACACACATACCTACCCTGTGCTCATCTCCATGGTTTATGCTCTCTTGTGCCTTCAACGTTGCATTTGGAATTATGGGGCTTATGTTCTGTGCCTAAATGTCTGGTGATTCTAATTGTCTTACCCGGCTTGTTATTTCAGCAGGATCTACCCAAACTTGCTCATATTTTACTGTGAACTGGTTTCTTTATCAAATCATTAGTAGAGATCGTTTGCATTCCTTCCTGGATGCAGGCTCACCCTTCATAGAACAAAGTCTGCTCCACTCATATCAGAGCCACCCCAGGCGTCTCTCTACTTCTCCACCAGCCAGATAAGACTTTGTCTTGCAAATCCACAGACAGGTTGACTTGGCATCCCCCCCCCTTTTTTTTTTCTGAGACAGGGTTTCTCTGTGTAGCCTTGGCTGTCCTGGAACTCACTCTGTAGACCAGGCTGGTCTCAAACTCAGAAATCCACCTGCCTCTGACTCCCGAGTGCTGGGATTAAAGGCGTGCACCACCACTGCCCGGCAGCATTCCCCTTTTCTAAGGATTTCTCCTTCAGTTCTTCTCAGGATCAAGGGCAAGAGTGAGGCAGGTGGCAGAGGATGATTTTCTGTCTCCCATACCCCAGGAGGCCTTATAGCTGGCCTCCTTCGGCAAACCTCAGAACAGAAACCTCAGGGCCTCTCCTCTTGCTCTCTCTGCCTGCAGGACCTTCCTTGCTTTCTGCCCTGTCAGCTCCCTGTGACTGTACAGGGTTGTTTCTCCTATCTTCTGCCCCACATTTGTTTGGCTTGGAGGCCACTTACATGGATGCCTCCCTCAGCCCAGGGACCTGCCTCCTTAAGTATATCTTCCCAGCCTCACTAGGGTCCAGTCTGGTGGTGCTCCCTGCCACACTCCCTCCCTTGGGAAGGCCTAGGCCCCCTGGGTGGCTAAAGGCAATTTGCCCCACCATGGCTCCTTGGCTTGGAGCTAACTAGCCTATTCTTGTTTCCTGACCCTGTCGGAGAGGACACACACTTAACAAAGTACAAAGCTCCTGGCACTGAGCTGCCACCCTTGGCTTTGTTCCTGGTCACCTTCTAGCCTGGCATCCTAAGATCAATGACTTGGGCCACACATGGGACAGGGACTTGTCCCACGCCAACCCCAACTCCATGGGCTGTCTGAACAACAGCTATTGGTTACCCTTGCCTTCCTCTCTCAGTCCTCTGTGCCCGCCTCCATCTTGGTCATGCCAGGACTCAGCGTTCATGTCTACCCAGGGCAGGAAGGTCTGGGCTTTCAAGGGTCCTGTTCAAGTGTCCTGGAACAGCCTGGACACTGGGTTTCCCCTCGGCACCACCTCCAGGAAGGTAGTAGGTGGGCAAAGATCTGGAAGAAAGACTAGAAGGAAAAGACCAGTTTCGGGACCAGTAGGAACCTTCTCTGAGAAGACAAGCCTCTGGGAAGATTCAGTCCTCTTGCACTCATGGAGCCCTAGATCCGGTTCTCTGATGCCCTCCTGCCTTGGCCTCCCAGATAGAACCCCGGTGATGGGAATGGTGCCTCCGGTTCTGTTCCAAGTCCAGCCCTACAGCATAGCACAGGGACTCATCCTACCCACTCCTCCCAGCTGGGACTGTCCATGCCTTGGCGTTGTTCAATGGCAGGCAGGTATGGAGGGACAAAGTGGAGTCGTTCCAGCCCTTATGGTCTTTACCCCAAATTGCCCCACCCCCACCCCCGCTCCTTGGCCCTTGTTTGTTTGGGTTTTCTGAAAGCTAATAAAGGCGGGGTGGCATCCATGAAATGAGTACGGTTGGAAGCCTGCTGGTACTGGGCTTTCATTCTGTGGGTAGTGAAGGTGTGAAGTGAGTGTGCCCTTTTACACTCTGCCCTTAGAATCAGGGTCTCAAGGACCGAGGAGTCTGACGGTTGGGCTGGCGGGCGTGGTTTAATGGTATAAAGGGCGTGGTCTCAGGATGCGACGAGTGTAGACAGTAAACCGGTGGTCCTAGAGTTCACACTTACCAGGCAGAAAGGACTGGCGCAGGAGACTGTTGGCGCAGTTCGGAACGAGTGAGTGGCTGGAGAGGTAGGAACGGAGCAATGGTACTTCAGGCAGCCCAGCGGTGAAACAGTGGCTGTGGCCGTGGATGTTAGGGCGTTGGGGGTGGGAGAGTAGAAGGAGCTGTAGGGCGGGTCAGTGGGGTTGGGGCAGAGTGGGCAGCAGTGAGTTGCAGGAGTGATGGCCAATAGTTCCCGAGGAGGGCGTGGGATTGTGCTGTGGAGGCGAGGCAGTGGGCGGAGCAACGTATTATGGGGGCAGTGGATGGCGACAGAGCGGTGTGAACAGTGGGATAGGCCAGTGGACAGACACATGAGTGGGATGGGGGAATAAGAAGCTGATGGGCTGGAGCAGGGGAAAACAGTGGGTTGGGGCAGTGGGAGCAGCAGTGGGAAGGGCACCGGGTGGGGGGGTTGCTCCCCATCGGGCCAGCGGGGCGGGTCTCAGCACCCCTTTCCTCGCAGGGCTTCCGTGTGACCTCCAAGCGCCGTGCCTAGTTTGCTGTGGCTTCCGCCCGCCCCGCCCTGGCCCTGGAAGCCTCTCCCTGCGCCTTGATACCGCAGGGCGCCTTCTGCTGCTGCTGGGGCGGTGGGCGGCCAGGCAGCTGGAGGAGCCCATGACGAGGACCGGGATGAGGACGAAGACCTGACCGAGACGCCCCCAGATCATGGCGTCTCTGCGGGAACCGACACATAGATGAAGGACCTTGTATACAGAGCTATTTTACAGAAATTGCGATTGCCACCATGGTATTTCTTGTGGAGCCTCACCCTCTCCTGTGCCCGCTCCCCGTCCCTGGGCAGACATTCATAAGCCCGTTACCTCTAACCCCACAGTGACTTTAGCCAAAAAACAGAGGAAAGACCCTCCTCTGGCACCTGTGACTATCTCTCCTCTCCGAGGGTCGCCCCTTTGCTGCTGGGTGTCTCCCACTTGAGAGAGTCCCTAGCAGGACACTCATTCATTTATTCAACAAGTCTAGCTGTGAGGGTCCCCATGCTTTGCACTCAAGTGTGGGTGCTAGGTAAGGGGATATGAACAGGATGCCCACCTTTGGGGTAGATCCCTCCGATTCTATTACAGTACAGTTTTAGAGCCCTCTGGTGTTCAAGGAACCAGACAGTCCGTGGACACCCAACATGGGAAAAGCCCCAAGCCCTCCCAGCACTCAGCCTGGGGTGCCTAGCTGCTGGCACGTGTCCAAGCTGAGGGGTCCTGACAGTGAACAGAGCCAGGTCTTGGGGACACTGGAGGTTTGCTAGTGTGTGAATGTGTACCCCAAAAGTTCATGTCCTGGAAACTTGGTCCCTGGTGCAGCAGTACTGAGAGAGGAGAGCTCTTCCCTTAGTGAACAGAGGAATCTTTCCATGGGTTAATAAGTTGTCTTGCATGTAGATTTGATATAAAGGCAAGTTCCCTCAGGAACACTTGTTCAGTCTGCATGTGATAACCTCCACATGTCACGGCATAGCACAAAGCCATCAGACACACCAAACACCCGGCATTAGATGCTAGCCCCTTTCTCTCAAACTTTCCTGCCTCCAGAACCATGAGCCAAATAAAACTGTTCTCTCTACATCTCCAGTGTGTGGCATTTTGTTTAGATTACAGGAAATGAGCAGAGAAGGAGAGCTCTTGTCCCCTTGGCCCTAAACTGGAGAGAGGGTGTTAAGGGACAGAAGTGAGGGGTCTTTTAGTCCTCTAATGCCTTCTCTCTCTATGCCCTATCCTTGCTTCAGAAGGGTCACTTCGGGTCACTTGTTGCTCCTTCTTCATGGCACTTGGATGATATATTCAGAGTAGCAGATGTGTCACCTGGCTGATAAGCCATCCATAAAGAGTGGACCCACAGGGCTCTCTGCCTTTCTCTTTACTCCTGTGGAAAGTGGCTATGAGATTATTATAAGGCCTCTGCCTAAGCCACAGCAGTTTCCACTGGAACTCCCAGATCACACAGCTACAGGAGGGCTCGGGATAGCAGGGCCTTTCAGAGCTGGCCTTCCTAGTTCCTTCGGTCCCACCCACTGCTAAACCACATTTCCATATGGAGGCTGTACTGGACTTTGTCTGTCTGGGACTGTGGCCACAGGCAAGCAGGGCTGCTCCCTCCCCATTTTCTTGTCTCCACGACAGTGCCGTGTATAGTTCCATCAGTGACCACAGAGATTCCCACCCATCAAGTGCTGGTCTAGCCCAGATGATTAAAGGCCTGGACTATGGGCTCTGGCACTCTTGGCTGGGCTGGCAGGAGGATAGAGTCCCTAGACGTGGGCGAGGCCAGACAGTCGGCCCTAGCTGTGGCCTCTGCTTCTGTCCCACAAGCATGAGGCCCCACTTAGCATGCTGCTTGGGTTCCCTCCTGACACAGATTTCTATGTTCTCCCCTGGTCTGCTGCTCTCCGCCCTGAGGATCCCTGTTGAACAACCATCAAGGGCTGAGGTGGGTCTAGATCGGGCATCCTGAGATTACTGAGGTGTTCGCCTTTCTCCATGCTTTCTATGTTCCACTCACATGGTACAGTGGCCTCCCAGGGTCAGAGGTGGGAGCAGGGAGTCCCTATCCTGCCCAGGAAGAAGCTGGACATAGGGCCTTGGACTGAGAGGGCCTTCAGGGTGCGAGATGTAACCAACTTAGTACCTGCTACACAGATCCAAAGGTGGGACAGATCTGGCTCTCTTTTTTTCTCTTTTTCTTATTTATTTATTTGTTTTTTTGAGACAGGGTTTCTCTGTGAGGCCCTGACTGTCTTGGAACTCACTCTGTAGACTAGTTCCTACCTCCTGAGTGCTGAGACTATAAAGGTATGTGGTGCCACCACACCTGGCCAAACCTGGCTCTTATTTTCCCATGTGACTTGGCACCTAGCAGAAACCCTAGATTTCTGCTTCTTTCTTCTAGGGAGAGTCCATTTTAGTCTAGGAACGGTCTGTTCCTTGTTGACTGAGTCTTTGTAGGCCAGTGTCCAACACAAGGTCCCCCTGAATGTCAGTCGGGTTTCTTCCCCACCTCTGTGGATGTTCCCCAGCCATGTAGGAGTTGACACACCTGAAAAGGGGGGTTCATGCAGACTCACCTTCTTGCAAAGCCTCCCCTGGCCACCCTGTGAATTTACAGCCTCACACTTCTGACAGGAGCGTTGCTTTCTCATGCAGTTATACAAGGAGAAGCATGCAAAAACACAGTCCCGGAGTTCTTAGATTGTCAACTCACTCTGCCTCTCTTGGAAAAGGAGCGCTTAAGAGGGGAGGTGGGTTTGGTCTCTATAGATGTTTAGTCACATAGCCTGACTCCTTAACAGCACAGAACAAATGTTCAATTGATTTCCACCGACTAGATAAGCCATCTGGGAGCTGACAGGAGCGGAAGGCACTGAAGTCCTCAGAATCAGCCTGCACTAGCCTTGGGCTAGTACCCCTGTGGCAGGAAGCTAGGGGCGGGATGAACGGCTGTCACTCTGAAGGGCTAGGTAAAGGGTGAGTCCAGAGGTGGCATAGCTCTCAGCCTCTCAGAGACCCACATACTCTCAGCCTTTGTGTCATTTCCTGTTCACCGGGAGGATCCTAGGAGAGAATCTCAACAGACAGAAAGATTCAAAATTTTGGTTCGTGGGCTGGAGAGATGGCTCAGTGGTTAAGAACATTGACTGCTCTTCCAAAGGTCCTGAGTTCAATTCCCAGCAACCACATGGTGGCTAACAACCATCTCTAATGGGATCTGATGCCCTCTTCTGGTGTCTCTGAAGAGAGCAATGGTATGCTCATATACATAAAATAAATAAATAAATAAATCTTTAAAAAAAAAAAAAATTTGGTTCTTAAAATCCATGTGGATAGCCGGGCTGTGGTGGCACATGCCTTTAATCCCAGCATTTGGGAGGCAGAGGCAGGTGAATTACTGAGTTCGAGGCCAGCCTGGTCTACAGAGTGAGTTCCAGGACAGCCAGGGCTACACACAGAAATCCTGTCTTGAGAAAAAGAAAAAAAAAAAAAAAAATCCATGTGTATGCACTATCTACATGTGCTTATTTTTTTAACACCATTTGCTCAATACCAAATCGGCTTTTAAGTAAGTGCGCATGTAAATGAAAGTTGTTACATCGGCCCCGCTCTCCTTTAGCTCACAGTAAAACTAAAATTTTTAAGGGGAAAAAAAAAGTCCTAACCCCAGCTGCCCCAGAAGACTGAACCAGCTTAGCCACCCAACCTGTCTAGTATACCAATTCAAATAACAATGTAAATAAGAAAAGGGGGACATTAAATCAACGTGACCACCTTGGGAACACAAGCAGAGGTGGCTAATGGTCCCAGATCTTTCTTTGGAGGATGAACATGAGTTTTTACATTTAAATTCTTAAATCTTTTTTGAAAAGATAATATACACATAATTATACACTTCTGGTCAATTGTATCTGATCCTTGTCTGGATTCTGGTTCTATGAGATGGTCCCTGTTGCTTGTGGGGATAAATTAATTTTAAGAAATGACTACTACAGCTTCAGGTACAATTTTATCATAATTATTAATTCACTCTGAGATGTCTAACTTCTTATCCCAGGGATGTTTATTCCTGTGCTTTTAGGTATATTTTGTATGTATAAACATTTTAAGGATTTTTTTAAGGATGCTTTTAGCCACTACTGCAACCTTTAAAAAACAAAATAAGTTTTTCAAGGCCAGTACCTTAGCCAAGCCAATATAAGATACAACTCTAAATATTAAAAAAAAAAAAAAAAAGTCTCATTTTTAAGAAACAAACAACAACAACAAAAAACTGATTCAAGGCTTACAAAGACATTTTGGAGTTTATAGAGGGTTTGTTTTTGGTTTTCTCTCCCTACCTCCCCTTGATTTTTATTTGTTTGTTTGTTTTTCCGAGAGGAGGGTTTCTCTGCATAGCCCTGGCTGCCCTGGAACTCACTCTATAGACCAGGATGGCCTCCAACTAAGAGATCTGCCTGCCTCTGCCTCCTGAGTGCTGAGATTAAAGACCTGCACCACCACGGCCCAGCTATATAGATTTAAAAAAAAAAGAAGTATAGGTAAAATATCTGTTAAATGATTAGCATGCTTACTACCAAGATAAAAAGGACTATTACTATGTTATACCTGTGCTCATAACTGTTAGATATTTCAAATGCCATTTATACGTTTTCTATGTTCTAGTTACCTGCTCTTGGATTTTCATTTAAAATTATTATTAAAAAATGCTTTCTAAGTTTTATAAACAATGACAATAATAATGATTAAAACTATCAAGTAGGGCCGGGCAGTGGTGGTGCACGCCTTTAATCCCAGCACTTGGGAGGCAGAGGCAGGTGGATTTCTGAGTTCGAGGCCAGCCTGGTCTACAGAGTGAGTTCCAGGACAGCCAGAGCTACACAGAGAAACCCTGTCTCAAAAAAACAAACAAAAAAAAAAAAAACAAAAAACAAAAAAACTATCAAGTAAAGAAAACTATAAGGGCTCCGTGTATGTTATATTTTTGGTAAAAAAAAAAAAAAAAAAAAAAAAAAAGTTTACTGAAAAAAGTGCTTTGGATAAAAAAGGATTTTGTTTGGTAAAATAAAGATTATTCCAAAATAGAAATGAATGGGAATGATGTTAGAAGATGTAAGTTATCAACTTTTTAACATTTTATTTTTTTGATATTTTTATTATTTATGTATGTGTACATGTGTATGTCTATGCACGAGGAGGTCAGAGGGGTGTCAGATCCCCTGGAGCTAGAGTTACAGACAGTTGTGAACTTCGTGATTTGGTGCTGGGAATCGAACTCATGTCCTGTGCAAGAACAACATGTACACTTAACCACTGAGCCATCTCTCCAGTCCTCAGTATTTTGTTTTTAATCATGTGCATACGTTACTGTCTGTCTGAAGGCTTGTGCCTGGGAGTGAGGGGATGGAGGAGGCTCTGGATGAATTGTTGACAGGGACACAGGCATGAATGACAATGATTGAGGCATTTGGCTACATACAGTGACCATGGGAATTTGGCAAAGCCACTTACCCTGTGGATGAAAACACAGCCTTCCTCCTCCGGTCCAAGCATGAGTGTTATGGACAGTTGATCAACGTGTACAGAAACGAGCCCCTTCTGCTTCCTCTTGGATGTTTACAGTACTCACTGTAGATGCCTCCTGCTAGCTAGCTGGTCCCTGCTGTGCTAGACACAACAAGAACACTGACATTCCAGGCAGGAGTAGGGACTGCTCCCTCATGACCCCAGCTCTCCTGTGCTGTTGTTTGCCCTTTCTTCACTTCCTCTCTGCCCCTAGACAGGGTTCCAGGATGCAAGCTGGGCAGGTCGCAGCATGTGACTGCAGTATCCACAGGGACTTACAGATGGTTATGAGACACCCGTGATGGATGCCGGAAATCGAACTCAGGTCTTCTGTAAGAGTAGTTCAGGCTCCTAACCACTGAGCAATCTCCTTTGCTCCAGGTTATTAAATTTTTTTATGATCAAAATCATTAGCCCTGAGATAAAACTAATGCTTGCTCTCTGTTTAAAACAATGAGGCTTAAAAAAAAATTCACATTCATATATCTGTAATTTTGCTACTGTTAGGAATTGTAATGAAAATATTTTGGAGGAGGTTGAAGTTTGCCAAGGGGGTTGCGACTCACAGGTTGTGAACTCCTGGCTTGCATAAATGCCTGTGGCTTCTTTGTGGCTTCTTATTTTTCTTTCTTTTTCCAGTCTGGTTCAACAGAGACAGCGCTGAAGTAGTTGGCCACTACAGTAGTGGGCTCAACTCCAGGTCTCAGCAGACGAAAGTGTGTGGGAAGAGTTAATGCCACAGACAGACAAACAACATCATGGGAGAGGCTCTGAGGAAAATTCAGGCCCATGTGATGGGGGCAGGGGGCATTGTCCTTTATTATGAGCAGTCCACAGCACAGACCTGCGGCCTAGTTCTGAATCCCTGATGGAAGGGAACTGGGTGGGGAGGGGTGTTTGTGGGCGCACACATTTTGCATTGCCAACAAGGGAAGGATCTTGCTAATGTGTAAGAGGACAGGGTAAGTGAGGAGAGGCTGGTTTAGTTAAGGGGCGCCCATTATAAAGGAGGGGAAGGTGCCACTAAACCCTGTAATCTTCCTTTAGGGGAGAACTAGAATGCCTGTCATTCTCCTGGAATCCTGGAGTCTATTGCAGGGTCACAGGGTCACAGACAGGTATCCCTTTCCTCTACAGCAATTGTGACACTGGAAGACTAAAGAGACCACTTCCAGTGGATAGTGGCCCTCTCCTGATTCACCCCTAGCCCAAAGCCTAACACTGATGACAGATCTGTTGCAGTCTTTGTCCAAAGGTCTTCCTATGAGAAAGTACCCGTGACTCTTGACAATGTCGGCAGTGGCACAAGGGCTGGAGACACAACTCCTCACTGATTCTTGTAGCACTCTGAGATCTGTTCAGAGACCTCCACTTAGGAGAAGCCAGGATCCCTGACTCTGCCTGAGAAGAATTTCAAGACCAGACAGTGACTCTCAAGTTACATCTCAAAGGGTTGCTAAGAAACCCCACCCCCTCTGCTCCTGCTGCTTCTTGGCAAATGCGATTATAGTGACTGCAGGAATGCTGTGCACAGTGTGACAAAACAATAAAAGTCCTAAATCTCGGGGACAGTAGGTGCACAAGAAAGTCTAGGTGTGTCTTTTACCGTGATTGACATTTCTTGTGACATTTCTAGAAAACTTCAGGGTTGTGTCTGGGAAAGAACAAAGGGTCATATGTGCTCAGGCCCCGAGTGTGACTCACTGGTATTCAGCGCTCTTGTGTGAAACATCTCTATATAAAAGGAATACTCCGTCTCTGGAGGCAATCTTTACAGCCATTGTTCAGACAGATTCCAGGGTTCCTTTCAGGCGTTGGCACACGCACACCTTTGATCCAAGGCAGAGGCACACAGATGTCTGAGTTCCAGGTCAGCCTGACCTACAAAGTGGGTTCCAGGAAAGCCAGGGCTACGCGGAGAAACCTTGTCTCAAAAAAGAAAGAAGAAACAAAGAAAGAGAGAAGAAAGAAGAAAGGGAAAGAAAGGGAAGGAAGGGGGCCGGGGGGGGGGGGGAGAGAAGAGAGAAGAGAAGAGAGAGAAAAGAGACATTCTCAAGGATGCAAGTGGGCTGGTGAGCTGAGGAAAGCTCCCAAAGCATCCATCTGGCTACAAGTACACGGTCCTTCACAGCCCTCATCCTGTTTGTATTTTGCAGCCTTTGTTTCAAGCATACTCTTGGTTGGATGATGCCAGGGTCAGGAAAGACTTCCAGGCTTCCCCTGCAAGTTGGCTTTTTTCACATGTTGATTTTAATGTAGCTTTTTTTGGGGGGAGTTCCGCATTGAGACATGGTCACTCTATGTAGCCTTGTTTGTCCCAGAACTCCATATGTAAAGCAGGCTGCTCTCAAATTAACAGTGATCCTCCCGTCTCTGCCTCCCAAGCGTTAGGATTAATGGTCTGTGCTAACCACACCCTTACCCCCCCCTCGCCCCCGCCCCCAGCTTGATGTAGCTTTTTTTTCAACTCCAAGTTCAGTGAGAGGAAGAGAAGCCAGGAAGAGCCTGGGCTTTTGATCAGAACACCTGGGAGACGACATCTCAACTCATCA
Organism: Uromys caudimaculatus; assembly: GCA_028551405.1. NCBI lineage: Eukaryota > Metazoa > Chordata > Mammalia > Rodentia > Muridae > Uromys > Uromys caudimaculatus. The sequence goes on from CM052718.1 coordinate 13,872,273, forward strand.
TCGGAACAAAGGGTTCCCAAACTACGGGCAGGAAGGCCAAGGAATCCGGTCTTGGCACCATGGGAAGAGCTGCTGGGCAGAAACCCCAATGAGAGCTTCTGGGCCCCAGCCTCCAGCCCAGGGAGCCAGGATGGCCAGGCCTGAGAGCAAAGAACCAAAACCAAGGTCAGGCTGTGTCCTGGTGCTGACCAGCTATATTGGCAGGCAACTGGAGTGAAGACACATCCTGCCAAGTGGATGGAGCTTTGCAAAAATACCACCTGGAGAGGACTAGGGAGGGTGGAAAGGGCACAGAAACCGGGAGCTTCTGGGAGTCCAGGCTGTAGGGCTGGCAGAAGGCGAGAGTCCGTTCAGTCTTCAGGCGGCAAGGAGGACCATGCCCCCCGTGAGCCTGCCCCTGGCCCAGCTCCCAGCCTCTTCTGGAATCATCCTGAATCAATACAGCTTCCAATTAGAATTCTGGTTATTTTAATGGTGGTTTTAAATTGCTGCTTATTATGTTGAAAGTTAATAGATTGGAATTGCTTTTTTTTTTTTTTTTTTTTTTCTCTAAAGCTCTGCCCGGATTCCGTTTAAACATTGCTTTGTAAGGCTGGGGAATGTCTTGTTTGGCATGAACCCTTGGTCCTCTACCCAGCAAACCGCTCCCACCCACGCCACGTAAATAAACGACATTAAGCTTATTTTTTGCGTTTCATCGGCGCCAAGAATGTGTAAGGACAAGACACAAAGATCGTGGAGCACAAGATCGAGAAGCAGACCCAGGGTTTGGGCCTAGGAGATCGCAAAGCGGTGGGAACTGCTCTGTGGCTGCGGGTGCAGCCGCGCGTGGGCACGGCACCTAGAGGTTGCAGGGCCACATGCAGGATGTAAGAACTGACTTTGAAGAGAGAGAAACAACGGTGGCTCAGCGAAAGTCTAAGTCACTGCGATGTGGGAGAGGGAAGGTAGGCGAGGTATTCCTTGCCTGGATCAAGGTGAAGGTGACCTTAAAGAAGGACATCTGGGATGCTTTGGGATGGAGGGAATTAGATCACCTGCCTCCCTGTGAAAACCGTAGTTGGCATCTTGGGCAGGTGCATCCTGGCTCCAAGCAGAAGGGCCCCCTGAGGGACCAGCCAGGAGCTGGCACAAACAGGTCCCTGGC
>CM052718.1:13873519-13951546 GCA_028551405.1 Uromys caudimaculatus
CAGCAGACAGGGCTTGGCTCCTGAACCCTCTGGGCCAGGGAAAGGGGTCACATCTGCTATGGGGGAAGGGCAAAGTCTCCCCTGGGCCTCAAGCTTCGTGATTAAGGGAGGCAACCCGGAATACAACCTCAGGGCTTGGGACCAGGTGAAAGTTAAGAGCCTGATTTCTGCCTCAAGTTCCCAGGACTTGAGCTTCTGATAACCCCCTGATAATATCCCTCCTCCCCAGCTTCTTTCATTAGGGAAGAAGGGCCTCCGACTGCATAGAGCCCATTCAGACACTCAGGGAAGCTGCCTGCTCACCTCTTGTCTTTATTGTTTACTTCAGAGTCTTGGGAGTGACCCCCATGTGTGTGACCCCATGGAGCTTTGCAGGCCTCTGAGCTTGGGCTTCCTGGCGACTCACATCTGGGTCCTCTGGTCTCTATACCTGAGTTAGGTCTCTTGCATATGCATGTGTGCAGGCCACTAAAGTCTACTCTCAGCATGCTCACCTTGCTTTTCCCAGATAATTCAGCGCTGCCGAACAAACGACCACATCTTCACTAGCATGCACTTACATCTGTATGGAGGATGTAACTACATTCCCTCAGGTCTAGACCATCTATCCTGTCCTGCTGATCCTGACACCTGTCATTGTGTCATCACCACATACAGTCACGCACAAGGCAGAGTGAGACCTACCACTATCGTTTAAAAGACAGGGCCTCACTGTGAATCCCTGACTGGCATAAAACTCACTGCGTAGACCTAGACAAATTTGGGGTGTTCCTTCTGCCTCTGGGTGCTGGGATTGCAGGCTCAGCTCTCACCATGGCAGCCCGCTAGCTCAGATCTGGTGTTTGTCTTAGTCAGTGTTCTATTGCTGTGAAGAGATACTATGACCAAGGCAATTCTTATAAAAGAAAGGATTTAATTGGGGCTGACTTATAGTTTCAGAGATTCAGACCATTATCTTCATGGGGGGAAGCATGGTGGTATTCAAGCAGATATGGTAGCTGAGAGTTTTACATCCAGAGCAGCAGGCAGCAGGATGAAAGAGCCTCTTGACCTGGCATGGGCTCTGAAACATCAAAGCCCTCCCCCAGTGACACATTTCCTCCAACAAAGCCATACCTCCTAATCCTTCTCAAGTAGTGCCCTAATGACTAAGTAGCGTTCAAATTATGAGTTTTTAAGGTCACTCTTATTCAAATCACCACAATTTTAGTTTTTCTAGTTCTGTTCCTTCCATGTACACTTTAGAATCAGTTTGTCTATGTCTATGCTATAAAGATCCTACTAGAGACAGGCATGGTGGCATACACTGAGCACTTGGAAAGTGGAGACAGGAAGCAAGAGGGTTATGAGTTCAAGGCCAGCCTCACCTATATATCAAAGTCCCATCTAGCCTGAGCTACGTGAGACCTCTATCCAAACAAAACAAACAAATCCTGCTAGATTTGTGTTATCTTGTGTTAGCATCTTGTGCTAGCAAGATGACTTAGTAGGTAGAGTAACCTAAGATCCCCAAACCCACCCATAGTTGGAATTGACATCACAAAGTTGTCCCCTGACAGCCACATGGGCACCAAGGCACATATACCCACACACATGCATCATGCATACACACAATAAGCCATTTTTAGAAAAAAATCTCGTTGGAATTTTGACAGCTTTGTGTCAAATATCTGAATCACCCTTTTTTAAGCCGATCAATTTTGCCTTCAAATCTCCTAACCTGTAGATTCCATTTGTGGAGGTTTTCTTTGATCTAAAAAACAAACAAATAAACAAACAAACCTCAGCATTTTGTAGTCTGTAGCACACAGATCCTGCAAGCCATGGGTCAGCTGTGCATCGTATCTTTTTCAGTAGGGCTGTACATGGCAGCCTTTTACACATTTAGGTTCCTTCTTTCTGTATTGTATACCAAGGCTTCTAATGAGAAAGCTCAGACATCTTTACCTTGCACTGCACAGGTGACACATCCTGTCCAGCCTATGGTTTGCCTTTAGTTTTCACTTTGACTGAAGCAATGGTATCTGGGAGAGGTTTTCTGGCTTCCTAAATCTACTGTTTTACACTCAAATTTTACAGTTTAAAAAAAAAAAACCTACATTTTTAAAAATGTATGTGGGTGGGGGTCAGAGGACATCTTTGTGGAGTTGGTTCTCTCTTTCTACCACATGGGGTCCCAGGGACTGAACTCAGCTTGTCAGCCATGGTGGGAGGCACCTACACCTGCTTGGCCATCTCCTCAGCCCCTAAATTATTATTTTTTTCCTACTGCATAGATTAGTTTCTGTGGATCTGTCTTTCAGTTAACTGGTTATTTCTCCTTTTGTGCCCATTCTGCTACCAAATCTGTTGAATAATGCTCTTTTTCTTTTTAGTTCCTGGATTTTTCAGTTCTGAAATCCTTTCAGTTCTCCATACCGTCTCTCTCTTTATTGAGTCATTCTGCTTTGATATTTGTAATAATATTTATGTCATCTTGCAATTTCTGGCTAGAATATTTTCATAACTCTTTAAAGTTGTTGCTTTCTTTTAGGAGGATGGGGTTTGAGACGGGGTATCTCGGTGTAGCCCTGGCTATCCTTGAACTCGATCCTCAATTAGTAGACCAGGCTGGCCTCATACTCAGAGAACTGCCATGCTCTGCCTCCCGAATACTTGGATAAAAGGTGTGTGCCACTATGTCTGGCTGATTATTGGGGTTTTCTAGTGATTTTTGATCCTATTCTGGAAACTTTTGGTATTATGTTATGAAATTCTAGGTCTCCTTTCCCTAAATTAGAAAGTTGATATTCTTGTCATTTGTCTCATGTAGAATATGTTCCCAAGTCACTCAGTTACCAAAGCTTTGTTTGGAGTTCTAGTCAGGACCAGCCTACCTGTCCACCAGCTTGTGGACTCACAAGAACATGAAGATTGATCTTCAAGATAGTTCTCCCTGCCGGGTGAGGTGGCGCACGCCTTTAATCCCAGTACTTGGAAAGCAGAGGCAGGCAGATCACTGTGAGTTTAAGACCAGCCTGGTCTACAAAAGCCAGTTTCAGGATGATCAGGGCTGTTAAACATAGCACTCTGTCTTAAAACAAAAACAAATTTAAACACACCAAAAATAAAAGGCGGTTCTGAATAGTGTGTGGTATCTAATTAGCATCAAACCTGTGCACATGTCGATTAAGGTGAACCCAGGAGTTCAAAACTTTAAAGCTCCTAGGATCATTCTCTTAGGCTTCGTCCTCTCTGTTACTTTGCTGGCACTTTCCAGTTACCTAGGGTTCCATTTTCGCTATAGTGGCGCTCAACCTACCTAATGTTATAACCCTCTCTGTTCCTTATGTTGTGTTGACCCCTCAACCATAAAATTATTTTGTTGCTACTTCCAACTACAATTTTGCTACTGTTATGAATCAAAACGTAAACATCTGATACTCAGGATATCTGATATGCAGGATCTGATATGTGACCCTCAAAGAGGTCTCCACCTACAGGTTGAGAACTACTGCTCCAACAAAAACAACCACTTCTGCATTTGTGATGCAGAAGGAGAAATGGCAGGAAGATACAGGGGACTTCCAGAACCAGAGCAGTTCACAAAGATCAACAGTGTAATCTAGATGCTAGCAGCAAACAGGCCAAAAATGAAATTGAGAAAACAGATCATTTTCAGGGGCACCAAAAACAATACAATACATGGAAGTAAGTGTAACAACAGTAAAGCAAGTGCCGCAAGCTTAGACACAAAACCAAGCAGCAAGCCTGGGGACGGAGCTCAGCAGGCAGAGTGCTTGCCTCCCATGCAGGAAGCCCTGGATTTGTTTCCAGCACTACCTAAAAACAGATATAATGGTGTGCTCCTACTATCCCAGTACTTAGAGAGGTAGAGGATCAGAAGTTCAAAGTCATCTTCAGGTATCAAGTTGGAGGCCAGCCTGGGCTACACCAAAACACAAAATGCTGTTTATAAACAAACAAATAAATGCCACATAGCATTTCCAGAAGATATTAAAGTTCTAAATCAGTGGAGAAACGCCTCCAGGTTCAAAATGTGAACAGGCATCTCTCGTTGCAGAAGTTAGTACCCCAGTCATAAAATTAATATGAAAATGCAAAAGATGGATCTAGTATAGCCAAAACAATTTCAACAACAATTTCAACAAAACCAACTGGAGGATAGACACTCTCTAATTTCAAAACTTACTACAAAGCTGCAGTGATCAAGGTGTAACACACCAATCCATGAAGCATCTACAAACGGTCCACTGATTTCTGACAAAGACACCAGACAGAGCTCAGTCTGGTCTATAGAGCCAGCTCCAGAACAGCCAGAGCTATATACAGAAAAACCCTGCCTGGAAAAACTAACTTACAAAAAAAGATGCTTATATTGACTTTTGGCTTCTACACATGCATGCATGAATAAGTTTGTACAACACACACACACACACACACACACACACACACACGTGCGTACACACACACACACATACTATACACACAAGACATAGGATCCAAGTAAAGAGGTGAAACATCTGCTCAGATATTGTAACAAAGAAGATACATGAGTGGAGCCAAGCATGGTGGTCCGTTTCTGAAATCCTTAGTGCTGAGTCAGAAAGGTGAGGCAGGAAGATCAAGAATTTAAAGTTGGTGGGTAGTGGTGGGGCAGTGGTGGCGCTCGCCTTTAATCCCAGCACTCAGGAGGCAGAGGCAGGTAGATTTCTGAGTTCAAGGCCAGCCTGGTCTACAGAGTGAGTTCCAGGACAGCCAGGGCTACACAGAGAAACCCTGTTTCGGGGGGAAAAAAAAAAATAGCAAGGAAAAAAAGAAATGTTTTTAAGCACAAAAAAGAAAAAAATGTGCTGATAATCACTAGCGTTTGGCCATGCGGGATACCCAAAATGATACTCAGAGTATCATTCCAATCCACTAGGATGGCCTTTCAAAAGGAGTACAGTAGGGGCTGGTGAGATGGCTCAGAGATTAAAAATACTGGCTGCTCTTCCAGAGTTCCTGAGTTCAATTCCCAGCAACCACATAGTGGCTTGACAACCATCTGTAATGGGATTCTGCATGACTCTTACATTTAAATGAATAAACAAATAAAGGAGTGTAGTAGCAAGTTGTGGAACCAGCAGAGCCCATATAGCATGCTGATGGGAACGTAAAATAACGTATGATTGATTTCTCCAGATGTTAAATAAACTTGCCACGTGACCCGGCAATTCTTGCCTTTTGTTGTTGTTTGTTGTCTTTTGTATCTACCTAAGAAAAATTTACATAAAGACCAATCCACAAATCTCTGTCATAGCTACATTCATCACAGCCAAAGTGTGGAAACCCCTGGAATCTGCTTCAGCTGCTGAAGGGACAAAGGCTGGGTTATCCCTTCAAGGGAACATTGTGGCGAAAGTAACTACTGCTTCCACACTGCCGGCAAACCTCAAAATGGCCTCCCTTGAGAGCTGCCAGAGACTGAACTCAACAAGTTGTCAGACTCCATCCAAATGAAATGTCCAGAAAAGGCAAATCTATAAAGCAAGCAAGCGGGCCTACAGTGGGAAGAGGAAGTGACATCTGCAGGGTCTGAGAGCACTCGGAGGGGATGGAAATATTCTAAAACTAGATGTGGTGATGGATACGCAGCTAGATAAATTTACTAAAAGCATAGAATTGTGGGCGGGCTTCTGAAATTGCTCAAAGCCGGTGGATTTTTATAGAATGTAAATCACACCCTAACGAAGTTGTTTTAAAAATACCTTTTGCAGATTTTATTAGGTTTCTATTTAATTCTCTGAACTGTTTTAAATGACTCAGAGTATTAGTTTAGGAAGAATTTGCTTTGAAAAAAAAAAAAAAAGTCAGCTAGCTGAAAGAAAGAGAGCCTGCTGTGCCCTGAGCAGGCCTTAGCAGCTCAGCTGTGACCACTGTAACCATGCCCATTCTGTGGCTGGGCAAGGCCCGTAGACCTTGGCCTTCTGAACCACCTCCTGCCTCAGGCCCCCCCAACCCTGAGCCCAGAGCTCTCTCCAACCTGGCTCTCACTGAAGCTGCCTTCCCGAGGATCTCGAGCTCCTCGAGGAAGAATCAAAGCACATACAGGGACAGAGGGACGGGATCGCCTGAGAACCCAGCAGAAGTTGGAGCTGAGGTCACTGGTGCATTGCAGAAAAAGGCAGCCGGGGAGGACAAGGAGTGTGCACACCTGGGCCAGAAGGTTTGCAAACTAAGCTGGAGTTTCTGCCTCCTCAAATCTCTCGGCCAGCAGGGGGCGCCGCGACCAGTAACTTCGCAGTCTGGGTACCAGCCGCCGTCCTGAAACTTGGGGTGGCCCCGTGGTAACCAGAGTGGGCAAATACACGAAGTGACCTGGTGTCCTGACCACGTCCTCGTTCAGTCCTCCGTTTTGTCTCAGTCTGAGCCCCTCCACTCAATGCTTTCATGGCTTCAGTGAGACCACGACACTGGGGACTGGATGAAAGAGGACCCCCGCCACCCACCATCTGGGTGCAGTATCTTATGAGTCTGGCCAGCCTCGGGCTAGGGCGACCCGCAGACCCCGAAGGCAAAAGCTTTCATTTTTATCCGTGAGGGCATCAGGTACAAGAAAGGCTGGAGATGAAGACCTGAATAGCGTCTACTGCCTAGAGTTGTGTAGGCTGTTACTGCAGAGCCAGCCAACTACGGCTAAGCTCAATGTGCCCGGTACAGGAGCCAGGACCTGCGGGTCCCTCATACAACGCCCGCAGGTGTCCTGGTGTGACCTGAACAAAGGGTCACTTTTGTCAGTCCTCCTCCTTGGGGCCCATTCCTCTTCAGGCCCCATAGCAGGCTCAGGGTGCCCACAGCTAATCTGGTCAGCAGAGTCAGGTACCTGCCAGAACAGGCGGCCAGGTTCAGCTGATCACGTAGTGGGGACACAATGTCCCAAAGGCTGGAGGACGGTGGAGGGGGGAGCAGGGGAAGGCCAGCAGACCAGAGCCAGAATCCCCAGTCCCACCCAGTCCTAGAGGACTGCTGCCCCAGGATAAACAGTGTCCTCTTGCCCTAACCGGTCAGCACAGACCTAGCCTGCTCCCTCCTGCTCCCACACATTTGTTCTCGGGTGTTTGAGGGAGGGACCTCGCGCATATGGATATCATGGGGCGGGACCTTTCTCAGTCTGTGCAGCCTCTGCCTGGCTGGGTCAGAATGACCTTCTAACTCCCAAACCATCTGAACCTCACCTCTTTCTCCCAATCTTGGAGAACTGTAAGCTCTCAGCCCCTTCCTCTTTGCCTGTCCCGGTTCTTGAGGCTGGGCGGGGACTGTGTCCTGTCCTGTCCCTCTGCTTTCATTCCTGCTTGGAGGATCCGGCCTGTTGCCCACCCCAGCCCTGCCTCTCGGGTTGTCCTCGCACTCGTTCTCTCTCTGTCTCTCTGTCTCTGTCTCTCTGTGTCTCTTCTGCTTCTCTCTCCTCCTCTCTCTGTCAGTCTCTGTCTATCTGTCTCTCCCCGTGTTTCTCTGTCTCTCTTCCCAACTCTGTGTGTGTGTGTCTCACACTCATACACTCACACATATATATACATACACCATACACCACTGCCACCCTCCTTAGGGGATATACGCTAAATGTCCCTTGCCCTGGGTTCTCTGGAGGCAGGGCTTCTGACTGTCCAGGTAAATGAAGTCCAGGATGCACAGCCCTGGAGATAGATTCTTCAAACCTGCATCCCGTGGGAAGACAAGATGGCTCAGAGGGTAGAAGAGCTTGCTGTCAAGTGTGATGACCTGAGCAGGAGCCCAGGCTCTTCATGGTGTTAGGAGAGAACCAACTGCTGCAAGCTGTCCCCTGACCTGTGTGTGTGTGTGTGTGTGTGTGTGTGTGTGTGTGTGTGTGTGTGTGTGGGCGCGCACACGCGCACGTGTGTATGTAATAAAAGTTTAAAAAATAAAACCTGTGGGCTGGAGAGATGGCTCAGAGGTTAAGAGCACTGACTGTTCTTCCAGAGGTCCTGAGTTCAATTCCCAGCAACCACATGGTGGCTCACAACCATCTGTAATGGGGATCCGATGCCCTCTTCTGGTGTGTCTGAAGACAGCTACAGTGTACTTGTCATATATATAAAGTAAATAAATAAAATCTTTAAAAAATAAAATAAAACCTACACTACAAAGTCATCACTGGTCAACACCACCTTAGGGATGCACAGTCATGTGGCCATACTGTCTATAAGGCGGGTCAGGGGTCCCATCAAGTAGCCTAGCTAGAAGGACCAGGTGCATAGGGCCTCCTGCAATGACAGCGCCCTCTGTGCCTGCCCGGCTTCTGCTGGCTCCAGGCTGCTCCTCTATGGCCATCTTCTTTCTTCTACCAGCTCCCTGGCTAAGCCCCAAGGAACTGCCTCCCAGCCTCCCAGGAGACTCCTCCACGGGCTGCTTTGCCCTTTGAATGGGGGAGGGTGAGTATTGTGGCAGCAGTGTCACATGGAGTTGGGAGTGGGAAGGATATTCTAGTATGCGCAGCAGGCTTTGCCTAGGCTAATTCTGCATAGATGTACACATGCATGCACACACCAGCTTACGTACAGTCATACTGAGGTGTACACACACACACAAACTCATACTGAGACACACATGGAACCACAAATATAGGCACTCATAGAGATCCATTTTCATTGACATATGGACTCGGGCACAAACACGTGCACACACACACTCAGACATCCATGCACTCGGCATTTCACACGCATGTTGGCACACTCATACTTACAAAGTCGCATGCATCTTTCTTTGGGGGCTGATAGCTCCAGCTGGCATCTTCACAGGCTACCTCAGGGCCTGAACTGGAGCGAAGCCAACATTGAGTCCCAGGATTTGTGCTTAAGGTAGGCACTGCAGGAACCCTGATATGTGTGATCACGTGAGCGGCCTGCTCTGTTCCCATCACATCTCTCAGCAGCAGGATCCAGCAGGAGAAGGGCCCTGCTCAGCTTTTGCTTCTGAGGTCAGTCTCCCTGTCCTCGGACCCTTTCCTCAGCTACCTCGAGTAGAGAAGGCTACTCTATTGGAGCATTAGACCAACCAGGAAAAGAGTCCTACAGTACATATGCCCGGTTTACTGGGACGTCAGAGTCCCTTAGTACCTGCCTTTCCCTTCTCCTCCCTTAAGGTCTGAGCTACTCTTGGAGGCGAGTGTGTGTGTGTGTGTGTATGTGTGTGAGAAAGAGAGAGAGAGAGACAGAGACAGACAGACAGAGAAAGAGAGATTAGGTCTTGATTGCCAGACCAGGCTGGCCTTGAACTTACAGCAAACTCCCACTCCTACCTCTGCCTCCCAAGTGCTAGGATTCCAGGCATGTACCACAGTGACATAAACCTGGTCTATGGTGCCCACTTGTCAGCTGGTGTCCCTTCTCTAGATTTCAACAAGAGCTGCCTTGCTTCTTCCAGGCCCCTCTCTGTCACATCTCAAAGCACGACACCTACTCGTGCCTCAGTCACTGCCCTTTGGCAGGGCCAAGTACTAGGAGGGCTATCTGTTTTCCTCCCCAGTGGAAAGGGGAATGTATAAGAGCCGACACAGAACGCAGGGAAGTGTATGGCAAGTGAGAGTAAGTGGAGCCTCTGGGTGTCCCGAAGAGAGGCCTGACTGGCAGTCGTGTGTGTGCACTGAGCATCACAGGGCATCTCCAAGCCCTGGTCCTCTCCATCACCCACCACAGGATGAGGAAAAGGCCCAGGGACCCCACTGGGTGTCCTGGTTAGTTTTCATTGTCAACTTGCCATAGTTTAGAATCATCTGAGCTAGTATCGGTCGAGGGATTGGCCAGTTCAGACTGGCCTGTGGCTTTGTCTATTAGGAATAGTCTTCGCTGATGATTGATGTGGGAGGGCTCAGTGGTGTTTGTTTGTTTGTTTGTTTGTTTTTTAACAAAATCTCAATCGTTCAATTTTACCAATGAAGATTTTGGAGCCACATGCCGCCTCAGAGAGGCAGAGAAAGCACCCAGCTGAGACGTCCAATCCTGCCAATCCCCTCTCTTTCAAAAAACCTTCAAACTCATTGTCCCTCCCTTCTACTTCCTGTGCATCTCTCTGACTCCCTCTTACTCTGTATGTTTTTTCTTAGTAATCCTATGTTCATTTCCTGTCAACTGTTTGCTTGCTGTACTTCTTGATCTATGGTTGACTTTATTTAATCCAAATTATAGTATTTAAGCAGAACGCTCTTGGTGTGTGCTAAGGCTGAGCCACACCACAACTAAAAACAAGTTCTTCCCGTAAATAATGCAATCTCAGGGTTCCAATCTCAGGTGTAATCAAATAGCCTGCTACAGCTCGGCACACTGTAGCGGGCACCATCCCTAGGCAGGTGTGCCTAGGCTGTAGAAGACAGCTAGATAACTGGGAGTCTCTGATTAAGCTAGAGAGAACTTGCCAGCATGGATCATTCCTCCATGGCTTCAGCTGGAAGTGCCCGCTGCAGCTCCTGCCCCAACTCCAACTTCCCTCCACGGATCGAGACCTGAAAGTGTAAGAACTGAAAGTTGCTCTCGGTTAGAATGTTTTAGCACGGTGGAACCTAAAACACTCGAGTCAAAGCAACCCCTGCCAGGCCTCATCTGGTCTCTAGGTCCTAGGACCCAACACACCTGCTGCTCAGAAAACCTGGGATACATTCCCAAGCCTGCCCAAGGCCTGTGGTGAACAGTACAGACAGCTATTCCACCACATCTAGCCCAAGGCCTTGTAACCAACACCTTTCTTCCCCTGGTCCCTTGATTCCTAGAGTGGCCAGCGAGGTGGGTTCACTGTCCACAATGATTGAAGGGAAGAGAAGCAGTAGCCTCTCTCAGGAAAACTGACTATTCTGTCCTTTCCAGGGCTCCAGCCACATGCCATATGCCAGTTTTCTAACCAGAGCCACAGAATGAAGCCAAAGCTTTCAGAGTTGTCTCTGTAGAGCACAGGACCTTGGGAATGGTCTGGTGTGGCCCCTCACAAAGGTTGGGCTAAGGGTGTCCCTGTCTCCTCACTTCCCACCCTCTGACACCATGTTAATGAAAGACCAGGTGGCAGCTAGGCTGGGCAGGGCTGGTGGCTCACATTAGCATCGTGGTCAGCAGGGGCCGGAGGCCAGATCACAGCCAGTTGCTATGGGTTAGGTAGACGCTCTGTGCTCAAGGTCCAGATCTGAGCTCACTTAGTTGTTATGACTTAGGTAGTTAAAAAATCTTCCCAAGCCTCAGTTTCCCCACAAGGTTCATGCAGTGTTAGACAGAAGTGGCCCATTGCAAAGATCGGGAAACCCCTTTGGTGTATCCGGGAGAAAGCCTCTCCCCTCCAGCTGCTAGGATTAGCATGCCGTCCCCACCCCAATATAAACCCTTCCTCCCTTAAGTTGCTTTGGGTTAGAGTGTTTCAACACAGCAACAGAAAGGAAAGTAGAACACGGGTCTGGTTTGGTTTCTAGTTGCTAGGATCCAACATCCCTGCTGCCTGGAGATGCTTTCCTGAAGGTGTATGGTCAGGAAGAGGGCAGTGGTCCATGCTGGAGGAGGAGCCCGGCCACAAACTGCCACAGGGCAACAACAACAACAACAACAAAATGGGTCAGTTGTGTAATCAAAGCTCGGGGTTTGACTAAGGCTGCCTGGCAGCCATGTGTACCCATCCCAACAGAGGTTCCTGTCGGAAAAAGCACTGGAGCTGCTGAGAAATACAGGGCAGAGTTCAAGGATGAGCAAGGCCTCTGGTCTCCTGTCTAACTCATTGCTCTGTGCTCAGGAGCCAGGGCTGCCTGATACTTTCCCTGCCACTCACCTTGGACTTGGGTCTAGCAACTTCTCTATACTGCCTTCCCCAAACTCTTCCTGGGGCTGTGTCCAGACTCTGGCTACTCAATAGCTCTCCGTGGAGAGCCCTGATCTTCTGTCCAGCAAGGCCAGCAACCAACACCTTCTTCCTCAGATTCTCTTCTCCTGGGACCCCAGTGGGGTACTGCTGACAGGACTGGGTAGCTTGCCAGATGCTGAGCCCCTGTTGTCACCACAGACAAAGACTGCAGTCTGTGACTGCGGGTCAAATGGGTGAACCTCCAGATTCTCAACTCTTGCCTGCTCAGTCTTTGCTTGTTTGCTTAGGGATCTCCAGCCTTTGCCTCAGACCTTTTTCAGACCGGGTGTGAACTACACAGCTGGACCTGGTGTGTCTCTCCAGAACCCCTTCTCTCCTGCTAGGACACTTGCAGACTGGGAACTCTCCTCAGGAGGAACAGGCAAGGCTCTGAAGGCCTCCAGGCATCATTTCTCTTTGGCACTGAAGCAAGACCAGGACTTCATTTCTGAAGCCACCATGGAGATCATCCACGTCCCTGCCTCTCCCTGTGGGAAGTCATCATGGCTTTGGGCCCAATAGATGAGGAGACGGGTCACAAGAGGGTAGTAAGAGCATCCTTGTGGCCAAATTTCACCCCCTCACGAGCACCCAATGACCTTGCTGTGACCTGGTTGGGGCTTTAGTAGTGTTCAAGCCAACAGCCCTTCATACGTTGTTAAGCATCATATAGGCTCAGCCTGCAGAACCTGACTGGACCTAAGGACGTCTTCTTGTTGTGTGTGTGTGTTTGTTTGTTTCTCTGTGTAGCCCTAGCTGTCCTGGAACTTGCTCTGTAGACCACCAGGCTGACCTCAAACACAGACATCCACCTGCCTCTGCCTCCCAAGCTGGGATCAAAGGTGAGTGCCACCACCACCAGGCCCTAAGGATGTATTTAAGTCAGTCGCATTGGCTGAAAGTTTTAAGATATTCAGCTTTAAGGACCTAGTCCCACAGAAAATCATCTGAGCCACCAGACAATGCTAAGAAGGCCCAGCCTGGGTGGTTTGGTGAGGTGGGGAACCCAGAGCCTGGTAACTTTCTTAGTGAGAGAGAGGTAGGAGGGAGAAGGAGAGAAAGGAAGTCAGGAAGCCATAGTCTAGGCAGGTGTCTTAGGGAGACATTTAAGGTAGTCTGCCCTTTCTCCTCCAGCTCCAAAGCTATTGTATGACCAGCAGCACAGGCTCAGGAAGGATTGGGGTCTAGCCAATAACTACAGGCCCGTCCTGGTCCCGAGGAGTTCACTATACCGAGGTCACAGACCCTGTAGATTGATCTCCGACGGTGAAATGAGCCAACTCAAGCTAAAGTATTCAGGCAAGTTTACTGGGGGCAGCTCTCTGGTGAGTTCACTGACCACACAGGAGGGGGGTCAGTTAAGTCACCATGAAAAGGGAGACCGAGGAGAAGGGGGAGAGAGAGAGAGAGAGAGAGAGAGAGAGAGAGAGAGAGAGAGAGAGCGCCTGTGTGCAGAGAGAGAAGAGAGATGCTGAGAGGAAGGGAGAGAGGAGAATGGGAACCAAAATGTCTGGATTATATATTGAAAAATCTCTAGGGAGAGGAAGGGCAAGGCACGCCAGCCATTCCCTGTAACAGGTAGGGACTGAGGGAGCTGGGAGAACCTGGAGGCCAGGTCCCCTTGGGTGTATAAAATAGCCACCTCAGCTGCTTGTCCTGGATCTGAAAGCTAACACAGACAGAATCTGTCTCAACAGAAGAGGGTCCTATAAGTACAGGAGCCTGAGCTGGCACTGGCCTCCACCCTCTACAGAGTCTCCTATACTAAAGAGGATTGCTGGAGAGGGTATCGGAGGCCTGTGAGTTCTAGATGACCACCTGGTGTGCCCCGCAGATAGAAGGGTAGTGGAAACACACATATCATCTCTTGGCCCCAAGCTGCCAAGGGGTTGCTATGCTCTTAGAGGTTGTCCAGGCAAAGTAGAAGGGGTCTATCTATGGGGAACGGGACTTGAACACCCACAGTCCAGGACTCAGCCATTGAATTGAGCTGTTTTACCTTTTCCCCAGAGAGAAACCACGCCTCACTAAAGGTCTCCAAGGTCCAGAAAGCAGGGGCTGAAGTCCACTGCAGCATGTGGGTCACAGAGATCCTGATAGAGCCTAAGTGTGGAAATGTGCTGGAGACAGAGAGCCCGAGGGGTGGGCTGGGCTCTGAATCTCTCACTGTACGTTGTACATCAAGAAGTCTGAAGCAGCTAGAACTGTAGTGGGCAGGCTTCCTAACAGCATGTCCACAAGGACTAGGGTCCTGTTTGGATCTGAAGTGGCTCCAAAGGCCCTTCCATTAAAGGCTTGGTCTCTACCTTTGGCCCCATTAGGAGGGAGGTGGGAGGACTCCCAGGAGGTGGGGCTTATGTGAGGAAGTTAGGTCACAGGGTGGTGGGGGTGTGCTTGAGGGGATTTTGAGACTTCAGCCCATCCTGTCTCTCTTGCTTCCTGGCTACCACAAAGTAAACAGGAGCTACCTACTCCCCACCAATATGCATGCATCTTGCCACCGGAGTTCCAAAAACAGTGGGGCAAATACCTCCGGAGCAAACTCTCGTGCTTTGTACTGGAAGCCAAAACAATCTTTTTGTTTGTCAGGTACTGTGTCACAGTGATGGAAAGCTGACTAACATTCCTGGCATTCCAGCTTTGGAACTTGGCCTGTCCAGGATCTGGGAGTGAGCCCTGGAGACTTCTCAGAAATTCATCGGGGGTGTGGCCCAGATGCCAGGAAAAGCCCACAGGCTCTGTACTCTGGGCTTTCTGTTGTGTGGTAGTGCCTTGACTCAGGGCTATATCCTGTGAGGGATCCTATGGGGTTGTGGTAAAGCCCGGCCCGCCTTGGCCTGTCATCTTTGCACTGGAAAAACTGTACATTGGAGTGTCAGCCCAGAATACTACGCTGTCACCCAGGGACCTGGCACTGTTCCTCAGCAGCTCTCAATGGGTAAAAACATGGTAGTGGGCAGTCAGCAACACTTCAAACTAAGCTGACAGGATAGGGAAAAGGGTGTCCCCGTGTCCCCTACCTCTACCCACATGGTTACCTATGCCCAGAGCTTCAACGTCTTTTGAACTTGCCAGTAGCTACTGTCACTTGAGCCTGCTCCACATCTACAGCATTTCTGCAGAGCCTGCTGTGCACTCTGGGAGCCCTGGTCTCTTAAGGAGAGCCTGGAAGCAGTGTTGTGTGGATTTGCTGGACTTGCTCCCCAGATCAGAGCTCAAACCTCCAGGCCTTTGTCCAGATTCAGATACTGAAAAACTGTGGTCAGGATACAAGGTCGTGGCACGGGGCACGGATTACCGTCTGCCTCGCCTCTCCACTGAGCATGCTCCGCCAGTGGTGTGGGCATGTACCAAAGTCAGTGTGCACACCCACTGTGTTGCGGCCTTTCTATAAACAGTCTGCTCACCTCTTGACCTCTGCGGCGCCCATCAGCACCACCTTCTTGGAGCACTGAGGCATCAGTGTGAGGGTTTTAGGAAGCTCAGAACTATTGTCCTGCTCAATTCCTCTCCTGAGGGTTTTTCCTTCCTCAAAATGCCCCGACTGAAGTTCCTGGTAGCATGAAGATCAGTCTCCCAAGGGTTTAATTCAGGACCCTGAAGAGTTCAGGGAGCCATCACATGGATGGATGTTAAAGGCTTGGGCCCCAGCCTTTTGGCCCCACTGAGACATGGTAAGGCTCCCAGGAGGTAGACCAGATGGTGGGCCTAGGGTCCTCACACAGCAAGTAGGGAACCTAGTATCACAAGAAGAGGACCTGCTTCCACAGTCTATAAGCTGTGGAGATGCCTACCTCACTTTGAGGTCGAGCTTGGTCTTCTTAGCCTCATTGCTGGTTCAGGAGAAGCCTGTAGCATCACTACCCCACCCCCACCACACACCCTCAGCTGCTCCAGGACCTGTATTTCTTTCACTTCACTTTCCAAAACTCCCTGCTTCTCAACCTCCTGGTCAGAGGCTTCTGTTGTGCTGCCTGAGGCTCAACAGGTGGTAGCCAGTGGTCTCAAGACTGGGCACTGTCCACCAGTGACCTACATTCACAGCTGGGCGTCTTGCTCCTCCCACATCATCAGGCCAGGGTTCAGTTGCTATTAGCTATTAGCAGCACCCAACCCCTTCCCTACTTCCAAATACCGTCTATGTCTATTCTACCTCATCTGTTCTAACACCTCCACCAAACTTGAGTGGAGGCAGCATGCCACTCCCACCCATGGGGAACATTCCAATACTCTTCCTAAAGGCAGCTGTCCCCACCCCCACCCCAAGACTCCTGCTGGACCAGCCTTCTATCTCTGAATAGAAAGGTGGTAATGAGGGACTGGGAAGAAACACCCTCTGGCTAGCTAAGACACTGGGCTGGCCTCATAAAAGCTTATCTCCAACCATTCCCCCCTCCCCCTCCTGACAGCTTTAACAGAAACCTGGAAGGCTACCCAGGGCCCCAGTCCAATAAACAGAAGATATCCATTATATACCAAAACATTTAATTGAAATACCTGTATAAAAAATATGATCTTCAGACGTCTCACACTTTTGAACTTATACAACCCCACCCCTGATGCCTACTCACACCAGGGTCACAGAAACACAGCTGCTAAAATAAATTAAGGGCTTGAGACTCTGTCCCCCACCCCAGCTTTCAGAGCCAGCAAGCAGACTGTACAAGGTCAATAATTTAAACCCCCTCCCCAGTGCAGAGTGCCCAGGGTGACAGGGTCTCCCACTCCCCTTTAAATTAGCCACTGTACAAATTCTTCCTCCCACAAACACGGGGGTTGGGCCCTACTCCAGGTGCAGGAACCAGGATGGGGTCTGTGGACTGCACAGCCACCCCTGACTTTCCTGAACACCCCAGGGGCCTGGAGAAGGGGGCTGCTTGGAGGAAGTAACCTCGCAAATAAATTAAACAATAAATAGCCCCGCAGGGCGGGGGCGCCCTCCGGGGATCACACCGTAGTAAGAGACTGCGGCACGCTTAGCTGCGCCATGCCGGGGAGGCAGATGGGCAGCGGTGGCCCAGCGTTGCATTGCTTGTGCAGACATGCCCAGACGAACACCAGGAGACTGGAAGGTTGGAGGTGGGCACCACAGGGCGCTCCATGTCAAACACACTTGGTCAGGAAGGCTGCCTCCAAGATGGAGCAGCAGGGTAGGGGTCTCTGGTTCAAGTATCCACCCAGGGCAAGCGGGACCTTGCTTAGCCCGCAGCCATCTTTGGACAGAAGAGCTCAAGAAAACCCAGGCCCTGTGGAGCAGCGTTCAAAAAGGCACTCAAAGCAAAGGAAACAGGCCTGGTGCCGAGAGCAAAGGTCACCAGGGATCAGAGGTCACTGCTTTTGCAGGAGACATCCCAGGCAGACAATGTTCATTCTGGGAGAGGGCTGGCTAGGCTGAGCCCAGGCCCCCGTGTGGAGTCCAGGCCCCTCCTCCTTCTCACAAGCTCTCACTGCTGGAAGTGGTACTGGCTCCGTCGTCAGTATCCAGGGCACAGAGCCGAAGGTCACAGTTCTCTGGAACGCTCCCTTCTGTCCCCAGCATCCAGGGGTGGGCAGCGATTTGGTCCAGCGAGGGCCTCTCCGAGGGCCGCAGGGAGAGACACCACTCAATAAGCTGCTGGCACTCTGCAGAGAAAACAAGGGTCAGAGTCCTGCGGCAACACTGCCCTGCCCCCAGTACAGCCCCAGGTTGTACAACACACCTGAGGAAACCCTCCTCCGGAAAAAGAGCCTGCCGCACAAAATCTCCTCGTCCTGCTCAAAGGGAATGTCCCCACACACCATGTCGTAGAGCAGTACACCTAGAGACCACACAGTGGCAGACCGCCCGTGATATCGGTGATATCGGATCCACTCTGGGGGGCTGTACACACGGGTGCCTGAGGGAAGAATCGGGATTAGGCACACATAAGGATATATACACACTGGGGGTGAACACACTGAACAACTAACTGGCTTTCATTAGCTCTCTGCCTGCCTCCATTGGGGCCTCTGAGATTCTTGCTTGTCATCACCCTGGAAAAACCCCAACACAGCAGCAGGCGGGGCTCAGGAAAGGAGGGACATGGAGGGCAGGGGATGAACAGGAGTGAAGGGGAGGTGAAGGCCCACCCCCAGCAGGCCCCACGGCAGGAGCCCGTCACATGAGCTCCGGCTCCGGTTTCACAACAAACAGATACAACGTAAGCCACAGGGAACCAGGCCGAGTGTTCTAGCTCCTCCCGCCCAGGCTTGCCTGCTCAGCTCTGCGTGGCTAGGAAAGGGGAGGAGAGGAGCTAAGGAAGAGGAGGGGCGGGAGAGATGGGAGGAGGGAGGAGAGGAGTGGGGGAGCCCCGGCTTCCCCGCGCTCCGCAATGCGGGGATTTCTACTGCGGCGCCCCCGCGCTCCGCACGCACGCACGCACGCAAGGGAGGCCCGCGAGCGCCCTCCCCGGCACAGGGAGGGGCCACGGCGCCGAGGCGGCTGGCGGGGCCCTGCGTCACGCGCCAACCGCGGGTCTCCCTGGCTGCCACCCACCGTCTCCAGACCCTGTGTCCTAATACCGCAGAGGGCTACCCCGGTGTCCCCACTCGACCCCCCCCCCCCGTAAGCCCGGTGGGGCGCGTGGCCTCCTAACAGTCGCCGGAACGCCGCACCACCTGCTCACCGTCAAAGTCAGTGTAGACCGTGTCCTTGAGCACCGCACCCGAGCCGAAGTCGATGAGCTTCAGCTCGCCCGAGCGCAGGTCCACCAGCAGATTCTCGTCCTTGATGTCGCGGTGCACGACCCCACAATTGTGGCAGTGCCGCACAGCGGCAAGCACCTGCGCGAAGAAGCGACGCGCCAGCGGCTCGTCCAGGGCGCCGCGTTCAGTGATGAAGTCGAAGAGGTCCTGTGCCGGCTCGGGTCGCTCCAGCACCAGCAGGAAGCCGTCGGGCCGCTCGAACCAGTCCAGCAGGCGGATGACGCCGCGCGCGCCGCCCGCCGCGCCCACCTTGCGCAGCAGCACCACCTCCAGGGGCACGGCCACTCCGCCCTGGGGGACAAGGCGGTCATCGGACAAAGCCCAGGCAACCCAAACCCGCACGCCCCGCGCCCGCATACTTACGAGACTGCCCCACTCGGTCACCCGCTCCTTCACCACGTGCTTCACGGCCACCTGCGGGGAAGGGGGGGCGACACGCGAGCGGTCAGACGGGCGGCCGAGCGTGGCGATCGTCCACGCGGGTGCGCCCGGAGCCACGACTCACCGGGAGTCCGTCGGCGATGCGGCTGGCCGCGTAGACCGTACCGAAGCCGCCGCTGCCCAGCACGGCGCCCACCTGGTACACCTTCTCGAAGCTCTCCTTGTCCGCCTTGGCTGTGGGACACACACAATCGTGTTGGTGGTGACCCAAAGCCCCTCCGGTCCCCGCCCAGGCCCCCCTCCTCGGCCCGCGCACATACCTGGCTGTAGGATCTTCACTGGGAGGTGGTCCACGCCGCCAGGCCCGCAGAGGTGCGCCAGGGAACCAAACTTGGACAGCAGCATCGCGGGTGGCCTCGCGTGCGGTGCCGCCTCTGACCCGTCCGGCACGGACGCGGGAGGGCGGTCTTCCTGACCGCAGACAGCGCGGCGGATCCCACGGCCCCGAGGCCGAGCGCTGAGCGGGGCAGCCGCGCGGCGCAGTTGCCCGGTGGCCGCGCGAAAGCGCGTAGACCGCAGCTGGCCGAGCGGCTCACACGCCCCGGCCGCCTCGCCCCGGGGTTTTGGACCGCGGAGACGCGTATCCCTCCGCGGAGGCGGGGCCGCGCGAGGCTCCGCCTCCTTCCGCCTGAGAGTCGCTTTGCGGTGTGGCTGTTTTGAGTCCGGGAAAGCGGTGCTGGGAAAGCCGGACGCTCCCTGTCGGTTCACCAAGGGCTGGTGGCGCGCGGGGACGGCGACCCGTCCGGACTAGCTTGCCGTAGTAGAGTCGCGGAGGTGCACGGCGTTCCGCGACTTCCACAGAGCGCTCACCCGCCCTGCGCACGCGCAACTCGCGCGCGGGCGGTGGCCCCTTATGTCTCTGGCAGCGCGGGCGGGGCCGCATAAGCCAATGAAAATCTAGGTTTTGAAAGGACACGGGGACTCAGCCAATGGCGGCATAGGGTGGGGCCTTCCGAGCCTCGCCCCCAGGCCGCGCCGAGGAAGGTCACTCTCCGGCTCCGCGAGTTACGGGTGTTGTTCCCTCGTTCCTCGTGGGCGTTCATGGCTGGTGGGGGGCGAGGAGTCGGCCCCCTCAGAGAGGCGGAAGTCCGGAAGGACAGTCGTGCGCCTCTGAGGCCTTCGCCGACACTAGCCCTGTGTGCGTCACCCGCTGCTCGCGCGCCACGATGAGCACGTGGCTGAGCGAGGGAGAAAAGCATTACCCTCAGACCTCTCAGCCCAGCCCCAGCTCCCTGGAGCACACCTTGTGTGTTTGTCCATCAGCTAGGTTCAGATCTCATGTTCCTAGTCGGGTACCTATGAGAGCCTACTATCCTCTAGATCCTCCCACCCCCATCCCCGGGGACTTGCCCCTCTGCTTTACAGCCACCCGGCAAAGTGTCCCCTTGGCTGCTCACGACTACCACAGGTCCTTCGTTGATGGCTCTTATGTCCATAGTTCGGTCCTGAGCAGCCCAGGTAGACACAGCCTACAGCAGTTTCCCTGTTTCCTTTTTACCTACACCTTAAGACACCAGTGAAATTAGACTCTACTGTTGTTGGCCCCTGGCTAAGTCACTGACCCAAGAGCAGCCCAGGACTTGGAGATATGAGTTGTCATCTGCCAGCCTTAGCTGGCTGAGAATGGGTTGAGAGCGATTGCTCTCTGGACTTTAGTTAGATGTCTAAACCATTCAACTGGCATTCCTGAACTGCTACTACCTGGGGGATCTGGAGCCTGGCTTCTCACTCATGTCCCTCCACTCATGCCACAGACCACACTTTCTCTGTAACCTTTCTGAAGCTCCTACTGCCTTGACACAATCCTGGGCCCACTTGGAGTCCTCATCCCTTTCTGTCTTTGTGGCCTCGACCCTCAATTGTCCAGACACACTCAGGCACACCCAATGGCCGGCCCTCCAAATGGGTCCCAGGTTCTTGGAGCTCTGTCTGGCTCTCTCCTAAAGTGCTTTCCAGGAGCCAACCACATCTGCCAAAAACAAAGCTTTCTGTAGCAACTGTCAGCGGGGTTCACAGGGTACCTGCTCAGGTGGTTCAGGTGGTGGGGAGGGGAGCTGTTGTCTGCTTTCAGGTGCTTTCAAAGGACCAGCTAAGAGCCCAATAGGACCTGTGCTCCTCCTGGCCTTCACCCTGGCTAGTTCCTCATGAAGTCAGCCTTGGGAGACCAGGACCAGGGAGGATCACCCCATAGTTGGTCCCTAAACTCCTAAGGGGCGGTCCTAACACCTTGAATCTTCCCACACTAACAACATGAGGCTTTACCTTATGGTGCTCAGTCTCTCCTAGTTCCTTTCCCCTCTTTTTGAAGGTCGGCTGACACTACCTCACGGTACTAGAGGGCTTAGGGAGGAGGAAGCATCCTTCTTCTCAGGTGGGGATTTATCTTTATTGTGTTGTGTGCTGAGCACCCTAAACCTCCTGAACTCCATGATGTTATCAGAATAGGCCCTGGCCCTTACCCCAGGGATCATCCATCCAACATCCGAGTCTTGTCACATTCCATTTGACCTGAAGACAGGTCTGGTATGAGGCTTGATCTGAACAGCTACCCGTGCATCTGTTCTGGACAGGCATTTGGAAATTCCTGTGTCCCCAAATAATCTGCCTCATCCTCTACCAGCAATGGGTATAACCCACCCCATCACCCTATTAATTAGCTTATCAAATAGAGGCTCTGGTGGGTCCTGTCTGTGGCGCCTATTTCCTATTTGTGTGGGAGTCTGGACTGAATCTGAAACCCAGGGCTTCTGGTCCTGTGTCCTGTCCTATCCCCACTCCCAACCTGTTGAAAGGTGGACCTTGGCCCATCCCTGCTCCACAGGTTTCAACACCCCCAACCAGTTCCTGTACTGGGTACCAGTCCTCCGCCTGTTTTTTCCTAGTTCTTCTCTGGGCCTCACAGGTCAGCCATCCCATAGGCAGCAGAGCTGGAGAACTCCTACAGAAGAGAGCAGTCCTGCTACAGACACCTATGCCCTGCTGCTTGCCTTCCCACCGCTCAAAGGATGCTCTGGATCCAGATCAGGGTGGCATTACAGGAGTGGCCATTTGTCGCCTTCCTGTCTGAGGAGAGGGCTGGTGGAGCAGGATAGCTTCTACCAGTGGATCTGTACCCTCTCTCTCACTCGCTCACAACCCCCCCCCCCCCCAAGCCACCCTATACCCATCTACATGCAGCCTTGGAAACAGCCATTCCTGCCCTGCAGTGAGTACAGAGAATGCACAGCCAGCCCCACCAGGTCACTCTGTCCTGGTGGTGGGAGGGGCTATGTTGTTGCTGTGGTGACAAGAGCCAGGCTGTCCTTTTCCTGGTAGAAAAGAAGAGATGATGGATTGGAGGGAGGGATGGATTGGAGGATGGCCAGGGACTCAGTGTACACACACACACACACACACACACACACACACACACACACACACACACACTCATACACCGAGAGAGAGTCATATGTACTTACAAACCTAGTTACACACAAGTAATTGTCCTCAAAACAGCATGTACACACAGGCATACAAAAACACAGTTCAAACACTCTACAGACCCTCAATATGACAGGGGAGGGCAAGGTGAGGTACCTCCCACAGTCTCCCCCAAGCTGCCTGCCCTGGTATTCTCAGACTCCCTTGAATCTTCACCTCCCAGCAGATCTTGTCTACATCCAGTGCTCTTGCCAACGGCAGAGCCTGTGCCCAACCGCCCCCTAGATAGCGCCTGGGTCTTCTCGATCCCGGGCTGTCTTTGATGTCTCTCCAGCCCGAGAGTCTCCTCACTTGCCTTTTGTGTACTATACAGACCTATGGGTCTATTCTATCTTACCTCCTTCCCATCAACTCATTGTTTCCAGTCCCCAGCCTCATTCGCTCCAAGTCTCTTTTGCCATCAGGGTCAATCCTTCCTATAAGCAGTTCCTACGGGACCCTGAGCCACCTCTAACTTGGCTCCCACTGCAAGAGGCAATGACCCCCAAATTGAGCAGGCCCCTCCTTAACCCCCATAGACCAGCCAGGCAGTATCCCAGATAGGCACACCTGGCACTGGTCTCACACCCTTGGCCCTGGCCCTGGCCCTGGCCCTGGCCCTGGCCCCAGATCTAGGCTTGGTGTAGTGCCAGGCCAACCTCTCCCTGGCCTGACCCTGGCTAGCTGATTAGCCAACAGACCCTAGCTGCTCACCCTGTCAGGCTTGTCCAGGGCCAGGCCCCCAGACTGGCTAGAGGCAGAGCTCTCGTTTAAGGCAGGCAAGGCCCTTTCCCCTCCTGCCTCCACACTCCTTGGCAAACTTCTCCTGGATGGGGAGAGGAGCCAGAGGAGCCAACCAGGATTTTGCAACATTTTGCCAAAGGCGTCCCTGGGTTGGGGAGGCCCAACAGGATCAGAAACATAAGAGCAGCCTGCATGAACTCTGGCCCAGCCACTGTGACTGCTTCTTCCAACCTTGTCCCAGATGCTGAGACACCATCTCCTGTCCAGGGGATACTTGCCTGTCTTAAACCCTCAGCCCAAGCCCATCTCCCCCCCCCCCCCCCCCGGCATGGGTCTTGCTGCTGCTGAGGAGTATTTACTCACATTCTGCTCTAACCAGGGTACATACTCAAGCGTATGCAACTGACCCCAGCCCCCCAGACTCAGCATTAAAAAGACCCTGAACAAAAGAAGATCCCATGAGTATCTAGGCCTAAACCAGGTCTTCATCATCCCTGAATGCTTTCTGGCATCCCTCAAAGCAGACCACACTCTCTCCTCTGATAAGCCTTGAAGGGAATGATGATGGTGGAGTTGGTAGCATCAGCCCACCCCATCTGGATCCGGCTGCCCAGAGAACTTCAGCCACATTGCCCCCAAAAGAGTCCGTCTGATCTGGGCTACCGATCCATGTGGCAGAGTGGTCTGGGCTGAATGCACTCCTCCTCCAGGGCTCTGGCCTTAACCCCTGCTGCCTGTACCATCTGTACTGGACCAGGTTTGCCTGCACCCCCCACCGAATGCCAACCTCTCTCTAGCTCACTCTGAGGACCACCTTCAGAATCCCAGCTTGTGTTCCACAGCCTGGGACCCACCCAGCACTCAGGCCTCGCCTTGCCACTGCCTGACCCACCATGCAGTTTCAGCCTCCCCATGTATAGAACAAGATGATAGTGGCCGGTAGATATGTGTGAAATACTGTCTGCAGTATCCAATGGGTGCCTGGTGGGCACACGGCCTGAAATTTCATCAACAGTGTCCCAGAGCTTCCTACATGGATTGGCTTATGGTGAGACCTGTTGTGCCTTCCAGAAGCTCCACCATACCAGGGATCCCTTTGGGTCAAACCCAGCTAGATACGTCCTAAGGCTAGGAGTCTCCATTCCCACTCTTCCTACTTTGATCCATCCACACAGGTAGGCAAAATTTTAGACCACCCCTCCCCCACAGCTCCTGCTGGAAGGCTCTTGTAACCTAGGGATGCAGGGGGACCAGGAGACATGTCCAGCTCAAGTGTGATCATGGCCTTGGAGGCGCACATTTAGTGAGCATCTGCTGCATGTCTGTCAGCTTGGTATCTTCATATGCCCCAAGTCAGCCTAGGACTCTGCTGTCCCAGGCTTCTTCCTTCTCTCATGGGGTCAAAGAAAACAGCAGTCTTCGATGGGACAAAGATGTTAGGGTCTAAGGCAAGCCTATGGGCAGCAGCTGGCTCCACAGAGCTCTCAGACAGGAGTGTTCCTGACAGGCATGACCTCTGCCTATGAATAGATGAAGCCAGGAGAGAAACATAGACAACTGCTTCAGGTCTGACAGGAGTCAGCTCCTCTCTGACAGTCCAGGGCAGTACCCACACATCAGGGAGCTGGAAAGCCTAGGTACTCATTCTCCGTAGACTACCTTTAATTGTTCAGAAATAGAGGTGGATTTGGTAAGTCCCCCATACCTGGGTACAGTGGGAAGGAGGGCAGTCGGTGTCACTGAGGCTCAAGTTCTGCTCATAGAAAACACACTAGAAAAGCATGTTTTCACAGCGCTTGACGCCTGGATGTGCACGTTGGTATGTTGGATTGCCAGGAGCCTGCCCTTGCCACCTGCTCCTTTAATACCTGCTGGATTGGACCCAGGCCTGAAAGCAGGGTCCAGATTCTGGAAGCCTCGATATGGATACAAAGCCAGCCGGGCTGGGGGTGGGCTGCAGGACTAGTCCACAGAACTGGTGCTCCCTCAGGCTGTGTCCTGTTGCTCTTTCTACCCCACCCTCTGTTGAAAACCCTCTGATCTGGCTCCTGGGTGTCCACTGAGCCAGGCACTAATGGGCACCAGGAGCATTCAGATCCCAGGATGCAGCAGGAAACAGAAGTCAGGGTGTTAGTGTCCATACCAGGGGACCAGGTCTACAGGGGGTTGTTGAATGATACATAATTATCATTCATAATACCAAGCAGCTACAGGGGGTGATGAACTCAAACTGGGGCTCCCTCTTCTGGAACCCTGTGAGTCTCCCAGGTCCTTCCCAGGCAGTTCTGGGTAAAGAACCAGGAGGAGCAGGAGAGCCCTGAGACAGACAGTCCTTTGAGTCTACTCTGGAACCTGGTTGTATGACAGTCCAGAGAGACCCACTGAGGCCAGAGAAAGGCCTTGCCCTGTTCCTATCTCTGGGCAGGGTTTCACAAACCCGCCCTGACCCTGGGGCTCTGGGGCCTGGGCAGGGAATCCAGTTCAGAAGTGGCTAAGCTTTGTTCCGACCACAAGACCACTTCCTTATTCCTAGGAAGTGTCAGGGATGGCAGTGGGGGAGAGGGAGTGCCCTGGTCTGTACATAGGTTGAGTTGGCCGTACTTCACTCTTGGCCCACTCACTCACTACCATTCCCCAGTGATTGTTCTTGCTTCCCCCCAAAGTAGATTGCGCTGGGGCATCCTGGAGCAAGTGAGGTGTCCAGTTCTCCAGAGCCCAGGCAGAAGAGTCCAGTCTGGCCTGGAGGACACCCACCAATGTCCCAAGGGCTAGCCAGTCTGTATCAGAGCCCAAGGAAAAAAATCATACTTGGTATATACTGGCTCCAGATGGATACTAGGCTGTAGGCACTGTTGGCAGCACCCCCTGTATTTTCACTGTTTGTGGAGTTTATGAACCTTCCTGCTTTTTTTCCTGAGTTCTTCCCCCAAATCTGGAGAGACCAACACGTTACAACTCCCTTAGAGACACTGGGCCCCTGGGCATAGCTTTTAGCTTCCTCCCACCTCTCAGGAAGAAGATTAGGGAACTTGAACAGAGGCCCAGGTGAGGCAGCTGAGTCCTCTTAGGGGACCCCCCCCCCCCCAACATTCAGGTTTCTGTCCTTGTCCTGGTGCAAAGCTGTAAAGGAGAGATGGCATGGGACTTGAGAGAGGATGGGACGGAAAGCCGGGGTTGGAGGATCCCTGGGCACAAACACGCTCCTTACCCCCTCCTCACCCCACTAGTAGTCAGAATGCACAGGAAACCAGTGGCTGAATCAGCACTCAGAGTGGAAGGAATGGGAAGAATTCTAGGCTTTTGCTCTTTGGCTGGGTTCCCACCCTGAGAACCTTCCCATTCCCCCAGCTCCACACCACCCCTGCCCCACTCTGCTTAGCAGCCTCAGTAGCCATCAAGCCCCAAACCCTTCCCCGTGGAATCCCCTCCAGCTCCCATTGGCTCTTCTGACCTTGCTGATGATTGAGTTCACACTGGGTCCTTGGGGCCGTGGGTGCCAGGCCACAGTCCATCTGCCTGTGTCAGCATTGGCCTCCCAGGTCTAGACAGTCACTCTCACTATCTATACATGGCCCTGCTTGGCTTCCCAGGCCTAGGCTGCAAAGCTGGGCTGTGTTGGGAGTGCCTGGGATCCAGTGCCAGCTGATCATACAGAGCCTACCCATGCATGCCTCCTGCCTTACTCCTGACCATCCTGCCTTCTGAACACACCACCTTTTCTGAGCACATCCTGCTGTCCTTGGGCTAGGAAAAGGTCAGCTCCAGCCAGGCCTGCAGTCCAGTAGAGGAATGGGGGAAGGGAAGGATGGGGGAGGGAAGGGGTGAGCAGATAACCCGCTAAGCCTTTCAGCCAGCACCAAGCTAAAGTGCTGTGTCACCCAAAAGTCAGTGGTCTAGTCCTTTTGAAAGATTGGGGGACAAGGTTACAGCTCTGAGTTTCCCCAGCCAGGTTCAGGCCTGTGTTGTGCAAGGAAAGAGAAGAGAAAAGCTCAGGGTTCCTCAGGATCTAGTGGGGACAGGGGCATGAAATTTCTCGCCCTTTGACCTTGAAGTTCAGCCAGCCACTGTTGCTAACCCCAGGTCCCTATCTGAGCACAGGTATACATCTACTAAGTAATGGTAGGTCAGTGGTTTAATTGGTGGTAGGAGATACCCAGAGCAGGGGACCAGCTTTTTAGTCCTTTGGGGAAAGAACTGACAACCTAAGCAGGTAGGACAAATCCAGAATCCATTCCAAGAAGAAGACTAATGAGCCTCAGGGAATGAGTGCAAAGGAGATCACTATTGGTCCCTGACCTGCTCCTCTGTCTTTCTTCGGATCCTGGTCTCAGCCACACCCTTGCCTGGGTGTTCCCAGAATGGCTTTAGCTTCCCTGGCGGCTGTGGGAGGGGAGCTGCTGACTCGTAGTTTCTGGGACGCAGTTTTAGGGTTTCGACCCGGCCCTGGTAACCCGCCCAAGTGAACACGTTGGCTGCTCTGGGACCCTAGATGGAGGCTGCCCCATGGGCAGCAGCAAAAAGATCATTGGCTTGGTGCCATCCAGCCTGCTGTGTGGGCTCTAGGACTCAGTCAGCCCTCACCTGAACTTATCTGCAGCCTTAGCCCCGAGGTCCTCTATTACCCTGCAACCAAGGGTCCTCCTCAGCTTTATCTGTCTCTGGAGGCTTCTGAGCCAGTGAGACTCCTGCTCACTGAATCCCCGTTGTCCAAGGAGGATTGGGCCTCAGTTCCCAACTGTAGAATGGGTTTGCTGGGAGCTCCACCCACCTGGTAGGATTTAAGAGGAAACCTTTAGTGTCTGTAAGCAGATCCTGACCTACTCTGGTGCCTGGGTTCCTCCCAGCATCCAAAACTACCTTTCACCTCCAGGACCTAGCTCGATGCTCCAGCATGTCCTCGGACCTCGGCCAGGGCTTTGTCTCTTCCAGCAACCCTAAAGCCCAGCTAGGTACGCTCCACTGGCCCAAGATAGGGAGTGTGCTGTACTGAAATGGCCTGGAGGTTACAGGAGTTGGCTCAGGCCTTTGTGGGGTCCCCCAGGCCTTGGCAGCTTATCAAGGGAATAGGCTAGGTGTCAGGAGAGAGGGAGGGTCAGTAGCGCTCATACATTCAGGACCTGTAGACAGGTTGTTCCACCTTGACATCTTCTTCTTGATTATTGCTCATAGGTAGGGAAACTGAAGCTTGAGAAAGCAGAGTGGCTGGTCCCACGATAGTCCTAAGGGGGCCTGAGTGTATAGTCATACTTGGGCTTAGAATTAGGCCCACAGAGGCTGTTCTGGGGGAGCAGGAACCCTGGCTCTCACAGGTCCCTGTGCAAGATGCTGCCACTCATCAGGTAAGAGTGCCAGAAGCTTGGGTCAAAGACTGGTTGGGATGGCTTGGTAGAGATGAGAGGACCTCAACCTGGTCTTTTCTTCTGAAGTCTTGCTTGCTTGAGGTAATTTAGTGACCTGTCCAAGCCAATGTGGAGTCACTAAGGGGCTCCTAGGCAAGGACAGAATGAAGCCAATCTAGTCAGTGGGGTCAAAGGAACGAGGCGCAGGGCAGTTGTCAGACCAGCCCTGCCACAGCTAGCTCAAGGGCTTAGAGTGTTGGCTGGCTGCTCAGGGACTGAGGTTAGGATGAGCACAGGCTGAGATGGGGCTGGAGACTGAAGTCTTTCAACACCCAGGGACTCGGTCCAGGTTTGGCCTCCTGGTGAGGTTGGCTTTTTCCCGTCTTTGCCATGTCCTTTGTGCTTCTGACCTATGAAGATGGGTGGAGTGTGCCTTTGGGTGCTGTCCAGCCCACCTATTCCTCTCTCTATCTTAGCCTCCAAGGCTCAACTGTACCTGTTCTGCCACTCCCAGCTGAGCCAACACCCCCAGCAGGTGGCCACCTGATGTAGGCAATGCCCATGACGCACAGGCCTGCCTGCCTGCCTCCTGGCTGGGCCCCAGTACACACATCCACGTGAGCAAGCAAGCAAGCAAAGGCGCAAACACACACACACACACACACACACACACACACACACACACACACAGTGCAGCTGCACCAGTCAGACCGGTTCTGCACCATCAGCCCTCGACCTCTGTAAAGTTCACATTGGTATAGGAGCCACACTGCAAGCACACTGACACCCTATACCCACTAGGTCCCAGCCCCCAGTCCATGCCCTCATGATGCCCAGCCTCAGTTTAGTTTTCTTACTGGTAAGCCAGATAGTGCTGCTTAACCCAAGGATTTGGTGAGGCTTGGCATGAGAAGACAGTCTGCAGCAGAGTAGAAGATATCTCCAGTATGGAGTATGGAGACATCTCCCCCAGTCCCCCTGCAAATGTGGCTGAACTGGCAGTGAAGTCAGGAAGCCCAGCCACTTACCAACCCTTTCCCAACCTACCTCATGAGGGCCTCTTGCAGACACGGGGGATGCCAGCTGGGCTCTGCCTCACTGAGTGCAGTCCACTGGGTCTAGGAAGAGGCTGTCACAGCCCTTGTGTGTGGAGTAGGCTGGTAGGGCAGCAACCTCAGGCGACCCCCTGCTGGCAGCTGGTAGTTCATTCCTTAGCTGTGGGTTAGCTGATTGGATACTCGGTTACCAACCTGATGCTCCCCGGGCCAGACTCACAGCAGCCCAGCTTCTCCATTCCTTAGGGCTGATGGGGTCACATTCCCATCTTCTCCGGGATCACCAAGTCACCCTGAGGGAGACTCTGGGGCTACAGAGGTGATGAGTGTATGCTTGTGCACGGGACCTGTGTGAGCCTGGAGTGAGCATCAGGATGTGTAAGGATGCGGGGACTCGCTACATGTGTCATGACCTGTGTGGACTTGGGGCCACCGGGTGGGCTGTTGTGGACATCATGGGAGGGGGTGGAGAGGAGAGGGATGTGGGGTGCGGGTGTAGGTAGAAGGTCTCAAGGCATTAAGTGTAGACCGAGACTTAGCATTGGCGAGGTGATAGGACTACATGCTGAGAAGGGAGCGTGCTGTGGGCAGTGGTGAGGGGTCACAGGGCAGAGATGGAGGTGGAGCACCATGGATGGGCCACTGGGGCCGGACTAGCCAGGATGGTTGCCGACACAATGGGCCCTTGTCCCATTCCGGGCTCCAGGCGCCCTGAGCAAACACACACCCTGTTCCCTCTGCACACTGTGTCCCCAACTGGCCGTGGCTTGGGGCCAGCAGGGAAAATAGCCTGGCCAGGACACGTGCCGAGCTTGTCGTGTGGCTTCCACAGAGCCCTCTACATAGCATGCAGGAGTCCCTTGTGCTGGGTGCTCCCCATAGCCTCTCTCTGCTGCTTCAGTGCACCCAGGCTTTTCCGGAGCCCTATGGAAGAGGGGGCCTTGCACCTTCACTTTATCCTGACTGTCCCCTTTGGCTCTGGGGACCCAGCTGCAGCCATGTGCTGTCTCTGGATGCTATGCTTGTGACAGAGGCCAAATTTGTCAGGCCTGGCTGCAATCCCTGCTGAGGCCCCTCCTGGGCACTGGTCCTCTTTGGACAGTGACTAGCTTCAGCAATAGCTCTGCCAGACATCCTGCCCACACCCAACTCTCCCATGGCCTGGCCCAGATCTGCTCTATGACAGGGTGGCTGGGTCCCCAGCATGCACTGAAAGGGTCCCTGGCCAGGACTGGGAGTCAGGAAGGACAAGATGGAATCGTCTCACAGAGGCCTGAGGAATGTCTCTTGTTGAGTTTCTAAATGGGGTTGGAAGGGGTACAGGGCTAATGTGACAAATGGCAGGGCTGTTCCCAGGATCTGGAGCTGGAAAAGATGCTCCAGAAATCACTTCTATTTCTTGTCACTTCTCTAGCAGCCATAGAAGCAGCCGCCACAATGCTAGACATCTGAGACACCTCGCTACCTACTGACATAGTACATTCAATGGGACCAGAGACTATGGGAGAGACAGACCCTAAAAGAGTATCACCAGCCTCCCAAGACACATGCTAAAGGGCCTCCTGTGACAGCACAGGCGGAGACCCCTACCCAGGAGCTCCAAGTAACCTCAAGCATAGGATGCTAATGGTTAGAGTCTGGGCAGGGACGCTTCATGAGATGAGGGCTGTGTAGTCACATGTACTAGACAGCTCTGTGATTCTGGGCCCTAGAGCTGCTGTAGGTGAACTGGTAGGGGCTGATTCTACACCCCTGATGATCTGGGTTTAGTAACTGAAGTCTACAATGGAAGCAGAGAACCGTCTTTCAAAAGTTGTTCTCCGGGGCTGGAGAGATGGCTCAGTGGTTAAGAGCACTCACTGCTCTTCCAGAGGTCCTGAGTTCAATTCCCAGCAACCACATGGTGGCTCACAACCATCTGTAATGGGATCCGATGCCCTCTTCTGGAGTGTCTGAAGACAGCTACACTGTACTCACATACATAAAGTAAATAAATAATTTTTTAAAAAAAGTTGTTCTCCAACTTCTATACATATGTTGTGGTATGTGTGAGCTCTTAGTCAAATACATATCACACACACACACACACACACACACACACACACACACACACACACACACACGAAATTAATTAAAAACAACAACAAAAAATCTGGTGAGATGAGCTGGGCAGCTTCTCAACAAGCCAGGTGCCTGGCCACTGGGGAGTCACTAAGGGCTCCCCCAGGGTGCGTTTCTGGAAGGACTAAGTTTAAAGCTTCTCCTTGGGACAGGATCAACCACTTGTCCCTCCCCACATCAGGTGCCTAGGTTCTTCTGGAGGCAGGACAGTATGCACTTGGTATTCGGCTGGGTCCACAAGATGGCAAGAGTGTGCCTGTCCCCCAGCCAGTGTCCCCATGCCCAGCCACCCTGGTCCTATATAATACTTGGTTCAGAGACTGAATATTATCAGCACTAGGGTCCAGAGCTGGCTAGGTACCAACTCCCCAGCCAACTTGACCATCAAAAGAATGTGCCCCACTCTTGAAGGATGGGAGACCTAAAGCCTTATTCCTTCCCTCTTGTTGCTAGGGTACCACGTGGTCATGCTGAGGGCCAGGTGGGGCAGTAACCAGGATGGACACTGAGGCTGTAGCAGCCTCACATCCTGATGGGCAGGACCAAGCCCAGGCCAGGCATAGAATGAACTGGGGACCCTTTGGTAAAGGGAAGCCCCTCAGCTGTCATCTACTGCAGGAAAGGAACTCTTGATGTAGCAGGCCTACATCCCACCTGGGCTAGACAACAGTGACCCTGGGGGCAGGTTGGCAGGGCCACAGAGGCATAGCAACTAGATTTCTAGGAAGTCCTTGTGCATACTTACATGGAGGTGAGATGTATCCCAGAGGTCACAACACTCACCTGCATCTAGACAAGGCTCAATTTAGAGCCACACTGAGCTTGACCATTAATATCAGGTACCTCTGCCTGCCAGAGACCTGTACCCACTTACTGACAGTTCCCAAACCTTCAGCCCTGTCACTCTGCTTCAGCTGAAAGTCAGCCATGTACCACCATCAGGGTCTAAACTCTTCTGGGCCCTAGAATGTCTCCTCACCTGAAGGTCATTTGGGAGGGTCTGGTCCTGGCCTAGTTTGAGGACAGGGAGAGTCAACACCCCAGGCCTAGGGACATCACTGCCAACCACCTCAGCTGGTGGAGTGAGCTGTAGGGCAAGAAGAGCCTTCTAACCAGGGCAGTACTACTGTCAATAGTCCATCTGTTTTCCCCATGGCCCTGGTCTTGAACTCACAAAGATCCACATACACTTGCCTTTTGAGTGCTGGGATTAAAGGTGTATATGCTACCATGCTTGGCTCTGCCCTATCCTGTGGGCCTGGGGCTAAGGGCAGGGGAGTGGACTCTGAACAGGCCCTAGGCCTCCTCCTTCTGAGATGCAGAAGACAGGAGAGTGTGAACAATAGCCAACCTGGGAAGGCTTTGGGCATGAGTCAAGCTTAAAGACAGAGATCTGGAGAAACCTGCTTGCTTAAGGGTAATGGAGGAGGGCCTGAGAAGGTGGGATGATTGAAGCCCCCCGGGAGGTAGAGCCCCCTGAGTCCTGGTCCCTGTGAGAAACCTTTGAGCTCTAAGTCTGTGGCAACAGCGGGTGGACAAAGATATCATTAAGAATGCACACAGTGACAGGGCAGTGGTGGCACACGCCTGTAATCCCAGCACTTGGGAGGCAGAGGCAGGCGGATTTCTGAGTTTGAGGCCAGCCTGGTCTACAGAGTGAGTTCCAGGACAGCCAGGGCTACACAGAGAAACCTTGTCTCGGGAAAAAAAAAAGAATGTACACAGTGAGGCTAGGGTGCTGTTAGGTGGCTGAGAGCTCGCTTGCCTTCACACGGGCTAGCATTCACCAAGAAACACACACGCTCAAACCGTTCAATGTCCCAGGTCATCAGAATGAGCCAAGGGCATGAGCTGCCCTACAGAAGAGTAGGTATCCCTGACTTTCTTCTACGGTTCATGGCCTTTACCGGGCCACTGTCTCCACACTTCTCTAGGCCACTTTGGCCACCCCCTCCCTGAGGGGCCAGATTCAAGCTTGCAAAGGGCACAGCAGGTAAGTAACCCACCTCACTCTGTTTCCCACCGCTCAGCATCTAGCTTCTCTTCCTAGCCTTTGGCTGTCTGGGGTCTGGTGGCATTGCTCACTAGATATTCATAGTTCTCAAGTTCAAGATTCTCTTGTTCAAGAATCAGGGGAAAGTGGTTCGGAAGAGATTAAAATGCACGGATTCTTCTTTTTTCTTTTCAATGGTTCCAACTTGTCATGATATTTTCTGTCTTATAATGTTATTCTAAATCAGTGGGTCTCAATCTTCCTAATACTGTGAACCTTTTTTAAAATTTACTTTACACCCCAATCGCTATCCCTACTCCCAGGGTCACTCCCCCCAATCCCTCCCCTACTTCTCCTCTAAGAGAGTGAAGGCTCCCTGCTGGGTATCCCCCCACCCTGGCACATCAAGTCTCTGCAGGGTTAGGCACATCCTTTCCCACTGAGGCTAGACAGGGCAGCCTGGCTAGAACATATCCCACAGCCTGGCAACAGCTTTTGGGATAGCTCCCGATTCAGTTAGGGACCCACACAAAGACCAAGCTGCACATCTGCTACATATGTGGCCTAGGTCCAGCCCACGTGTGCTCTCTGGTTGGTGGTTCAGTCTTTGAGAGTCCCAAAGGTCCAGGTTAGTTGACTCTGTTAGCTATCCTTAAACTTGTGCTTCTCCTGCCTCCTGAGTAAATGGCAAATTTTCAGTAGCTATACACGACAGATTGCTGAGATCTTGTGGCTCCATTTCCATGTGTGTCTAGTTCTTTTGTTGTTGTTGTTATTGTTGTTAAATATTATTTATTTATTTTTATTTATATGAATACACTGTAGCTGTCTTCAGACACATCAGAAGAGTGCATTGGATCCCATTACAGATGGTTGTGAGCCACCATGTGGTTGCTGGGAATTGAACTCAGGACCTCTGGAAGAGCAGTGAATGCTCTTAACCACTGAGCCATCTCTCCAGCCCGTGTGTCCAGTTCTAAGCAGGTGGCTGCAGGCGTTGCTATCTTGTTTTGACTGTGGTAATACATAAACAGCATCAAGGTTGCTTTTTTGCCATTATTGAGTCTACGGTTCATGTCACTGGGCACATTCACATTATAACTGCCACCACCATCATTCCACTGAAGAACCTCAAATTCTATGCCTATTTCATAACTCCTGGCCCCAACTCTAGCTGCTGCATCTAACCACCCTACTTTATGTCTCCGTGGGACCTCCCACGGCCAGAACCCCCAACATTTTCCTTTTGCATCTAGCCTCTCTGACCACGCCCAGCTCCACGGATCACTTATCACAGTTACCTTCCTTTTCAAGGCTGAATCATATTCTGTCATGTGGATGTGCCTTGCCTGGCTTCTCCACCCGTATGCCCTGGACATTGGGGTCACTTCCATGCTGTTTTTCAAAAACAAAATCCCAAACGTTCTATTTTACCAATGGAGACTGAAGAACCAGAGGCTGGGGTGAAAGCTTCCTAGCTCAGAGGGGCAAGGAAAGCACCCAGCTGGTCTTCCCACTCTGCCAATGTCCTGGAGGAAAAAAGCTTCCTCTCCTTCTTCATGCTGTCTCCAACACCCTTCAACTCAAAGTCCCTCCTTTCTACTTCCTGTGGTTTCCTCTGTTCACTTCCTGTCAATCAGTTGCTTGCTCCTCCTCTTGACCTATGGAAGAAACAGGTTTTTCCAGTTCACAGTCTTGGGGTTCACCATGGGATCAATATCCTACCCTGCAACACTTCCATGTCATGACCATGGCAGATGGCCCTGCTGTGTGTGAACTCAGCTGGGCAGTGAAGCATCTGAGTATCTGTATGGTTCTTCAGATCACAGTCCTAGAAGATGAATGGCTGGGCCACACAGTTCTGTGACCTGAATGTGTCCCTAAAACTGGAATGTGGAAAGCTTGGTCCCCAATTGGGTGATGCTGGGAGCTGAGGCCCAAGGCATGGACCTCAAGGATGGACTGATGCCATTATCATGGGATTGGTTTCCTGGCAACGGGACTAATTTGTCTCCTCCTCCTGCTCATTGGCTTCTGCCCCTTTCCTGTCCTTCTCTACCCTTCTGCATTCTACCCTAGGCTAACAGAAAGAAAGCCCTCACCAGATTCCTGCACCCCCAACCGAGACTCTCCCTGGCTTTTAGAACTCTGAGCCATTACAGTTCTGCTTGTGAATTACCAGATCTCGGGATCCATTCTGGAACCGCACAAAACAGAGAGGCCCATGGGAACCTGTGACTAGCCGTGGCAGCCGTCCTGTGGTTCACGCTCACTGTCACTTGCCATTTCCAATTTCACACAGCTGTCATCCCTGTGGGTATGAAGTGGCATCTGACTGTAGATTTAGACCGCAGTCCCCTAACTCTCTCTCGACTGATACCCCTTCCTGACCCCACCCCAGCTCAGGCCTTGCTGAGTTTACTCTCACCACCCCACCCACAGGCAGTCTGCACTCTTGCAGCTGGGCTTGACTGGAGAAACCCCAGCTGCACCTTTGGTTCTAATCTCCCCTGTCCAGACTCTAGCATCCCACCCTGCCTGTCCTCTCCTGCTTAAGTGTCTCCTAGCAGGACCCCTCTCCAGGCACTGTTTACCCATCAGTGTTACAAACCCACTATGTCTCCTGCTAACAGGCCTCCAGAGACCACCAGCTGGGACTCCAGACAGAGCAAGCTCCGCACAGAGTGTCTCAGGGTAGTTTTCATACTGCCTCTGTGGCTAGCACACAGTTCCTGGACCCACCCTCTTGGCCTACCTCCCTCTGTAGACCGAGGACTCCAGTTGGGGTCTCTACCCCATAGCTGCCATCCATCCACCTTATTTAAGACAGGGTCTCTCACTGGGACCCAGGTCTCGTTTAAGCTAGGCTGGGTGGCCATTGAGCCCTAAGGATCTTCCTGTCTCTGCCTCTCCTGGGTTGGCATGAAAAGTAGGCACCACCACACCCGTTTTTGTTTTTGTTTTCTTCACATGGATGCTGGAAGGTTAAATTCAGGTGCTCATGCTTGCCCACCAAGCGCTTTATTAAGTAAGCCATGCCCCAAACCCCTCCTTCTCACAGTGGTGTCTTTAATGTGCCCCCCTGAGGACACAGCCTAATATGCCCATCTGCTACAGGATTCCTACAGCACCCCCCCCCCCCCGACTCCCTGGTTCCAGTGATAGGTCCAGCTCAGCTCAGGAGCTGTCACCAAGTTCTGGTCTTGTCACCTCCTCTTTTGGATCTCACCTAGCAAGCTAAGGTCAGTGTCTAGCTCTATTTCACTGCTATATGAGGGACTCAGGTGACCCAACATCCACTCATTATCTCGTAGTTTGAGTGGATATGAACCCCAACTGTGGTTTAGCTGCCCCCTTTCATCTTGAGATGCCCACAACCTAGAGTCTGTTGGGCTGCAGTTGTCTGAAGGGCTACAGGACCCAGTATGGGATGGAAGGCAAACTCTCACACAAGTTTTTTTTGCCTTCAGGGTCCTGGGAGCAGTGCACTTTTTGGGTGGGTCATTAGCCCATTTCCCAGGACAGCTCTGAGGACCAGGCACTCTGCAGCCTGTGTGCACACATACCTTCTGATCCTGTCCCTGTGGGTCACTGCTGGTTGCTGGTGTGAGGGCTGGTATGTTCTGGGGTTCTAGATGCTCACACTACAGAGGTCCCTGGGTTGAGGCCTGGGGCACTGCACTGACAAGCCAGGAATCCTGTTTTCTCAGTTCTATGAAGGACTGCAGAGACTCAGGGCCATAGTGGAGAGAGGGGTGGTAAGGTTGAGGCTGGGATGTGGATCCAGAAAAAGTGTGGGGAAGGCTGAGGGCAAAGTGACTCATTCTCTCTCTCTCTCTCTCTCTCTCTCTCTCTCTCTCTCTCTCTCTCTCTCTCCTTCTCTTTCTCTCTGTCTCTGTTTCTCTTTGTCTGTCTCTGTCTTTCTCTTTCTCTATGTCTGTCTCTGTTTCTCTTTGTCTGTCTCTGTCTTTCTCTTTCTCTTTCTCTTTCTCTGTTTCTGTCTCTTTCTCTCTCTCTCTCTCTCTCTCTCTCACACACACACACACACACACACACACACACTGCCACCCTGCATGGGGCTCACTGCGGCCCATGAACAGCTGCAGCTTTGTGTCTTCAGAAACAGGAGGCGGCAGCCTCAGCCACTCCAGACACACAGGCGCTGCTTGCAGCCCCAGAGTTAGTGTGCTAGGCTTCCGTGGCTGTTTCTTGTTTCCCACACATGGCCTCTGCTGCATGGGGTCTCCATGCAAGGGGCCTGGGGTTTACAGTGAGGACACGGGTGGGGGGCAGGGTACATTCATGTACACAATGCCGTTCATTCACTGTCTCATTCTCTCATCCACACTCATTCATCATTTGTCCGCTCACTCATTTATTCACTTACCCTCATTCATTCACTCGTTACCCCTTCATTCATTCACCCATTACTCCCTCATTCATTTACCCTTTCATCTTTCACTTATTTACTAATCCTTTATTATTTGCTCATTCATTTACTCACCACTCCTCACTCACTTGCTCTACTCAGTGAATTCTCTTTTCCTGGGAGCTAACTGTGGCTAGTCCCCTTTCCTGCTGATGTGTTGGCCCAACTGACACTTCCAGAGGGGACTCCAGGGTTCCCGCTTGACAAATAGATACCATAAAGGATGGCTGGTACTTCCCTTCCTTTCTCCAAACACTGTAGGTTTCTGGCTTTTGTGCTCATTTCTGCATACCGATCCTTGGACTTCAGGATGCTCAGGAGGGATGGGTCCATAACATCAGGACCCATACGGGTCATAACACATACTGCTGCTGAGCACCTACTGTATGTTAGGCCTGCTGTGGCTAATAAAACCCCTTTACAAGACAACAGGGGACATTGACATGAAGAGGGCCTTGGATAATGGGGAGAAGCTATAGGACATTCAAAAACTACAGGGAACTAGACACAAGGAGCATAACACACAGCTGGGACCACGATGCTATATCTGGACCGTGAGCACTAGGGTTGGATCAGGAACCTTGACTTAGGCAGTAGTGGTTTTCTTGCGCACACACACACACACACACACCCCAGCTTTCCCACCCCAAACAAGGGTGACATTCCCTGAGCTGGTCTTTCAGGTGGTGTCAAGGTCAATACGTCCAAACTGTCCACCTTCCTGCCTGTCTGGCCTTCTGCCTTCACTGTGGACTCCTGCTTCTCTCATAGAAAACCCCACCAGCTCCACCACTCTCATCCTTCTCAGTAGCTGCCTGAAGTGGCTGGTGGCTTCAGCCACCAGAAGGCTCCCTCCCTAGCACCTTGAGAAGGCTACAGAATTAAGGTGTGAATGTGTGTATGGAGAGGGATCAGCCAGGCCCAGGTGAACCCCATCCCCTGCCCCAGTAGCACCCCACTTCCTCACCAGCGATACAGCCCAACCCTCATCTAGCCATGGCACAGGAGGTGTTCAGTGGTCCCTGAGATGGACATGCAGATAGAGAGGCCAGTGAGTAGAGGGGCTGCATCTGAGACCCTTCCTAGCCACGTCGGAGCGTCATCCCGTTGACAGTCAGTCCACATAATATTTCTGGTCCAGATTCTGCAGTGCCAGGCACCACACAGTACCTTACAGCTGTCTGGGTAGGGCAGCTGGGCTCAGTGCTCCTGTTAGAGGCAGGGGGGGAGCTACAATCCCTGGCAGGTAGGTTGGGAGCAACTGATCTTGGGGCAGATGGAGGAGGGACTACTGACTGATGACAGGCAACTTGTCTGTCTGTGCTTCTGTGTTTGTGTATATCTCTGTGTGTGTGGATAAATATGCCCGTGCTCTGTGTGCAGAGGGGGAAAAGGTTGAATTCGGCTGGATTGATGTATTGGTACATGACCAACATGTGAATGCATGCTTGCTCATGCTGCAATGGGTAAACCACTGAATAGCAAGCCGGATGTGAACTGTCACCCAGTGTTGGCATGGGTAGCAGGAACACGTGGCCACTGACTCAGGACCAGGACCTATCTGACCTTCAGTGAATATGAATGTGTGAGTGTGTGTGCGCGCGCGTGCACGCGTGAGCATGTGTGTGCATGTGTGTATTCCGTGGGCTTCTTGCTGTTTTGGTCTCCTGGCTCCTGTATAGCTCACCTCTCCATCCACTGCCATTTTCCAGCCTTTCTCTGTGAAACTGCCCTATGTTGCTGTATTACTCCTTGATTCGGCTCACAGACTACTTTTTAGGGGCACCCTTGGCTACAGGATTTCATAGGAATGTGTTCGTGCACACACACACACACACTTATACTCACACTAGTACACTTACACACGCACACATTCGTACACACATTTCTCAGGCTTGTGGCTGGTCTCTCAGTAGGCTTCCCCCATGGAGTGATGCCTCACGGATGATGGCATCAAGACGCTGGCTATACCTGTCAGGTTCACAGCTGTAAGGTGGGCAGCAGATGCTCTGTACGCTATCTGCCCCTCTGACAGGGAGTCCTATCTCCATGCTGTGAGCTTTGGCAGACAGCTTTGCCTGAAAGCTGGAGGCCTGAGCATCGGGCAGAGTGGTGGACTAAAAGGGGGTGAACAAGAGAGCAGCTGATGACTGGTGGGAGCTATGAGAATTGGCGGAAGCTGGGGCAAGTGGCCTGCGAGTGGCCTGGCAGGTCCTGGAAATCCTGGCTTCCTGTTTTTCCAACAAAAGACCTCTGTCCCCCCAGGAAGGCCACTGGCTACTGGTGTTCCTTTTCCGTAAACAGGGTTGTTTTCTTCTTTTCCTCTCTACACAATACCAGCATCCCCCAAATCCCCACCCTGATGCCTGCC
The DNA here is from genome assembly GCA_028551405.1 of Uromys caudimaculatus. Classification (NCBI taxonomy): domain Eukaryota; kingdom Metazoa; phylum Chordata; class Mammalia; order Rodentia; family Muridae; genus Uromys; species Uromys caudimaculatus. Next base: position 13,914,063 of record CM052718.1, read on the forward strand.
ACCACCAGCCACCAGGCCCAGGCAATCAGAGAGGAGAAGTCTAGCAAGCAGGCTCCTAGGCCAAACAGCCACCCTTTACCAGGGAACTGAGAAAGGGTTCAGTTTGCCTGCCATGGTAAGGCCGGAGGAGGAGACAAAGAACAGAAATTTGGAGATACCCACTCTACAGAGACTGGACCAGCTTTGGGGTGAACCTAGATGGTTGAGTCCATGCCTCTTAGGGTTTGATGGGATTTAGTAGCCCTCATGGCCTGACTTAGCAGTTTTCAGAGCAGGAAGTCTTGAGTCTGTGTGGTGGGCAGTCCCGTGGGAAGGAGCAGCAGATCCTCCCTTCAGGCAAGTTTCTCTTCAGGTGACTTTCCAGTTACTTCCCAGTGGGGTCAGAGAGTATTCTACTATGTTCCTGATGGAGTAAACTTAGGGGCAAAAGAAGCCAGGCCAGCTCTAGGCCCTGATATAGAGATGAAGATGCGTCCTCCTCCCGGGCTGTGGGTGGACCCTGAGGGGTGCAGGGACAGAGTCTGGCCTTTCTGGAAGCCAGCTGAGGTGGGGGTGCCCTCTCCATGTGCCTGGCCCTGGAGGAGCCAAGAGCGGGCAAGGTGCCCAGTGGATGATTCTGAGCCACAGTGTGCAGTGTGTGGGGGTGATTGTATGTATCCCAGTGGCAGGCAAGGCAGGCGCCTGAATGGGCCTGTGTAAGGGGCTGGGGGCTATTTATAGCGGCTCCTTCAGGGAGAGTGCACTATTAATAGTTAGGGCCAAGGGTGAGTGGAAAATGTGCCTGCCCCTGTTGCTAGGCGGTGGGGGCGGAGCTTTCTCTGCTGGAGACACCCGGGGCTGGTACTAGCCCCCACCCAAGCAGCCCAACAAGGGCCACTGTTATCTGGACAGCAGCTGAGCCAGGGATGGGGCTTACCTAGGGCTACAGGCTAGAGTGCTATCCCTTTCTCCTCCACAGTTCACCAGCTGTGTATGGGTCAGGGGGACCCAGAACCACCAGACTCAGTGGGGAGGTAGGGAAAAGCTATGTTACAGAGATATCACTCTCCTGCCCCCAACCCCTGTGGCAACCTCGCAGCCACAGTTTGCACTTCTGGAAGCTCAAGCAGGTATCTTGGCAGTAAACACACGACCCTAGGAGGTTGTCAGCAGCCCTGAACTATCAGTGGCTGCCCTGGGCTATCAGGGCTGGGGAAAGCAGTTTCCCTGGGTTCGACCTGAGGCTCCATCCCTGGATTCCTTAGGAGAACAGGGGTGTAGCAAGGGGCGTTTTAGTTTAATAATAAAAGAAGCCAGTGGGGCCAGCAAGCAGGTAAAGGCACCTGCTGTCAAGTCTGAAGGATTGAGTTCAATCCTCAGGACCTACATGATGGACGGCAAGAACTGACTTCCCACACTTTGTCCTCGGACTTCCACATGCCCACCCTACCCCCACCTCCACCAAATAAAAAGAAAAGAAAAGAAGAAAGAGCAGCCAACAGCAGAAAGACTGGTAACCCTTCCCTACTTGGGTACAGCTCCCAGAATAGAGGGAGTGCCTAGAAAAGCCCAAGCCCAAGCCCGGGATCTAGGAATGCAGGGGAAAGGTGGAGACAATATTAATGACCTAGGAATGAAGGACTACTCTGGCAGGAAGCCTTTGAACCTTGGATCTGGTCCAGCACTTTAGCCCACTTCCACTCTCGGAAGTGCTTTTCTCATAATAAATTCTCTATTCCTATCACTATCCACGTGGTCCTGCTTCCGAGGCTTTGTCCTAGGACACAAGAACGCGGGAATCTCAGCGGGTGTCCTCCAGATTGCAGTCCAGACTCAAAACAATACAACTGGTAAAAATAGGGGCTGGACCCCAAGGAGACAGCAACCCGCAGTGGGTGTGGTGCAACACCCCTCGCCCCACGCGCCCCAACCCTGCGTTGCAGCGCATCTGGATCTCAAGCGGAGGGCTCGCTGCACTGTGTCTCAAAGTGGCGGGGACCCACATACCCCAGCCTGAACCCAGGCACACAAGAAAGGGCGCGCACGGTCAGGGGCTCATCTGCGAGAACAGTGGGTGCACAGGATGACAAGGGGTGCCAGCGACCGCCTACGGTTATTTGTAGCCAAGTGCTTTCCAGGAAGGTCGTGGCCTTCGCCCTGAAAGAGCTGGTGGGTGTGGAGCTATTATTTGCTTCTGTGTTAGGGGCGGGGTTCCCGGAGCCTCTGTCCCGGCCGAGGCGGGGGAGGGGGGGGAACGGGGGGGAGGGCGGGACACGCGACTCAGATCCACCCGTCCCCTGTGAGTCCCCGCCCCTCCTGGTCACCCATCACCGGAAACCCTCCAGGATTCCTTTCCCGGTCTAGCTGCTCTGTGCACTTCCCAGGGCCCGAACCCCGTAGTGCGTGCTGTGGGTCTGAATCACTGGGGTCCAGAAGGGCCTGGAGGAGTTGTGTGAGCACTCTCAGATTCATTGGCCCCTAGAGGGACAGGGTCACTGAGGCCCGCCTGCGGCCGCGACCCATCTCAAGGGGCGTGGTGAGCCTGTTAAGGGGCCGGTTACTGGCGTTGGGTGTAGCTTGGTGCCGGGCCTTGGACAGAGACAGAGCGTTTCGAACAGCCGACCTGGCCCAACCTAGTCATGTTGCCTGGGAACCTTGTCTCCAAAGGAACAGCCAGCCACAAGAAAGGGGGGGGGGGGGGTAGGGAGGGAGAGGGAGAGGGACAGTTTGAAGCTAGTCACTGTCCTGCCCCCTCCTGGGGCTAACCAGGGGTATAGCCAACTACCTGCTGTTCCCTGGGGAGTTAACATATTTAGAGGCTGACCTTGTCACAGACCAGTATGTCCCAGTGATTTCGCTATGACCACCCTGACCTTCTTGCCTTGGCCCCAAGGTCAGTGGATCACAGTTCTGTGGAGCGCCGAGGAGGGCGGAGGGAGATTTTACTGTGGGTAAGGGAGGAAGGGGGTGACAGGCCCAGAGGTCTCAGGGGCCAATCCTGTACCAAGACGCAGGGTACCCATAAGAGGGGCACTTGGCTCCGGGAGCTTCTGCTGGAGGCTGAGGAGGGGTGGATCACAAGTCCATCTTGCTCAGTCTCTCAGGATTGCTGAGGTAGTTCCCTGTCTTTTCTGGGAGCATGCAAGAGTTGTCTGGTAAGGGTGGTGAAGGTCAAAGTGCCTGTTAGTGGAGGCCCTGGTCATGGGATTAGGTTTAAGATTATGTAATCTGGGTTTAGTGAGAATGGAGGCCCAGCACTGGGAAACAGAAGGCAGGAGCTATGCAGGATGGTGGGTGCTCAAGAGAAACCCTGGCAGATAGGGGCTTTCTAGAGAAAGCCACCTGCCCCAGACTGGAACCTTCCTTCTAAGTAGCCCATGTGGGTCATGGCTCCCTTACCATAGCTCCGAACTCAAAGGGCCATCTCAAGGGCTTCATGGCTGGCTACCCACTTGGAGCTGGCTATCACAAAGCAGATAGGTGTTAAAGGCCCTGGGTTTCTGTCTAGCAGGTGTCCAGATGGCATGACTGTCCCTGGTGGTGGGTTGAGAGGTTGAGAGTTGACAAGAAGGGATGGTTTGCTGGTTCAAGTCGAGTCCAAAAACATATATATATATATATATATCAGCTGTTTTTTTTAAATTCATTTTACATTCCAATTGTAGCCCCCTCCCCCCCTCTCCTACCAGTCCTGCCCTTATAAGTCCCTCCCCCATTATCCCCTCCTTTTCTCCTCAGAGAAGGGGAGGAAGCACCTTTTGGGACTTCTAGTCCCAGACAGACTAAACACATCTTCTTCCTCTGAAGCCCAACCGAGCAGTCCAGATAGGGGAAGACCAATGGCAGGCAACCGAATCAGGGACAGCCCCGTTCCAATTATTAGGGGACCCACATGAAGATCAAGCTGCCCAGCTGCTACAAATGTGTAGAGAGCCTAGGTCCACCCCTGCCCGTGGTTCAGTCTCGGTGAGTCCCCATGGGCCCAGGTGAGTTGACTTTGTAGGTCCTCTTGTGGTGTCCTTGACCCCTTGGGCTCACTCAATCCTTCCCACCACTCTTCCAACAAGACTCCCAAAGCTCTGCCTGATGTTTGGCTGTCCGTCTCTGCATCTGTTTCCATCAGCTGCTGGATGAAGCCACTCAGGAGACAGTTAGCTAGGATCCTGTCTGCAAGCATACCAGAGTATCATTAATAGTGTCAGGGTTGGCTCTCTCCCTTGGATGGATCTAAAGGTGGGCCAGTCATTGGTTGGCTGTTCCCTCAGTCTCTGCTCCAAGTTTATCCCTGTCCATCTCGTAGGCAGGACAGACTTGGGGTTAAAGGTTTTGTGGGTGGATTGATGTCCCCTTCCTTTCACTGGAAGTCCTGCCTGGCTACAGGAGGTGGCCACTTCAGCCTCTATATCCCCTGAAGGTAGGAATCTCAGCTAGGGTCACCCTCACAAACTCTCTGTAGTCTCCCCAATCCCAGGTCTCCAGCTAGTCTCAGAGATGCCCCCCCCCCACCGATTTCCATTCTCACTCCCAGACCTCTCCAGCCCCTCCTCCCACACCTGATCCCGTCCCCATCCCCTCCCTCACCCCCTCTCCCACCCAGCTCCCTCTCTCCATCCACCTCCGATGACTATTTCGTTTCCCCTTCTGAGTGAGATTCCCACATCCTCCCTTGGACCCTCCTTATTACCCAGTTTCTTTGGGTCTGTGGACTGTAGCACGGTTATCCTGCACTTTATGGCTAATGTCCACTTATGAGTGAATACATACTATACTTGTCTTTCTGGGTTTGGGTTACCTCTCTCAGGATGATATTCTCAAGCTCCATCCATTTGCCTGCAACTTTCATCAGGCCTTTGTTTTTAATAGCTGAATAGTATCCCATTGTGTGGATGTACCACATTTTCTTTATCCATTCTTCAGTTGAGGGACATCTGGGTTGTTTCCAGTTTCCGGCTATTACCAATAAAGCTGCTGTGAACATAGTTGAGCAAATCTCCTTATGGTATAGTGGGGCATCTTTTGGGTATATGTTCAGGAGTGGTATAGATGGGTCTTGAGGAAGAACTATTCCCAGTTTTCTGAGAAACCGCCAAATTGATTTCCAAAATGGTTGTACAAGTTTGCACTTCCACCAACAACAGAGGAGTGTTCTTCTTTCTCAACATCCTTACCACCATCTACTGTCACCTGAGTTTTTGATCTTAGCCATTCTGATTGGTATAAGAGAGACTCTCAGGGTCTTTTTGATTTGCATTTCCTTGATGACTAAGGATGTTGAACATTTCTTTAAGTGCTTCTCGGCCATTCAGATTCCTCTGTTAAGAATTCTTTATTGAGCCAGGCAGTGGTGGCGCATGCCTTTAATCCCAGCACTTGGGAGGCAGAGGCAGGCAGATTTCTGAGTTCGAGGCCAGCCTGGTCTACAGAGTGAATTCCAGGACAACCAGGGCTATACAGAGAAACCCTGTCCGGAAAAAAAAAAAAAATTCTTTGTTGGGCTAGAAAGATGACTCGGCTGTGAAGACAGCTACAATGTACTCATAAAATAATTTTTTTTAAAAAGAATTCTCTATTCAGTTCTGTATTGGGTTATTTGGTTTTTTGGAGTCTAACTTCTTGAATTCTTTATATATTTTGAATGTTAGCCCTCTGTCAAGTGAAGGGTTGGTGAAGATATTTTCCCAATCTGTAGGCTGTCATTTTGTCCTATTGACAGTGTCCTTTGCTTTTTAGTATCACGAGGTCCTATTTATTAATTCTTAACCTTAGTATCTGATTCATTGGAGTTCTGTTCAGGAAATTTTCTCCTGTGCCAATGCATTCAATGCTGTTTCCCACTTTCTCTTCTATTAGATTCAATGTGCCTGGTTTTCCGTTGAGGTCTTTGATTCATCTGGACTTGCGTTTTGTGCGGGATGGTAAATGTGGATCGATTTGCATCCTTCTACATGCAGACATCCCATTAGACCAGCACCATTTGTTGAAGATGTTTTCCCTGTTTCATTGAATGGTTTTGGCTTCTTTGTCAAAAATCAAGTGTCCGTAGGTGTATGGGTTTATTTCAGGGTCTTCAATTCGATTCCATTGATCAACCTGTCTGTTTCTATACCAATGTAGTTTTATCACTATTGCTCTGTAGTACAGCTTGAGGTCAGGGATGGTGGTTCCTCCTGAAGTTCTTTTATTGTTCAGTATTGTTTTAGCTATCCTGGGGTTTTTTGTTTTTCCATATGAAGTTGAGAATTGCTCTTTTAAGGTCTGTAAAGAATTGTGTTGGAATTTTGATGGGAAGTGCATTGGATCTGTAAATCACTTTTGGTAAGATGTCCATTTTCACTATGTTAACCCTACCAATCCACGAGCCTGGGAGATCTTTCCAACTTCTGATATCTTCTTCAACTTCTTTCTTCAGAAACTTGAAGTTCTTGCCTTACAAGTCTTTCCCTTGCTTGGTTAGAGTTACACCAAGATGTTTTATGTTATTTGTGGCTATTGCGAAGGGCTTGTTTCTCTAATTTCTCTCTCAGCCCATATCTCATTTGTATAAAGGAGTATTAAAAAACTGATTTTTCTTAGTTGATTTTGTATCCAGCCACTTTGCTGAAGGTGTTTATCAGCTGTAAAGTCCTGTGGTAGAATTTTTGGAGTCACTTATATACACTATCATCTCATTTGTGAATAGTGATGCTCTGACTTTATCTTTTCTGGTTGTGTTCCCTTGATCTCCTTTAGTTTCTTATTGTTCTAGCTAGAACTTGAAGACCCATGTTGGAGAGATAGGGAGAGACTTGTCTTGACCCTGATTTTAGCAGTCAGCTTGCTGCCATGGTTTTAGAAGTTTTGGTCTATGTTGCCTTTGGGCTACTGGAGGCAGAACAGCATGGCTAGAATGGGAAAGTTTGCAGCATGCCTTGTTTTGTGGCCAGGATGTGAACTGAGGCAGTGGGACAGAGGCAGGGTCCCACGAGTCTCCCACATCATCACCAACATCATCACCGCCACCACCATCGTCACCATCATCATTATTGTTTTGGTTTGGTTTTTGGGTTTTTCTTTTTTAAAAAATAAAGATTTATTTATTTTGTTTTTATTTTATGTGTATGAGTACACCATAGCTGTCTTCAGACACACCAGAAGAGGGCGTCAGATCCCATTACAGATGGTTGTGAGCCACCATGTAGTTGCTGGGAATCGAACTCAGGACCTCTGGAAGAGCAGTCAGCACTCTTAACCACTGAGACATCTCTCCAGCTCGGTTTTTGGTTTTTTCAATACAAGTAAAAAGTTTCTGTGTAGTCCTGGTTGTTCTGGAACTCACTTTGTAGACCAGGCTGGCCTTGAATTTACAGAGATCCAGCTGGGCAGTGGTGGATCTCTGAGTTCGAGGCCAGCCTCGTCTACAGAGTGAGTTCCAGAACAGCGAGGGCTACACAGAGAAACCCTGTCTCAAAAAACCAAAAAAAAAAAAAAAAAAAAAAAAAGAATTTACGAGATCCATCTGTCTCTTCCTGAATGTTGGGACTAAAGGCATAAGCCACAACTTCTTGCCCTCCCCCCCCCCAGCTTTAAAAAACCTTTATTTTCATTTCATGTGTCTGAGCGTTTTGCCTGCATGTGTGTATGTATGAGTATGCATCCTATGTATGCCTGGTGTCAGATCTCTTTGAACTTGTGTGGCAGATGACTGTGAACTGCTGTATACAGGCAGAGACTCTAACCTAGGTCCTCTGCAAGGGAGAAAGTGCTCTCACCACTAAGCTATCTCTCCATCCTTCCCACAATCCCCTTTATTTTATTTGCCGGCAGGTGTTTATTGACAGGAAACACCTCTGGCTAACACTAGGGTCTTCCTCATCCAGCTGGCTAGCAGGCACACAAGTCACGGTGCTCAGCCTGCAGCAGGAGGGTCTCCTTCAGCACATCCGGGCTGTAGGCTATTTTCTGAAGGTCCTGAGGGATATACTGCATGATCTCAAATGTGTAGTGGTACACACACACACACACACACACACACAGCTCTAGCAGAGCCAGATTCAACAACAGCAGCAGTAACAGATTCGGCAGCAACAGCAGGGACAAGGGCTTGGGCAAAGGGCAAAGGGCATGATTGAAAAGGAAGGCTGACATGCAGTGACTCACAGTGGGATGGCAACTCGGGAAGACCGCTGTACAATCCCCTTTAAGGGCATCACACTAGTGGTCTGAAATTTCCCACTAAGCCCCATCTCTTAAAGTCTTCGGTCCTTCCAATAGCACCAAACTGGAGACTAGAGCCTGCAGCACATGGGCCTTTTGAGGGGATATTTAAGATGCAAACTACAGAGGTCGGAGAGATGGCTCAGTGACTAAGATCACTTGTTGCTCTCAAAAAGGACCCAGGTTCTGTTCTCAGTACCTATGTGGTGGCTCACAACTCCCTGTAACTCTAGTTCCAAGAGTTCCAATGCTTCGTGCATGCCACAAGTGTGTGTGTGTGTGTGTGTGTGTGTGTGTAGGGGGGGCAGGCATTAGCAGAATCTCCAAACCACCTTCTGTGTAGCCACACCTCCAGCTGGGAAATACACAAAGCCCTACTTCAAAGGGCCTGCCCTCCCTCCTGGACACTAAACCCACAGCTAGGATTAAATTATAGTATATCTTGGCCAGGACAAGCTGCCTTGGAAAGAACAAAAAGACATTACCCCCACAGGAACTTCACAACCTACTGTGTGTTCCTGGCAGAAGCTGCCTTGGTGGGTAAAGGGAGTTTCATGGAGTCCTTTGCTGAGGACATGGGGCTGCAGAACATGGTATGGACACAGTTAGAAGGCTGTCAGAACACAGGAGACACAATAAAAGGTGTGTGTTAACACAGCCAAGGAGACAGAGGACAAGGAAAGCGGGAGGGGGGGGGCAGGCGCAGGACCAGAAGCAGGCATCTTGCTCCTCTAGGGGTTGGAGGACATACTATATAGCCATACCCTAGGGAATATCAGGAGGGGCTGTGACGGAAGCTGTCACAGAGATCTGTGACAGTGACGTGGACTGCTTTTGGCTGTCAGTAGCTGGAATGCAGCTGGCTGTTTGAGAAGCAGGTTGGCGTGGGGCCAGAGGCCTGGCTCAGGTGAACAGAACACCGTGTTCCTGGGGATAGATGGGCAGTCAACCAGAGAACTTAGCCTGCAGGGCAGAAGAAAGCAAGGATGCATGACTGGTGGCCAGGATAGTCACTGGTTATGACCCGTTGCCCAGTTTCCAGACTCAAAACCCCTTAAGGAAGCTGGGTCTCTAACATTATTAAAAATCCTACCTAAAGGGTCTGGGCCACTGGTCTGGGAGACTGTACAGAGAGAGGGAGACATCCAGCATGTCAAGGACCAGTCCTGCCCTGACATTGATGTCCTGAGGCACTGGTATGGCTACCCTAGTGTGGAATCGTAGTAACATCTCATCTGCTAACGGTGAGTCTGCATCTCCAGACACCAGGCAACACCTTCCCAGACCCAGAACAGACGGACATCAGTATGGATTCTGTCCTTGGTCACTCCCAAGAAAAGTTGTCAGGGGCACAATTTAAAGACCCAAAGGGTGCAAGGGTGGCAATTTTATAGCAGCTTTATTCATCCTACTAGTATGTCTACTACAGAAGACAAGTGGATGGGCCTAGAGGGAGGAGATGTCCCAGAACTGTCTGAAGAGGGGACAGAGGTGCCATCTTTGCCACAGCAGGGCTCTCCAGCTCCAGGCTTGCATATTGCTTGCAGACCTGTGCACTTTTACCACCTTGCTTAACAGAGGATCCATAGACAAGTCGTGGTTACATGCTTCTCCCCAGGGCTGTAGGAACTCTTGTCTTTGGAGTCTCATGGCTTGAACATGCTGGGTGACCAAGAGTGGTGAGGCCTGGTAGGCCAGCGTGCTGGAGTAAGAGATCTCCAAAGCAGGTCTCTCAGTTAGAGCCTGTGCCCTCCACTGGATGACCCACACCCTAGGACGGATGGTGGGTGGTCAAGTAGTGAGTGGTGGGTTGTACACTTGGGAAGTCTTTAGCTGTATACCAGGGACACAAAATGGTAGGGAGAGCCCAAGTGAGCCACACATAAGTGGCCTGGCTTTCATATACTGCAGTCTGACTCCAGTTTGAAAGGCTGGGTAGGAAATATGGGGTTCCTGTCTGACTGCCTAGGGTGGACCTGTCACAGAAATTCAGGGTGCTGGGCCAGGCCATTCACCCACAGTGAAGAACTGTGTCTGCTGAGTGAGAAATGAAACAGCAAAATGAAACAGCTGACCACCAACTCTTTTGAGACCATGTTCTTCTAGGTCTGACTGACCACTAGCCCAGTTCATGCTCTGTCATCAGGTCAGCAAATCCAGGGACAGTCACTAAGTGATGTAGTGTTTCTGGAATGGCAGGGTATATAGCTCGCCACATGCATGTGTGGCTGAGAGCCTTGCTGCATGGCACTCACTACCCACATGCACCTTTGCCTGATCCTGGGCTCCCAACCATGGCCTATTAGGAGCTCCCATCACCAACTGTAATGGCCCAGGGATGTCACCAGAGTGTGTGGACACAGATAGACAGGGATAGTGTTGTGGCAGGTTAAGGAAAGAGTGCATTTGTGGTGGTGACTCTGGTCATCTGCTTGAATGGAGAAAGACATGGCCTCCCAGACATGTGGTCTGTTTGACTGGGTAGGTACTGGGAGGAGACAGATAGAAATACCAGAGAGAAGGGGTCTTGTGTGAGACAGATGGAAGGACTAGGGTGAGAGACAGGTGTTGACAGTGAAATTCCACCTCAGTCTCCAAAGGATGTACTTACCACACTGGCATGACTCACTAGGGGAGTACAGCCATGCCTGTAAAAGTGGGAGACTGCCATGGAAGTAGGCTTGTTGGGGAATCTTGTAGTCAGAGCAAATGTTGACTATTCTCACAAGATGAAGACTGTTAACATCTCCTCACGGGGCAAGTTGGTGAAGGGTCTTCGGCCCTTTGCTGGAGATCCAGCCACTCCCTTCCTCCTGCCGTGGCTCCATGTGGTTTTGAGGTGGAATGTGTCAAACTATATAGGAGGTGAGGGTCTAGGTAACAGAGAGGCTCGGGAGGATTCCATCTCTTCGGCTTTCACCATGCTAAGGTGGGAACTTCCAGGTGATACAGCGGTCTTAAGAGGGCCACCTATGCTCCTGTAAGTAACTCTTCACCAATACACTCATTGCTTTGGCAGGCTGGGTTTGGATGGTATTGGTTTCTGCCAAAAGCTGACCTTTTTGAGGTGTTAAGATATTTATTCGCATGTCTCCAGAAATCAGCAACATGCACATACCACTGAAGCCAGGTAGACAGAATGACTTAGTTGTGTGACTCTGAGCTGTCACACTGAGCACATGAATGGAAGGCTGTGATGGTTTAGACAGAAGCTATGCATTCACTGGACAGCAAGGCTGCCTCAGTGACCAGGGAATACACCCAGGACAGTGCCTCCAAGAGGCTGGCTGCCACCCTGCCACAGTGCAAGGTTTATTCTCATGAAGCAGCCTATGTACCCAGTGTGGCTCTCCTCTCTGCAGAGATCTTGGTTGAGATTCAGGCTGCCAGCCAGATGCTCCTGTCAGCATTTCTGTTCTTCCGTGGATGCCTGGAGCTAGCCATTGCATGATAGTGTGGTGTGGTGTGGTGTGTGTGTGCATGTGTGTGTGTGTGTGTGTGTGTGTGTACACGTGTACATGCGTGCATGCATACACGCTGTAGTACCGTACACCCAGGAGTGTAGAGAAACACCCCTGGACCCACCCTGTCTGGATAGTCACATTGTCCCTCAGATGTGACAGACACTAGATGTCCAGACATTGTTACCTCACCACTGGGGCCAGAGTAGCTGCTGATAACCACTGCCTTGAAGGATGGCTTATCACCCAGTGTTTCCAGAAGGCCACACTGAGCTATACTTTCCAACAAAGTCAGTTTTGGAAAGAACTACTAGCTGATTCAATAACTTTCCATTATGCCTGTAAAAGGCCAGAGAAGGTTGTCCTGGCAAGGCGCCAGACCTGGGTTTATGCTAAGTCCCAAAAGACCCTGCTGAATCTAGAAATCAAGGGTTAGATCCTTTTCATCCTACAAATGAACATGTACGTGTGTGTGTGTGTGTGTGTGTGTGTGTGTGTGTGTGTGTGTGTGTGTGTTTTTCTTAACAGTGTGGCAAAGAGGTGACTGGACCAGAAAGTCAGCATAGTCCCCAGGTTGATGCCCTGGAGACTGTTTGACAGGTAAGGCCCACAAAGCAGGGTAGGCATAGCAGGTGCTCTGAGGGAGGACTAGCTATGAGCAGTAGTAGGTGGGGGACACAAAACTTCAAGTCTGAAGCCGAGATGTTCTTCCCATCTTTTACAGTTTTGAAGGCTGGTTTTGAAGATACCCTCTTACAAACACAGGTGAAAGAACATGGGCTTGCCAGGTTCCTGCCTTACTCCAGGTTGCAGCTCTGGGGTTGCAGGTTCCCTGTAGTGAAGGACTGGCCCAGCCCAGACAGAGGGGCTTTGTACCCTGGAGTGTTAGTGTTGGCTTGGCTGGAACAGGTCAACAGTGCCCCCTGCTGGCCATACACCCAGACAGGACTGGTGCAATTCCTGCAGGCCATCCAAACATGAGATAAAGGGCAATTCTGCCCTTCCACACTGTCTTCTGGGGCTGAGGAGCAGAAAGAACCTGGGTAGGTAAGTTTCTTAAGTCCCCTGCCCCAACCCAGAAGGCTAAGTGCTGGCACAGAGGTGCCTACGTTCAAACCCCGGGTCTATGTTCTTGAACTCCTGGAAGGGGCCCTGCCTGTTGTATTTGCCTGCCAGATGAGGTCCTACAAGAGCCTGTCCACATCTCCCCATGGACCCTGTCGGCAGCATATGTTCCCAGGTTCCTCCACCAAGAAACACTTATTTATTTAAAGAGGAAAAAGTAGCAGTCATCCTAGGCTGAGAAGAGGTACCAGGTCATCAAGTTGGTGGACTCTGGGTTACAAGAGCATGTCCCAGCAGCAGAAATACCTGGTCCAAGGCCACAGCACCCACAGGACCCCACAGTGGCCAGGGCCCAAACAGCAGCCACCCACACCCAGGTCCTTGATTCCTACAGCACTATTCATGAGTAGAGGGCTGCCCAGGTGACCAGGATATGTCACCAATGGCCTCTTGGAGATAGTGCCACTAGGGATCACTCAGCTGTCAGAAGACAGCTGGCCATGGAGTCTGCCTTCAGTCACCTGAGAGCTGCCTGTGGCATGAACCCCGGGGAAGCAGCAGGGAATCCTGGCCTGCACACACGGGCTGCTGTTGACTTGTCAGCCAGGTCGGTGTCCGGACATGAACTCCCTATCCCACTTGGCTCAGAACAACATCTAGCCGACAGAACCACACAGGTGGAACTGAGCAGAAGCCAAGCTGAAGAACAGCCTGTCAGACTCTCCATTTTAGGTTCCAGGTGGGAGTTGACCATAGAGGGCTCAGTTGGCATGGTGTCAGTTGTGTTGTATGAGGTACAGGGGAAAGGGCATGTGTCCATTGCCTTCACATGTATACAAAGGGGTGCAGGGGTAACATGTGTCCACTGCCTTCACATGTATAGACGGGTGCAGGGACACATGCAGGTCCCAGCTTAGGGCAGCACTATGAAGAGTGGCGAGGCCAAACCAAGGGGATCCCCCAAGGACCATGAGGACCCTTGATCCCTGGAGAGCTGCAGCGGAGGGGCACTGTGTGTTGGCAAGACCAGGGCTCCTCCAGGGGCCACTCAACCCGTGTCCTGATTTTTTTCTGATTTTCTTCATGCCCAGATGAACTATCTGTCCAGCTTAGCCCCTGAACTTGGTGGCTTCATCTTTGAACGCTGCAGCCAACACTGCCACTGCAGGCTCACAGGCTGAATGCCAGAGCGAGTCACCTTCTTGTTACTGAGGTAATCAACTTTAATATGCTGGCTCAGTTGAGGGGTTCCAATGCTCCTTCACCTGGCCACATTGCTTTGGGATGTGGTGGGCGGTATATCATGGGTGTTTGTGGTAGACAAGATTCCCTCATGGTCAAGAAGAGAACAAACCAGCATCTCAACACTACCCTCCTTGGAATTCACACCCACCTCCCACTGGGCCCCAACTTCCATTACACCATACTTAGTAGAGACTAGGTTTTTAGAAAATATATTCAGCAGCCCCTGAAGCTACATGTCACACAATGTGGTTGCCTGAGGCAGACCACAGGGGTGGCTAGAATACAATCCCCTTCACTCCCCCCATTGTCCTCCACCACACATGCTCAGGGACAACTTGCCAGATGCCCACCAAGGTCAGTAGATTCTGAGTCCTCATAGGGTCCATCTATCTCCTCCCAGGTCCTCATGGGAAGACATGGGTCCACCTATCTCCTCCCAAGTTCTCATGGGAAGACATGGGTCCATCTATCTCTCAGCTCTGGCAGGACAAGTGCAAACTGACTAGTGTTGAAGGCCCACGTTCTCAATGAAACAAACCAGCACGTTCTGTTCCTGGTGACCTTCAATGATCAATTTTATTATAAAGAACAGTATCAAAATATACAAATCTGCGTAAGAACCACCAAGAAATGCAGCTTTTTAAAGGGCCAAGTGAGTATCAGCTGTTTCAGAGTAGGCAGCTTCTTCCTTTGAAGTCTTCCTGAAGAAATGGGGTTGGTGTCCATGGGCCACATTTTCTATAGATATTCTCTCAATAACTTAAAGGGTGAGTCTGGCTTCTGAATTCGGATGCCTGTCACAAATCCTCATGGGATGGTGGCTGTGTGGGGTTTTCTGTGACTTCTGTCAGAAGACATGCAGGTCACTGAGTGAGTACCCGTGCTGAAGTGCCTCCAGGATGGGCTTGGATGGGAGGGCAGCTGGTGGATGGGTGCTGCTACCCCAGTACCCACGGGTGGGCTCACGCCCTGGGGTTAGCACCCGGTCTTCCTCCTGACCTAGCAACTTTCTAAGGACAGCTCAGGGTGAGCCCAACACCTACTGGAGTGCTTAGGCTGACACTTCAGAGTCTTACCCAAGGCTGAGCAATGAGTTAAGAGGTACGAGGTTGAGGGCAGGCAACCCTGTCCTCTGTCTGGAAAGGTCCTCTTATCCTTGGCATCTCACTGACCACAGCACGCCCAAGTGACCAGAGTATGCCCAGGTGTGGATGCACAACTGTTTGCACGGACAGGGCTTCTGGAAAATTCTTTTCACTCTTAGCCACTCTGAGCGCTGCCTGTTCCCACTTTCTATGACTCCTGAGTCTGTCAAACTGAACTGTCTCTCTCAAGGCTAGCACTTACAAATGGCTATGCTTAGAAACAGGGCTTTTACAGATTAGTAATCAAGTGGGCCCTGGTCCAGGACAACTGGGGGTATCTGTACGAAAAGGGAAGGCTTGGACATAGGGCGAGCACACAGGACTAGGAAGGTTCTGGAAGGACTAAACAGACCCTACTTCACAGCCTCATTGTCAGCCACAGACCCTGGTCTTGGGCTGGGGTTCCTCCTTTAGGAATCCTAGAGGGTTGGTGCCTCAACAAGGCTGTTCACTCTGCTCTTCTTCCCCTCAGTGGGGCTGTCACTCTTGGCTTCTCCTTTCTCCACAATCACCTTCAGACCCTATCTGAAGCCACTAACCAAAGCCTCCTCTGTATGGCCTCTCTCACACTGCCGCTGCCCTCCTCCTCCATGACCCTGGGGGTGCACTGCACAAGCTTTTCACCTGTCCTCTGTGCTGTCATCTTCAAGTGTCTGGTTAGTCCCAGCCCTGAGTCCCCGCCTTCTGCCACTCACCACCTGCTATCTGCACACAAGCATCTTCTGTTTCCTCAAAGCCTTCCGGACACACGCACACAAAGCTCCCTGGAACATTGTAGCAGTTTTCATTTTTCCTCTTACAGGCTTTTTCTTCTAGTGAGCATTCATCTATATCTGAAAGGAAAATTCTTTATGTCAATAAGTGATCGCAAACACACGTACACTTCATATTATGCAAGTTGCTCATTCACAACTCATTTATCAATGAGAGCAATGCGATCATGACTGCCCACCAGAGAAAGAAGTGAGCTCAGAGGAGAGCTTCCTGGGCCTTGGAGGTCAGGCCTCAACTGCCAGAGCAGAGACATCTCAATGTGAAGATAGGAAGCCCAGTGCTCTGGACAGTGCCCAAGACAGTGAAGGTGACAGCCAAGACCCCTAGAAGCTGGCATGACATAGGGGCTCAGGCAAGCGTGGCTCCAACTGGCACCACAACACTGTCTATGCAGGGACAGACCCCATGGCCAGCATCTGTCAGAGGTTGAGGGGTTCCCACCCACAACGGCCCCTTTGGGCAAGTGAGATGTTCCTTCTAGAAAGTTCATCTTCTCTAGCAGACAGCTCACTGACCTGTACACTGTCCACTCTGCTTGGTGTAGCCAGCAATACACTCTTTACAATTGGCTGGGCCTTTTCCTGTACAGCCCACGCAGGTAGAATCACATTCTAGAAACATGGAGAGAAGATAGATGTCAGACCACGTCCACTTCGGTAAGGCAAGAGTAGCACACCACAAAACAGGCCCTAGTGACATGGGGGAACTTAAGAACAAAGCCACTTCAAGCCCAGTGACAGTCTGTTTCCCCAACCAAGACCTCAGTAAGAACAGTCAAGCATAGACTGCAGGCTCTACAGGCCCAGTGTCACAGAGGACACTGCAGCCTGCCTGCACTAACTGGTAGAACTGTAGACACCGGGTGGCAACCTCATCCCTGCCTCTCTATGAATCGCATAAGACTCTAAAATACTCATACCCTTGACTGGCAAATTTGGGAAGCAGAGTGTGAACAAGCTGGGTGTGGTGGTGCACCTCTTTAATCCCAGCACTTGGGAAGCAGAGGCAGGAGAATCTCTGAGAGTTTAAGGCCAGCAGGGTCTACATAGTGAGTTCCAGGACTACACAGAGAGAGCCTGGCTAAGAGTGTGTAATTTTCCCTACAAAGGAAAAGACTGATGTGACTGAATGAAGGAGCCAGAGGCAGCAGCACACGCCAAGGCTACTGTGATGTACAAAACATCTGATGCGTGGAGATGCCCTGGCTTCCTGCATCATGTCTACCACTGGTGTCGCCACTTTCAAGTTCCTAAAACCACACAGAGGTCATCCAAGTCACACATGCTGAAGGAAGAGAGAAGCCTACGAAGACCACAGGTCCCAACGCCCTGGTCACCTTCACATGTGTACGAGCCGTTGACATTCTCACAGTACTGTGCATCGCTGCAGGGAGATGTCTCTGCGGCACACTCATTCACATCTGGAAGAAAAGAAGGCTGTGAGCAGAGCCTGAGGTGGCAGGGCTGAGGCACCACCTGCGCGTGACTGGAACCTGAGCTTCCCACACAAACTCAAACCACCTCTTCCTTCTCTAACCCCCTGAAGGCTCGGCTTCGGGCTGCGTTCTGAATTTGCCTAAGGCTAAGCAGCTGCAGAGGGGTGAGAGCAAAACTGCAACTAACAGAGGAAGAGGCAATGGCCCCTGAGGCTTGGAAGACCAAGCCAGTAGCAGCTCCACTGATGGCCTCAGTACAGGGTTTGCAGCACAAAAGGGGCGAGGGCACAGCAAGAGCAGTGCCACAGGCCTGGTACCATGATGCTACCAGCTGTGGTGGGGACCAGTTTATTACAGATCCCAGTCCTTCTCAAAGCCCACATGCAGGCCCCAAGAGTGGCCTTCCACAGCCCCAAGTGGGGCAGAGATGAAAGACATCAGAAAGAAGTCAGACCTCACTGGGGGTCCCCCCTATTAGGAACCTCCCATCCCCCATGGTGTGCTGCTCACCCATACAGGCATCCTCCACACGTGCCCAGCCCACTTCACACTCGACACAGTCCTTGTTGCTCGGACCTGAGCATGTCTTGCAAGACTCATCACAGGCTAGAAAGCAAAGGCCGTGTCAGGAGGGCCCCTCTGGGGACAGGGGAAGCCGAGGGGGCTTTCTTTAGGAATGAGGATCTAAGATCGGCAGGAAAATAGCAAAAAGGGGTGAAACTCTGAGCAAGATGTCACCACATACAGCATCCATCTAGTCAATGACAAGGACTACTGACTACTTCCTTCACAGAGTCATAAAACATCAAGTTGCAGGCAGCAACCACAGCGGCCTAGGATGCTGGCAAGACCTGTGCTCCGGTGAGTGATTTGACAGGCAGAGCTGACCTAAGTCTCAGGAAGAAGCTGCCCAGGTAACCTTGACAACCCTGGTGAGAACGAGGGAGTTGGTGGGCCCATGCTCAGGAACAGCCTCCAAGGGCCCTAGGTCTCTTGCACAGCCATGTCTTATGGGCCCAGAAAGTCCTTGATCAACTGCAGACACATCTCAGCCTCTCTATCTTGCCTCCCTCTCAAAAACCACCTGGCGGGAAAATGAAAGACCTGTCTACCCTTCAGGGACAGCCATAGGCTGGGAGCAAGCCTATTGTCAGTACATTTCAAGTGATCGTATGGAATATGGCTAACTACGAGGTGCTAGGTCAAAAACCAAGGGCATTTGGTACATGCATGACAGAACCTGTCACAGGCACTGAACTGCCATGCTATTCTCAGAAAGGCTTCAAGAAGCACATAGCTTTTCCTTTTGGGTAGCTTATGGAGACTTCAAAAAGGCCCCTCCGCTAGGCCTCCTGCACTGGATACCTGGGGGAAGGGAGTCAACAGGCACTCTGTTCCCGCCATGCAGCTTCAGCAGAGGGCTGCTCCTCACAGCCTCACCATCAACCAAGCCGGCCAGACTGGGTGCTGGTGCTTACCCAAGCAGATGCTGTGGGTGTCGTTCCTCTGCAAGCTGAAGTAGCCATCCATGCATTCAATACACAGTGGTCCCTTGTAGCCTGCGTGACACTGGCAGGACCCGTCGCCCTGCCTGCTGCCATCTCCGCTGCAGTAGCCGTTCCCGCTGCAAGGCCTCTCAGACCCACCCTGGCATTCTTGGAAGACATAAACCTTTGCTCGGAGGATGCCCAGGGCTTGAGGCATCAAGTCATTATGATCCCTTACAATCTAAACCCGGCACCATTCCTGCTGAGGGAAAGGGCCAGAGACAGACACCAACCACCTGGAACTTGCAGGATTAACACTGCAACACCTGTGGGGAGCTATGGGACAACACACTACGTGCCTGGGAGAGAAATCCAATGTTCTATTCAGCATACAGCCAGGGAGAAACAAGAAGAGTCAGCTCAGCCCATGTGCATGCCTGAAACTGAAACTTCTGTCACCGGACCCAGCCTGACTGATCAAGATGACTGGCTTCAGTCTCAAGGCTCACCTCAGAGAAGGGCCATGACTAGCTAAGCAAGCTTCCCACCCCCAACTCCTATCAGTACAGATGAGCTCCTGAGACTATGATCCCTCCCCTAAAGACTCATTAGGACTAGAGAACTTCCTAAAGTCAGAAGTTAGCAGTGATGAGGAAGCCTACGGTCCAGGTTCACAGCACCAGAGCAGGGGTAGACAGTTACCATCTGAGAAAAGAGGTAGGGTCCTGTAGGACCATGAAAGGCAGCCTGGTTTCTGGTTGAGCTAAGTTGGAAACCCCAGAGACCCTGCCCTCCATAAGAACTGTGGCCACCAGTCTCGTAAGGGAAACACCCCAATCCCCTCTACAGGTAGAGGACACAGGTCACATAGCCTCAAGACAGATCTCCATTTTAATGAGGTACCTAAAGGCCTAGAGGCTTAGCCAATAAACTCCCCTTCCCAGGCACTCCTCCCTGCAAAAGGTATTTAACTTCAGGCCTGCCCTGAGAAAGTGGGGTACGGTTTTACTCATTGCCACTCTCCGCCATGACAATAAACACCTTAAAACCACGGACTGTCTCTTTTCATTGGGATCTTCCATGATGAGCAATGGAACAGGCCTTCGTCTAGAGCCACGTCTAGTCTCCCGCAGAAGGCCTCTCAGCGCTCCCAGCCACAGCCTCCACCAAGCCAAGGACTCATCCCGAGGGACCCAGCTGGAGCTCCCCCCTTTCTCCTTTAGCCCCGGGCTAGATCCAGCCCGCGGGCTCCCACTCTGTTCTCAGCTCTTCCGTGGCATCCGGCATCCATCATCCAGCGGTGTTTGGGGTGCCCAAGAGCCTGAGAACCAGACGGCCCCTGGCCTTGTCGCAGGCTGTCCCCAGGATCCCAGACTGCGCTCCCCTCATCCCCGGAGCTGTGCCCTGAGGCTTCTCACTGCCCGACACCCGCCCGGAGGTGGTGTGGGGTGAGCATAGCCAAACTTCTTGAGTCCCACCTCCCCAAGTGACCCGAGCCCTGGGGCAGCCTTGGGACACACCTAACCCAACAGGGTCCCCAACTCCACAAAAGATCATGTAGTTCAAGTTCCCTCTGTGCTTTTAAACACAAGGGAATCAGAGAGGAGTAACAGGAAAGATGCAGACTTAGAATTTCCCAAGGGAGGCGGAAAATGTACCTTGACAATCTGGCCCATAGGTGCCTGGAAGACAGCATGCTTTCAGAGTGTGTACACAGAACCACTCAAATAGGTTGGGGTACTCCTTCTTCCTGTGGGTTTAGAAATGGCCATTAAATCCCATGAGATGCTGGGTTGGGGGCATGCATGGCTCAGTGGTGGAGCACACTCAACACCCCCTGGGGATGCTCGAAGCTTTGGACAGCTTCAAACCCTAAATATAGTACAGGTGTTTACAAACATCGAGGTGGGTAAGTTTCATTTATAAATTAGGTGTAGTAACAGATCAATGACAATAATAGCAGTAATGATGCACTGAAGTAAGGCTTATGCTGCAATTTTCACTCCTCACCTTCAGGCTGAAGCAACTACCTCGTGTGATTCAGGCTAGGAGGCACCGTACATCCCTCAAAGCTATGTGATGGGGGAAGCAAGGGTCAGGTGTGCACAGGACCTCTTTGCAAGCTTCCCAACTCTAAGAGATGGTGACAGTACAGGGGTAAATGGGGATGTAGGACATCTGCTGCTTCTGTAGGTTCTCTACTAGGAAGAGACTTCGAAACTAGAGATCAGAAGGTGGGGTCCTGGGCACTCACAGTGTCTGCCACCAGGCCTCTAGCTGCTCCTCCTGCTGTTCCAAGAGTTGGTTGCACTCAAAGTCACTGCTGTCACACAGATTCTCCATGATCTCCAGAAGCCGAATCTCACTGAAACATAATCTGTCAGCAACCCAAAGCACCAGCACCCCAAAGCACCAGTCTGCTCACTTTACACACGTCCCACCTAGAGACTACTTTAGCGAGGAGGGGAGTCTCCACAACCATGGGCAGGGTTAGTCATTAAGGGGAGGCTAACCTGGGGTGTGCAGTGGACCCAGTAATGGTAGGCCCCTCCACCACTACAGCATGAGAAGGAAAGCTTATTCCATTAGTCAGGGAAGCCAGAAGTCTCTAGGAGGGCTAGGAGCTCCAGTATGAGTTTCCAAAAGGCATGTGTGCGTGTGAAAAAGCCTTTGAGTGTGTGAGCGCAGAAGTGGCTGTAAGGAGTGTGGAAACCACAGGCCAGTTGAGCGGCCAAAGACAGGGATGACCAATGACAGGTGTCCACCATTTAAGGGATTCCTCCATGTGCCGGTGGTCTGCACCAACCCCAAGGTCTGACCCCCGATTCATAGGCCGTGGCCGCAAATCCTCGCAATTCGTGGACACTCACCTGAATTCGTACTTAGACAGAGTCTTCTCTTCCCACGCCGTGTTGCCACCACCGAAATTCTTCCTGGCCGTGTTGACCATCCCCTGCAGAGGAGGTGGCAACAGCTCGATGGTCCACTGTGAACCCCGCCAGCCCCTGCCCAGTGCCGCTGCCCGGGACCCGCCGCCCGCCCACCTGGTTGAACTTTTCCACCAGCGTCCGGCATCTCTGGCACATTGTCGGCTTCCGTGAGGCCACGGCCGCAGGCGGCGGCAGCAGCAGCAGTAGCAGCCCGAACGCGGCTGCAAGCAGCAGGTGCATGGCGGGAGAGGAGCCGGCGACCCACCGAGAACTGCGGCGGAGTCTGAGCCTCCGCCCACCGGCCCGCGCGCCGGCCGTTCCCCGGGCTACTTGACTGCGTCGCTGAGGCCCCGCCCACCTTTCACCCTGCGCGCTTCTATTGGTCAGAGGAATCCCCCTGCCTGATGTGGACCAATTGAGGCTCGCCACGAGAATCCACCAATGAGAAGGCCCCGGGTCAGCGTCCCGCGAGAATGAGATGGGACCGCAATCTTTCTATTCTATGCTCATGCCCCGCCCTCCACGAGTGGAGGCCATCTTTTCTCTGGGCGGGAGGCGCCAGCCTCTGTCGCCAGCCTGGGCAATGGTGGCCATGTTAAGTTTGGGCAAAGACTTGGCTTCTGGGCCGGGTTTCCGCAGCCTGCTTCCTGCAGTGGGCAGTCTGCTGAGTTCCGAGGGGTCATGCCGAGAGCTGGAGAGGTTAGCGCGCGCCGCCGCCGGGAGTGGGGTACTCGGGAGGTGACGAGGCTGGGGCTCTAACGAGCGCGCGTGACGACCTTTGAGTTCCTCAACTGGGGGCTGAACAACTCACCTGAGGCCTGGACCTTTCATCCATCCTCCTTACCTGGCGGCCGGAGCTGTCATCTTTTAACAGTTGTACATCTGGGTCCGGCTCAATGTGGTTGAGGGGAGCCAATAGTCGACCTTTCCGCAGGGGCCTCAGGCAGTGAGTTCACAATGATCTTTCGAACTTTAAGTGACTTGAGGGAGGAGGAGGAGATATGGATTATCTGTATTTTAGAGAACATCTGTTTGTATAAATACAGTTTCGTCTAGTCTTTGGTTTACAAGTAGGCCTCATCTACACCACATAACACTTCCAGCTTAAAGCCACAATTTGAACGAATGATTCCGACAGTTTCCTTGGAAGCTTAGGAATCATAATTGACAGGGACAACAGGCTTTGAAGGGTACTCCCTAATCTGAGGTGCGCTCCTTCTCCAAGCCACATTTGCTAAGAGTATAGATTTTTTGAGCTTGGTTGCTGAAAGGCGATTAGCCATCTGTCTTCCCTGCAGCTGCCCCCGTTCCCGTGATAGGTGGTTTTTATGTACTGGTGAATATCTATCTACCTTGTATTGTGGTTTTGCTCCTGGTTGAGCATTCCAGTTCACCCCAGTCTCCTGTTGTCTTTGAAAATAGCTGCTGTTGGTTCTCAGCAGAAAACACACCCCTTTGTGGCTGTGAGGAGGAGGAGAATCAGGTGTTCTATGAGTAATAGTCACCCTAAAGCTTGGGTTTCCTTCAAAGGTGTGCAGAGCAGATAGTTGAAACAGCTAAGTTGGAGTTCCTCAAGCAGCATATCCCACACTGCTGCCTCAGTGGCTTGGCTTCTTCCCTCTTATTTTTGAGACAGGATCTCATAATATCAAGGATGACCTTGAACTTCTGATCCTCTTGCCTCTTACCTCCTAGGTGCTGGGAATATACACATATATCTATATACCTGGGGTTTATGTGGTTCTAGGGGCTGAACCCAGGGCTTTGCGCTCTTAGCAAGTTGTCCAGGTTGACCTTGAACTCTTGTTCCTCCTGCCTCTGCCTCCCAAGTATTGGAATCATAAGTTTGCATCACCATGCCCCAGTATGGTTTGGGCCAGGTTGGGAACTTTATGTACACATTGTTCCATAATATAATTAGTCAACAACCACACTTTTCCAGTTCAGTACTGTTGACTGAGTCTAACACAGCTGGGAAGAGTGAGGTGGGGTGAGGTGTTGGCCATACCACCAAACTTGGGACAAGCAAGTGCAGGCTGTGGCTTATTTACACTTCACTAAAGTCTTCATGATATGCCTTCATGTGGGGTTGGTGAATACTTGTGGGACGTTTTCCTGCTTGATGATGTATGTGGGAGGGCCCCACTCACTGTGAGTGGTGCCATCCTGGGCTGGTGGTCATAGGGGCTATAAGAAAGCAGACTGAGCAAGCTATGAGGAGCAAGCTCGTAAGCAGCACTGCTTGGCCTCTGCATCAGCTTCTCCAAGTCCCTGCCTTGAGTTTCTGCGCTTGGTCTCCTTGGATTGTAAGCTGTAAGATGAAATAAACCCTTTCTTCCTCAAAGTTGCTTTTGGGTGTGGTGTTTTATCACAGAAATGTAAACCCTAACTATGACAATAGGAATTATGAGCATTATTATATTTCAAGGGGTTGGAGCTGGAGAGGTGATTCCGGTTAAGAGTGCTGACTGATCTTTTAGAGAACCAAAAGTCAATTCCCAGCATCTACATAGCACCTCACAGCTGTCTGTAATTCCAGTTCTAGGGGATCAAATGCCCGGGCATACATGCCAGCAAAACACCCATACACAAAAAATAATAATAATAAAAAAAAGGTACATTGGTCAGGGT
This sequence comes from Uromys caudimaculatus, assembly GCA_028551405.1. Taxonomy (NCBI): domain Eukaryota; kingdom Metazoa; phylum Chordata; class Mammalia; order Rodentia; family Muridae; genus Uromys; species Uromys caudimaculatus. The sequence goes on from CM052718.1 coordinate 13,938,408, forward strand.
TCTCAAGAAGACTTGAACTAATAGAATGAAATGTATATATGTATGTGTGAGTGTGTGTGTATATACACATATATACATACACACATACATGGGATTTATTAGAGTGGTCTAGATAGTCCAATAAGGGCTGCCTATGAATGGAAGGTTCAAGAATCCAGGAGTTGTTCAGTCTATAAGGCCGGATGTTTCTTTCATGTGGTCTTCAGTATACACTGGAATCCTGAAGAAATAGGTACCGTTGCCGGGAAGGAATGGATTTGCCAGCAGACCAAGAGAAAGAGTGAGCAGGCAAAGAACAAGCTTCCTTCTTCCATGTCCTTTACAGAGGTTGCCAGCAGAGGCTGTGACCAGATTAAAGATGGATCTTCCTATTTCAAAAGATTTACTTAATAAAAAAAGCCCTCACAGGGGCACCCAACTGCTTGGGTTTTTGTTCATTCCAGATGTTGTCAAGTTGACAGAATAGCCATCTCAAGGGGTATTGTGTTTTCTCTTCTCCACATCTTACCAATGTGACCTCAAGCTGAGTTTTAGGAATGTCTGAATGTATAAGGTAACAGTGTTACTCGTCTGTTTCTGTGAAGGTACATGAAGTCTAAAACTCTACATGGCTGGCAAGAAATCATCAGGCAGGCAGTCATTGCTGCTTCTGGGGCTGTTGGTCACTGTAGCTACCATCCACCTTGTTGCCTGTCCCTACACCAAGGTAGAAGAGAGCTTCAACCTACAGGCTACACATGACCTTCTGTACCACCAGCTGGATATAGACAAGGTGAGGCCCTGTAGCAAGCTGAGGCTGGCTTTACCTGCCCAGCCTGTGCGCTGACCACTCTTCTCCTTGCAGTACGACCACCATGAGTTTCCTGGAGTTGTTCCTAGGACGTTCCTTGGGCCGCTGTTGATTGCAATGTTCTCCAGCCCTGTGGTTTATGTGCTCTCACTGTTGGAAGTATCCAAATTTTATTCTCAGCTGATAGGTAAGGGCTTCACATGGGTGAGGATGGGGTGGGGGTGGGGTAGGGTGGGGGTTGGCTGGACTCACTGTAGCTGACAGCCAGACTTGGAACAAGCAAGTGGGAGCTGTACCTTAGGCTCCACTAACGTCCTCATGACATACCAGCAAACAGCCAGCCTGGGCTGTGGGGCCGAAAGGAAGTCAGAGGCTTGGTTGATGTAGGTCTCAATGCAAACACAGGCTCCATGGCCACTTCTGGTACAAATGTGACACATATATATATCTCATATTGTCACTGGCTGCCACTGCAAGTGGCACTCAAAGAGCTCCTGGCTTCATCTGTGTTTCCGGTTGGGTCACCACACATCAGTGACTTTTTTGCTCATTTCATTTAGTCAGAGGAGTCCTTGGGCTTGGTGTGATTTTTGGACTCTGGACATTACAAAAGGAAGTAAGACAGCAGTTTGGAGCCACGGTGGCTGTCATGTTCTGCTGGATATCAGCCACACAGTTTCATCTCATGTTCTACTGTACGAGGACACTCCCCAACGTGTTGGCCCTGGCTGTGGGTATGTAACTTCAGGCTATGCCTTCTGACCCCTCACAGTATACACACATCTGCCCACAGCATTGTCCCCCACCCCATGGGTTCCTCAAACTGCCCAGGGTCTCTTATTAATGGAAGCAGGCTTCTCTATACGCAGGGCTGGTACTTCTAGAGAACACTACCCTGAAGCACCTTTATGCCATCCCAGCAGACATTCTGTCTAAGCAAGTAGGCTTCTCGGGTTTGTCTGTGTGCATTTTGGGTTTTAGTATTTTGGAACATAGTCCTACTATGTAGTCCAGACTGACTTTGAACGCTAGATCCCCTGCCTTAAACTCTGAAGTGCTGAGCAGCTTCTAGAGTGTTTTATTTATTCATTCATTTGTTTGTTTTTTATTTATTTACTTAAGCTTTTGCATGTATGAGTATTCTGTATGTATTTAAGCACATAATGTGCATATGGTACCTGTAGAGGCTAGGAGAGGGCATCAGGTCCTCTGCAACTGGAGTTACAGACAGCCCTGTGGGTGCTGGCAGTGAAACCTGGGTCTTCTATGAGAACAGCCAGTTTTTTAATTGCTGAACCATCACTACAGCCCCCATAGAGTGATTTGTGTTTTATAATGAGAAAGTGGGTCCCCCTTAGAGTGTGTGGTTTTGTTTGTTTGTTTGTTTGTTTTGTTTTGTTTTGTTTTTTCAGAAACAATGGTAACTCAGTCTCTGGGTGCAACAACTAAAACCTAATCTTGTAAGCCTTATCAAAATCTGATTCCTCTGGTGGCGAATCCTTGCAGATCCGCCATATCAGGAGACTCTAGTAGCTACATCTTAACCTACATGCTGTCCCGTTCCAAAAGGGCCTCTCTCTCCTGCTTCCTCTCTTCCTCTCTCCAACCTGGAAGTCACCTCCCTCTACGCACCCAGTGATTGGCTCTTTTATTTATTAGGGGATTGGTTCACAAGAAGTCACAGGTGTAACACACTCCTTGTCTGAAGCCCCTCACAGGAGGGCAGAATTAGAATACAAAAAGGCCCAGGGCTATCCACAACACTTTCCCCTTCCTGTTCTAATAAAAAAACAAAATCCTGCCGCACGCTTTTAATCCCAGCACTTGAGAGGCAGAGGTAGGTGGATTTCTGAGTTCGAGGCTAGCCTGGTCTACAGAGTGAGTTCCAGGACAGCCAGGGCTACACAGAGAAACCCTGTCTCGAAAAAAAGAATAAAAACAAAAAATAAAACCCTTCTCTCAAATATAGAGCACAACTATTACCATTTTGTAATTTATAATGTATAGATAGACCTAACACCAGTCCATCAATTTTGTCATTAAGATAGAACATTGTCATCTATCCTAAATTAAAAGACTATGATTTGACCTTGACTTATGTCCTGGCTTTAGACTGTATGCCATCTGAAAACCATCCTCTCAAATCTGTTCTCTCAAAGTAAATAACCTGGGTTGGATAAGAGACTATAAGTTATTTTTCAACCCTGCCAGAAATCTGAGAATGAACAACATAAACTGAAAATATATAGGAAGCCTAACACAGCTTCCAGAACTGAGACAAGTTGTAGAGACAGATGCCTGCCTATACAGCCCCAGTCAGTCAGGGAGTTGGAGCATCTGTCTTCAGCCTTCTGGCCCAAGATCACCTGACAGACCTTTGAAAAACAGGAATATTAAGGACTATCCTATTCTGTCTCCCAGAACTAAGCTGTCCTAACCTGTAAATTGTGTCCTTTCAAGAACAGTATGGGTCTGCAGGAGAAATGAGGCAATTCTTGTGTAATAGCTGTCTCACCACAACTGAAACAACTCCACTGATGTCAATTTCTTCTTTGAATCCAAGAAAGGGAATGCTGTCACAAGCAGACTTGTCTCAACAACTTGTGAATAAATAACATTAAATGTCACATTCCCTGGATTTCTGATGTTTTTGAAAACCAACTATTTATGTAATCTGGACTGTTCTCCATTAACTACTCTCAGTCATTTCTAATTAAAATCTTGAAAACACCCTAGCAATAAACTCAGAGCCATGAATTTGCTATTTGGCTCTTAACAGGCTTAATTATCTCAGATGAGTTTATAATGACAGTTATAGAAGGACTGGGTCCAAGTCCTGCACTTTTAAAATATTTGTATCAATAGAAGAAATTTATACCAATGAAAACCTTAATTTTGCATCAAAATAAATTCTGTACCAAAATAAGAAATTATGACTTCAACTTAGTAACAATTATAAACATTTCTACCAATAGAGATTATGGCTATACAACCAATCCTAGCTATTTCCTCCCTGTTTCAGTTATGATCATCTCTAAATTCCCTAGAAAGGCAACCTATAATAACCGCCTCCAGCCCCAAAGCCCAGGGAACTGGGACGACGACTCTCCATAGCTTCTTCAAGCTAAATATGGCCGATGAGATATTTTTGAAGGAGAAGGGGGGTAGGGAAAAATGAGAGAGTTGCTTGGCCTTAAGAAGTCCACAGCAATGATTATTAAAGTCTCTGATGTCTGTGTCCTGACTGGATCCAGCTGAAAATCCATGAGATCCGGAGTTCAAGCAGGTCAGTTTAGCGTGTCTGACGGCGGATCTCACCAAAGCTGTACGTTCTGCAGTATATAAGTCTACATGCTGTCCTGTTCCAGAAAGTGAGTGTGTGCTTTGTGTTTTGCAGTTTTACCGGCCCTCACAGCCTGGCTGCAGCGTAGATGGGCCGTCTTTGTCTGGCTCTCGGCCTTTGTCATTATTGGCTTTAGGGCCGAGCTGGGCATGCTGCTTGGTATTATGCTGCTGCTGACCTTGTGCCAACGAAGAATGTCTGTGACCAGACTGCTCCAGCACGCCGCTCCAGCAGGGATTCTCTGTCTAGGCAAGTTGGCGTCGCGGGTTCTCTGTGTGCATTTCATTCAGTTTGGGTTTTGGTATTTTGAGACAGAGTCCTACTGTCTTAGTCACTGTTCTGTTGTTGTGAGGACACACCATGACTAAGGCAGCTTATACAAGGAAACTTGAATTGGGTCTGGCTTACAGTTTCAGAGGATTAGCCCGTGATCATTGTGGCAGAAAGCATTGCAGGAGGAAGGCAGGCCTGGCACTGGAACAGAAGCTGAAAGCTACCTTCTGATCTACAGGCAGCAGGCAGAGAGAGAGACTGGGCCTGCTGTGGACTCATTTGAAACCTCAAAGCCCAGCTCCACTAACACACCCCCTCCAATAAGGCCACACCTCCTAATCTTTCCTGAACTGTCCACCAACTAGAACCTAAATATTAAAATTTATTAGCCCTTGGGAGATATTCTTATTCAAACTTCCACACCCACAGTATAGCCCAGGCTGGCCTCAAATTTGAGCTCTCCTGCTTTAGCCTCCAGAGTGCTGAAATGACGAGTGTGTCAGCTTGAAACATGGTTTGTGCATGTGTGTGTGGCATCCAGACGTCAGCCTCAGTAACATTCCTCAGGGATTAGCCACCTGGTTCCTAGGTTTCTTGAGATATGTTTATTTCTATTTTATATGTATGAGTATTTTGCCTGCATGTTTTTCTGTGTATTACATGTGTACCTGGTGCCCATGGAGGCCAGAAGAGGGCATCAGATCCCCTGGAACTGAAGTTATGGACAATTGTTAGCCACTGTGAATTGTTTTAGCCTCATACCTGGATGAGTGTGTGTGTGTGTGTGTGTGTGTGTGTGTGTGTGTGTATGGTTTCTTGAGACAGGGTCTCTACATAGCCCTGGCTGTCCTGGAACTCACTTTGTAGACCAGGCTGGCTTTAAACTCACAGACATCCACCTGCCTCTGCCTCCCTAGTGCTTAGATTAAAGGCACTCACCACTATACCTGACCCATACGTGGCTTTTTCTGTGGGTTCTGGAATAGAACTCAGGCCCTCCGGCTTGTAAGGAAAGCTCTTTACTAAACTGTTGCCTCAACCCTTGAGATTTGTTTTTTATTACTCTTCACTTTTTTTAGTGTGTGTGTGTTTGTGTGCATGGCCACACATGAGCCTGTTGTCCCCACAATCCACTTTTGGAGGTCCGAGCACAACTTGTAGGAGTCAGTTCTTTCGTGCCTGCCATGTCGGTCTCAGGGATTGAACTCAGGTCCTCAGGCTTGGCAGCAAGTGCCTTTACCCACTGAGCCGTCTCACTGGCCCCCAGGAAACTTTTTTAAGCTTTATTTTATTTTTAATTATGTATGTATACATGTGTCTGCATGTGGAAATATGTGTGCATGATTGTAGGCACCCATAGAGTCCAGAAAAGTATGTTGGGTTTCCTGGTACCCAGGAATTGTGACAGGCAATTGTGAGTCTTCCCTTGTGGCTTCTGGGAACTGAACTTGGGTCCTGTGAAAGAGTAGTATGTACTCTAACTACCGAGTCATTTCTCTAGTCCCCCCTTTTTTAAAGATATAAACAAGATGGTGTGAGCTTTGGCCGTAGAACATGCCGTTTCTGTCCTCGAGGCAGTCCCTGCTTGGAAGCCTGTATCCACCCTGCCCTTCAGGCTGCTCAGACTGGGGTGTGGGGGGGGGGTCGAGCACTGGGGATGACACTTGTGGAGAGATGGTACACACACCATCAGCTCCTTTCATGGGAAGCTGCTGGCAGTTTCTGTGGCTAGCAGTCACTTTGTGGGGCAGTTAAGCGCAGTGCACATATGGGTTGAGACTTGAATTTTGTCGTTGGCCATGCCCCTTACTGAGGACACTTCTGTTCTGTTCTTAGGGCTGACAGTCACTGTGGACTCCTATTTCTGGCGATACCTTGTATGGCCAGAAGGAACGGTGCTTTGGTACAACACTGTCCTGAACAAAAGTTCCAACTGGGGCGTATCCTTTCAGTGTTAGGGAAGGAGTGCGTGGGCTAGTCAGCCCCATGACCCCGGCCTCTATCCAGTCAGCCAACCCGTCTGGGTGGCTGTCTGAGGCTCAGGGCAGGAGCTTCTCCAATGGCTCACACCTGGGACTCTCTGGCAACGTCTCCCTGAGTATCACCTAGTCACACCCATAGTCCACAGGGTAGCTGCTTTTTAAACATTTACACAGAGTACTTCAGATGGTCTCATGGTAAGAAAGGATAGCATAAGTACAGCTTGATAACATACCACCCTCATCTATCAATACTGGGAAGAAAGGAAGAAAGGCTAAAGGACTTCCCATAGTCCCCTGTGGGGCCCCCAGTTACACTGTAGCAGGAAGGGTGTGCTGTGCCCAAGGTCAGTCATCTCCATACCTCCTAAGCAGGTCTCCGCTGGGCCTTTTGGCATAACTGACTTTGGGCCCTTATGCTGTTACCATTCTTAGTTCCAGTAAGTGGACAGTGACTCAATCTCCAACAAATTCATGCCTCCTTAACCCCACCCTGAAGACTTCCCCACTCCTGTGGTATTTCTACTCAGCCCTGCCCCGAGGCCTGGGCTGCAGCCTTCTCTTCATACCCCTGGGTGCGATGGACAGGAGGACCTATGTGCTGGCCCTGCCAAGCCTGGGATTCGTGGCTTTATACTCGCTCCTCCCACACAAGGAGCTGCGGTTCATCATCTATACCTTCCCTGTCCTCAACATCATGGCTGCCAGAGGCTGCACCTATATGTGAGGGTTTCATCCTTGAGATACTTGTCAGCTTTTTCATTTTGACTATATTTTTTTGGAGTGCTGATTTTAATTACCCAGGTGATTAAGTAAAGGTTCATCAAAAATAGATTTGCACTGGGCAGTAGTGGTACACACCTTTAATACTAGCACTTTGAAGGTAGAGGCAGGTGGATCTCTGTAGGTTCGAGGCCAGTCTGGTCTACAGAGCTACACAGGGAACCCGTGTGAGGGAAAAGAAAGAAAAATAGATTTGCTGTGCTGAGAAGCACCTGCCTTTGATCCCAACACTTGAAAGTCAGAGGCAGGTAGGTCTCTGTGAGTTTGAGGCTACTGTGGTCTATATAGTGAGATCTTGTCTCAAGCAAGAAAAAAAAAAAAGAGTAAGTTTGCCAGTTTAACGTGGAATAGAATTGTTTTGTTTTAGAAGCAAAGTTGGAATTTACTAAGTTAAAAAAAGAGAATTTGGTTTGGTACACACTTGATCATTGAGTGTCCTTGTCACTCGAGCAGATTTTTGATAAATTGGATGTCTGTGGTCCTCCATGTACTAGGAGGCCTCTGCTCAGTGCTCAGTGCCTCTTACTGTGTTTGTAAGTCTTGCTTCTGTCTCTTCTCAGCACCTTGCTAACTGTCCCAGAGCTGGTCATGGGAGGGATGGCCTTGGCCTTGGGAGGTGGCTGGTCCTGGGTGGGTTCCAGGGCTCTGAATGGTTGATCAGGTGGAGGGTGTTCTTGCTGCAGGCTGGTGGGTGGACCAAGTCTGCAGTCTTTTGTATTAGTGAGGCAGAACAGAAAGGCACCAGGAACTGCTCACTTCGAGGTGGGCAGGAAACAGAGGAGGGACCAGGCATGTCCTTTAGAGGCACACCCCAGTAGCCTATGTTCTCCACTGTGCTCACCTCCTGGTTTCTAGAGGCTCCTAAAGTCATGCCACTCACTGAGGGCCAAGCGCTGATGTGAGTCTGAGGGGCACTGTATGGTTTGAGTGAGAACTCTCCCCCACAGGCTCACTTATTGAACACTTGGTTCCCAGCTGGTGGCACTATTTATTCTGTCCCTTAGCTGACATAGAGTGAGTGAACTTTTGCTGAAAATTTGTGTTTGGGGCCAATGGTTTTAAAATTTGGTCGGTAGACTGTTTTTTAAAGGGCAGAGAGCAAACATTCTCCATTCTGTGGGCCACACAGTCTCTGTCATAGCTACTGAGTGCCATTGCTTTTAAAGTCAGCTTCAAAGACAGAGATGCTCCCGGTAGGGACAATGACAGTGAAAGTGAAGGCAGCACCACGCCCCTCCCGTCAGTGCTTGTTTACGATATGCCTGTAAAGACACTGAGGCAGACCAGAAGAGAACCCAGGGTTAATTGGTGGTGATCTGAGCTGCACTCAGACGGTTCAAGCTGAAGTCTGCTATGCTTCTCTAGACCCAGTCAGGCCTTAAAGGCAAACCCTGGGAGAGGTGGGGACAGCATTCATTGTCTTCAGTGGTCTACATGGAGCAGGAGTAGCAGAGGCCCACACCTATAATCCCAGTACTTGGGAATAAATAAGTTTCAAAGAGATCAGTGCAGGTAGGTAGCAAACTGACTTAGCCAGGAGGACTTAGAGAATGCATGTAAAGCTATTCCCAAAAAGTGACCCAGAGGGCCAAAGATAAAGATGAGTAATCCCAGTGTTCCTGAAGCCAAGGAGTGGGGACCGTGGGTAAACATGCCTACTGTACAAACATGACGGTCTGCACTTGGGTCCCCAGCACCTACGTAAAGAGCTAGGTGTTGCTACATGTTATCCTGTGACTCAGCACTGTGGTAGTGATGATGGGGAACAGAAACAGGAGGATTGCTATGACTTAGCCTAATTGAAAAAATGGTCAGAACAGTTGCTTATACAAGAAGTCACTATCATCCTTGGCAGGCTGCACCATGTCCCATCATGGTGGGGACTCCAAATCAGTGGGCCCAACTGGTTCACTCTCAGTAACTCAAGGCCACCCAGCTGATTTTGCCTCGTGGACCAAAGACCTCTCCCAAGCAAGTTGTCTTAAAATAGTCAGGAACTTCCTGTTCTTTAGTACTCTTATCTATGGAAGCTTTCAGAGGTACAGCCAACAGCATCTCTACAGGACACACCTAACTGCATTTGACAACCGCAATATCTATTTAAGCTTTTCTGTTAACAGTTATAGTTTCTATGTATAATAATCAAATATCCTGTAGCATCCCATGTCCGTTGAGAGGCACTTTCTGAAAAGAAGATAATGACAGAGCAGGGTGCTGGCCGTCTTCTGGGTGACAGAGCAGGGTGCTGGCCGTCTTCTGGGTGACAGAGCAGGGTGCTGGCCGTCTTCTGGGTGACAGAGCAGGGTGCTGGCCGTCTTCTGGGTGACAGAGCAGGGTGCTGGCTGTCTTCTGGCTTCTGCACATGCACTCCTGGATGTGTGCATTTCTTCACAAAGGTGCACACATCCACCATGTTCATCCCCCATCAGAAAATACTGCTCCCTCCGCAACAACCATAGTCAGTCTTGGGAAAGGAAGGGAGTGAGGGTGAGCTGGTCCCAGAACTTACCTGGTGCAGGGTTGGACTAATCTTAGCAGGCAACCACAGGGTGTATGAGGTTTGGCCTGGGGACACCAGCATGCTGAAAGATACCTCATACAGGGCACCTGGTTGAAGTCTGCCTCCCAGTCCTTCCATTTTGGAAGTCTTAGTTTGCTTTGTGTGATTTATTTACACACAACAGAAGCAAGCAGTGAGCTGGACGTCTGCCCTAAGCAGTGATGCAGTCTTTTTAATACCCTTTACAAAGCTAGGATAGACTTGAATTGGCATCTAGAGTGGAAATGTGGAGGTTTCCTTTTAGATGGTGTGTGTGCATCAGGGGGGAGACGCACTGCTGTGGTGGAGGTGGAGGCCAGAGGGCACGTCTGTGGGGGTCTCTTCTCTCCTTCCACCTTTGTGTGGGTTCTGGGGATCATGGTCAGATTTCCAGCTCGTGTGGCCAGTGCCTTTACCCACTGAGCTATCTCACTGGCTCTTTTATGTTTTGAGATAATCTTGCTATGTTACCCAGGCTGGCTTCAAATTTGCCATCATTCTTCATCCTTCCCAGGGCTGGAATTCTAGGCCTGTACCAGTGTGCACAGCCATAAAGTTCTTCAGAGGGTATTTTAGTCATTTTGGTTCATTGAGTTGTTTGTTTGTTTTTGTTCATTTGGTTGGTTGGGGGGGTTGTTTTTTTTATCAATTTTTGTTTGGTTTGGTTTGGTTTTTTTGGTTTTTCGAGACAGGGTTTCTCTGTGTAGCCCTGTCTGTCCTGGAACTCACTCTGTAGACCAGGCTGGCCTCGAACTCAGAAATCTCCCTGCCTCTGCCTCCCAAGTGCTGGGATTAAAGGCGTGAGCCACCACTGCCCGACTTTTGTTTGTTTTTTATTTTTTCATTTTTTTCAAGATAGGGTTTCTCTTGACTGTTCTGGGACATACTCTATAGACCAGGCTAGCCTTGAATTCACAGAGCCCCTTCTGCCTCTGCCTCCTGAGTACTGGGAATAAAAGGTGAGTGCCACCACCACCTGGCTGTTAATTGAGATTTTTAAGGCAAGTTTAGCCTAAGCACGGGCTCAACACTTCCCGTTCCCATATAACAATTAAAAGTGATGAATACGCACATTAAAAAGAACAGATGAGCCAGACATTGGTGGCGCACGCCTTTAATCTCAGCACTTAGAAGGCAGAGACAGGTGAATCTCCAAGTTCAAGGCCAGCCTGGTCTATATATAGAGAGAGTTTCAAGACAGCCAGGGCTACACAGAGAAACCCTGTCTCAAAAAAATGAAAGCAAAACAGAGAAGAGATGAAGAGGTACTGATGTGAGCCTTACATGTAAACCAAGTTAGGTAGGGGCAAGAGGTTTGCGTGATTAAGTAGTCTTGGTCCCCTGTGGTCTGGCTGACCATTATCTTAGTTCTGGTTCTGTAAGGTGGTGAGAAGACAGGCTCAGAGTTATCCTGAGATGATAGTCCTGCCAGGAGGGCACTCTGTCTGTGGGGTTTAGGAGAACAGGAGACCTAAGGTGCCTTCTGCAGGTTTGGAGCAGGACATTGTCAGAGCTGACAGTAAGGTAGCTCAGCTACTCTCTGCCTTCAGCCTGAAGAATGTGTTGCCATTATATACTTTTCATTAAATATCTTTTTTCTTTTTTCCAGCCTGAATAAAAAGTCTTGGCCATACAAGGTGAGAACTCTGCTGGTGATAGGGCATATCATGGTGAATGTGGCATATACAGCCACATCTCTCTATGTGTCCCATTTCAACTACCCTGGTGGGGTTGCGATGCAGCGGCTACACGAGCTGGTGCCACCTCAGACAGGTTAGTCCAGGTGCTCCCTGGGAGAAGCCCGGCCCTGAGTGAAGTGCCGTGCTGGCTTCTAACCGAGGTTTGGTTTTCTTAGATGTCCTTCTGCACATTGATGTGGCTGCTGCCCAGACAGGCGTGTCACGATTTCTACAGGTCAACGATGACTGGAGGTTTGTTTCTAAAGTCGTGTAGCTGCAGGTCTAGCTGCTTCTCACAGAGGCCACCTAGAAGTCACTTCAGTGGCACCTATGTGGTGGGCAGAGGTGGTGTGAGATGGGCAAAGTTGGGTGCAGTGGTGACAGGTGGCCTTTCCCTCCCAGGTATGACAAGAGTGAAGAGGTACAGCTGGGAGCAGCGGGCATGCTGGACTACACCCACATCCTCATGGAGGCAGTGCCTGGGCACCTGGCCCTCTACAGGGACACACATCGAGTCCTGGCCAGTATAGAGGGCACTACAGGTGTGAGCCTGAATCTAATGAAACTGCCACCCTTTGACGTCAACCTGCAGACAAAGCTGGTGCTTTTAGAGCGGCTGCTTCGGCCAGCCTGAGAGGACAGGAGGTCTCCGGGAGCATCAGGTGTGGTCAGCTTCTAACTCAGTAAAGACCAGGGACTTCCAGCATGCCCCTGGTGCTGGCCTGCAACAGGCTGGGTGGGGCCCCACAATAGCCACACCTAAGGCACAGGGCCAAGAATGTGGAGCCAAGGACCCACCACCAAGTTTGATAGTGGCCTGCTCAAACCTGTCATTAGGTGGCCCACAGGATCGTTTATATTCATACTGGGAGTCATTCATAAGTAAGAACAGTGAGTCAGGCTAGAACACCCTGCCACCCTAGCTCTGCGGTGACCCTCAGTGTATGTTTCTTGCCCCTGAACCACACTTGTTGCCCATGGCCTCAGGAGACCACAATATAAACCAGGTCGTTACAGGATAGACACAGACACACACACACACACACACACCCCACACACACACACCACCACCAATTATGGCAGCTGTTAGAGTCTGAGGCATGTTATCTCCATTTCAAATTGATTCTGTGGACATACACATGTTCATAAAAGAACAGAAATAAAAATTATGTTTTCTTATATTGTGTCTTGTTATGTGGTCACTTCTGGAGACAGTCTCTGCCCTGGTTTCACAGTAAGGGCCGCTGGCTCTGTCACTGTAGTGAACATTTCTGAAGTGTGACAGTGCCAGTCATACAGATGACAGATGGTGTGTGCACATCATGCATCCAGTATGCAGGCACACACCACACAAGCTCATGTGTGTGCAGATACCACACAGACAGCCTGGATAGCACTTAATGTATAAAGTGTACTGCATAGCTAGGAAGGCTGTGCTGTGTGTGTGCGTGTGCATGCGCACGCATGCATGTGCACGTTGCTGTGTTCAAATATATACAAGCGCGTGTTAAGGCTAGGGGGCGCTCTTGGGCTTTGTTCCTCAGGCACCATCCGCCATCTTTGTTTTCTGGCAATTGAGCCCCAAGGACCTGCCTGTCTCTGTAGCCAAAGTGCTAGGTTACAAGTGTGCACTACATGCATGCCTGTTCCCCCACCCCTACCCCCAAGGAGTTCTATAGGCTGAACTCAGGTTGCCATGCTGGCAAGACAAGCAGTTTATCGACTCAGATCTCCAGTTGTTTCTAAGTCTTTG